>NW_010729109.1:4349263-4389495 GCF_000365185.1 Nelumbo nucifera | reverse complement strand
CAATCTCCTCAGAAGTCTTGGGAGACATCTTCTTGGAGAGAGTGACTCCATGCCTGAAAGGAACATTTCCTTTCTTGAAGTTTTCCATGCTGTATCTTTTGACTATTTTGTCAATGTAAGCAGATTGGGATAATCCTATTATCCGCTTCGATCTATCTCTATAGAGTCGAAAACCCAGTATATAGGAGGATTCTCGAAGATCTTTCATGGAGAATTGCTGTGAAAGCCATACTTTCACTGTAGTTAACATTCCCACATCATTCCCAATGAGTAGAATGTCATCTACATACTTTCACTGTAGTTAACCTCATTAACAACATGTGCCATCAACTTGTAAATATATTGTGCAATTTTTATCTTTTGATGCAACAATGGATGTGTTAAATATTGTTTTTCCATTGTAATGCACCATAAAATTGATAATAGATAGCCTTGTAGGACCCTTCCAATTATCACACATAATTGTTACCTCATATTTAGGCTAATTCAGCTTAAGAGATTCTATATATACTTTTATTTCATTATCTTTTTCATTCAAATAAGGGCATATTAACTTATAAGGGGTGRGTGGCTTTACACGTGGGCCACATCTTATCTCTTCATCACACATTGTCCTATAAAGAGGAGAGTTGGTGGCATTGGCCTGAATATGATTGAAATGAAAGGATTTTGCCATTGTTCTTCCCAATTTTTTTTCAAATCTTGACCATTAAACACTGTTTTCAATTTATTTTGACCTACACCTTTATATCGATATAGTTGTGGGTTTATAGGCACTTCTAGTTCTTGTACACTGTATGAACAATGTATACTACTCTATCATTGTCCTTGTCTACTACTACCACCAGTACTAGTTTCTTGATTGCCACCGCTTCGTCTACTTGAATTAATTCTCCATAACTGATCATTGTTCCATTTATCTTCAAGAGACTCTCTGACAGTTTTTCTGTATACTATTCTATCTCTTTGTATCACACAATCATCTGAGTATGCTATGTCATCTTCATCATCAACCATATCATATTGGTCATATTCATGTGATGGTTAGGAGAGTGATTCTTGAAACTCTTGTACACGTTTTGCTTTTTTTGCTCAGATGCTTTTTATTCCCATAGTATTTTATGCATAGCCGAGCTAACTTCTCTTGGGCATTTTTGGCATTGGGCTACAATTTCAAAACCACCTACCAAATACTGTTTCAATCTACAAATACCACTACTCTCAATTACTTTACCACAATATTTAAAAATAAACTTATTTGTATAACTTTTTTACAGGTTTTCCAGGTTCCACCCAATATCATCTAGTCTTGGCATTTTAAATGTCTCAGTCTTCATAAAGAACAATAAAATATTATAAATTTACAAAACAAGTTTTATTATTAGTTATTAGTTTATTACAATAAAACGATCATATTGTATTAATTTTACTATCAAAATATTTTATTTTTCTAAATTTATTATGTTTATACACATTTTTATTAAAATATCATATTTTTTAGATAAACATCACCATTTGCAAGAATTACTACAATTTTTTTGATAAAATATTTCAATTTTCTAAATTTATTATGAATTTTGACATATATATAATGTTATAATAAGGTTTTTAAAATTTTATATGCTTATTATGAATTTTAATAAGTTTATTATAAATTTAATTATTTAAATAATATACTAATCCATTTTAATAAATTTTAAATTTATACAGTGATTTAATATGAATTTTGACATGTTACAAGGTTATCCTATTGTTATTTYTGTGTAATTTTGATTTATTATAAATTTTAATCAATAAGCATTTAAATCAATAAGAATTAAAATATTCTAATTTATTATAATAAATTTATAATTCTGATTTATTATAAATTTTAATCAATACTAAGAATAAAATTATAGGTTAAGCATTTAGTGCTTCTATTACTATAAATAAACATTTTATATGTATGCCTATTTTATATTCTAGTTTTTTTTGTTTTATTTGAAATATTAAGTTTAAATATGTGTCAATGTGAGTAATTTATATTAACACAATGGGTGTTAATGTTTTTAAATATATATTATATAAATATATGTATATTTGTAGTATATTGTTTTTTTATTTGAATAATATACTATTTTATTTTAATAAATTTTAACTTATATAGTGATTTATTATGAACATTTGATGTTTAAAATATTCTGATTTATTATAATAAATTTTTAATTCTAATTTATTATAACTTTTAATCAATACTAATAATTAAATTATAGGTTAAACATTTAATACTTCTATTACTATAAATAAACATTTTATATATATGCCTATTTTATATTCTAGTTTTCTTTTGTTTTTATTTCTTTGATTTTTATGAACATTTTATTTGAAATATTATGTTTAAATATGTGTCAACATGAGTAATTTATATTAACATACTGGGTGTTAATGTTTTTAATTAAATATATGTATATTTGTAGTATATTGTATATTTATTTAAATAATATAGTATTGTATTTTAATAAATTTTAACTTACATAGTGATTTATTATGCATTTTGATGTTTTTTACAATGTTATCTGAATTTTTTCTTATTTTTAAATCTGATTTATTATAAATTATAATATATTTGTATCACACTAGTAAATAGAAATACATTTATTCTGATTTTTTCATATTAATGTTATAATACATTATGTTCTATTATAAATTTAAAAAACTGATTCTCATTTTTTAGTATTAGGATTATAATAAATTCTGATTTCTTATAAAACTTAATGAATTTATTCTGATTTTTAATATTAAATTTATAATAAATTATGATTTGTTATAAAGTTTAATAAATTTATTCTGATTTTTTATATTACATTTATAATAAATTATGATTTATTAAGAAATTTAATAAACATTTTCTGATTTTTAATAAGTATTTTAAAAATACTAACTAGTTAATATTTTATTACTTGAAAAATATTTTATGTTTTATACTATAAAGTGATTACTTTATTCTTTTGTTTTATTTTTTGTTAATTATTTTTTATAAATATTTTATGTTGTGATGGTCTATGAACATTTCGTAGACAACCACACATAATAGTAGAGTAAGTGAAGCTTAGATTGAGAGACTATGCTTTGGAGCTCTGCAACGAAACTCCACACTTCCATAGCTGTAGAAGCTTGAAGGCATGAAAACCAAGATCAGATTGCAAGTTTCAAGTTCTAGGCTTCTAATGAAAAAAATCTTTTTCCTTAGGTTTTTCTTTTCTTATTTTGCTCCTAAAAAAATCTAGAAGAGGGTTTTTTGTCTTACCTAAGATTCAAGAATGGCTTAGATGGGAAGCCTCAATTTTCGGTTGTTGCCTGTTCCAATGGTCCAGCCTCCAAGTCTCCAACTGGTTGCTGCTGATTCAAATCCAAAACGAAGCTTCATTGCTCCAAAACCAAGCTCCTTTAAACTTCTAGGATTTTGGTTCCAACCTCTAGGTATGTAAACTTGTAAACAATAAACCCCTTGTATATATGAAACCCTTCTTTCCTCTTGTTTCTTACTTTCTTTTAAGCTTGAATGGGTGTAAGAATGATTCTCTATAGGCATGTGGTCTTCTTTCCCCTTGTTCCTTCCTTTCTTTTAAGCTTGAATGGGTGTATCTGTGTTATGAATGATTCTATGTAGGCATGCGGTTTGTTTTTCAGAAATCTTTGTCTTTTTTCTATTCGATGTGAAACATTAATTTATTTCTGTATGTTGGTTGACATGATAGGAAAACCTGTCTTTTTTTTTGGTTATTTGGACCGATTTGGTCGACATTTCCAAAATAAAGGAAATGTCGCGACATTTGAAACCATGGAATATACATACATTTATTTACACATGCTTATAGCTAAGATCATAATAGTGTTTTATTATTGATTTGGTTCTTTTGATAATTTTTACAAATTGAAAGGCAATCAGGTGGAAGGAAAAGGCATGCAAGCAGATGTTTTAGGTACTCGAAGATCTAGTATCCTTAGCATTTTATCTTATTTTTTGCTACATTTTAAAGATTTTTACTTGATATATATGAATTGCAATAATAGTTGCATGTATTGCCATGTAGAGAAGAGTGTTTAGTTATATATTTTCCTCCACATAGTCATGTTTATTGTAGGTGATGGTTGATGATATTGATGGTGGTTGGATGAATTTGAGTTAGAAATGATGGGTGGAGTGTTTTAATCTTGGCTCCTTTTAGAAGTGTTTTTTTCTTTGCAAGTTCCCTACCTTCTTAAACCACTAAATTTACCATTTGTAGTCTAAAATCCATGTCCAATTTAGCTTATAAAAAGTCCTAAGGCACAACTTAACACTCAATCTAAAGTCAACTCCATCTCACCCAAGTTTTAATTACCAAGAAACCTACCCAATCAACCAAGAAACTAACCTAAAGCCAACCTGATTATATCCTAAAACCTATCTTAATTCGTAGTTAGGGTCACCCCCAATTCAACCATACCTAAGACCTAAACCAAAAACAATTCTATCTACCCTTACAACCTTAAGATTGAATCCACAGCCAATTCAATCTCACTAAGTTTTTATATCTATAAATCCATGCAATTATCTTAGAAATTAAACTAAAACCATCCAAATTTCAATATTAAACTAATCACTTGTTGACCCAATTTAGCCTAGAATCATGTCTCAAGTCATATTCAGAGCCATTTCTATTTCGACCATAGATCCAATCCATGATCAATCCTTTCTAATTGACCAAATCACCTCACTTTCACCTATTCTTACCGGTTCAAGACCTAAATCAAAAGTAGTTCATTTTCACTTAACTCTTACAACCCATGGCCTAACTTAAATCACCCTTGCAACCTTAAGACTGAATTTGGATCCAATTCTATCTTGTCAAACTTTTATAACTATGAAATCTATGCATCTATATTAGAAACTAAACTAAAGCTCACCAAATTTCAATCGTAAATCCATTCTCATCTTGCCCTAATTTACTCTAAAACCATGCCCCAAGTCATTTTTAAAATCACTCCCAATTTGGCCTTAGAATCAGTCCATAATCAACCCCTTCGAAGCAACCAAATCATCCCATTTTCACCTAGGCCTAGTAGCCAAAAATCTAAACCAAAATTACAACTTTGAAATCCCAAACTTCCCCAAGGATACCCTAAAGAGCCTTGTTAGTGTCGAGTATGTAGGGGTAATTTTGTCGTTATGCTTGTGTTTAGGTGTTGATGTGTAAGTTTATGTTAGACTTAATGTCCCTAACTTAAGTAGGGGCATATGTGACTTTTTCACATTATTTTAGTAATATAAAATACATCTGGCCGAATGGGAGAGGGAACTTTTTTCTCTCATTCGAACCAGAATCTTTTCTCCTTGTTTCTCTTATGCTCTTCTCCTTTCTCTCTTTCTCTCATCTCTTCTCTCTCTTTTCCTTGACTGTTATCAGTCTAACAGGCAGACCAAACACTAACATGGTACCAGAGCTAAACTGAGCAAATCGGATCTGTCCAGAATTCTGTTATTTGCGCACCCAGCCTAGGGTTTTCTCTTATTTTCTTCGCCATCAACTAGAGATAAGGGACAAGGCTGAAAAGGAGTGATCGCCCTCTTCCCTTGGAGGTTTCTATGCCTCCAGTTGTGGTGTTTGTGGTTGGCTGCTTCAGTTTCTAAGAAGCCCTCCCCTAATTGATGAAGAGAAGAGAGCTGATTTGTGTGGTGCAGTGGGTGTCTTGTGTGGTCTGATTTTCGGTGATCAGGTAAGAGGTTTTATGCATTTTTTTTGGTGTGAATCAAATGAGAAGTCTATTGCAGACTATATGGTGGGATTTCAGATTGTAGTGTGCTAGGGTTTGTGCAGCCTTCAGTGTGATTTGAAGGGGGGTGTTCCTCAAACAGTATTGGGAAGTTTCAGGYAGTTGTGGAGTTGGGTTGTGGTGTAAAGAGTGCAATTTGCAGCAGTAGTAAGTGCTGAAATCAGGGTGTAGTGTGATCTAGTGTGCAGTTTGCCGAATTCAGAAATATCAGAGTTCATCAATTGGAGAAAATTATGCTGAATAGAGAAAATTATGTACCTTGAGCCAAATGTTCAAATGACCTGATCTAGTGTGATAGTCCCTACTGATTACCTGAATGTTCAAATGACCTCCATTAAACTAAATAGAGAAAATTACGTACCTTGAACCAAATTTGTAGAAGTCTTTCTTAAGGCAAAGAAGAAGGTGAAGCACATAAGGGATGAAAAACCTTCCACTGATTCTCTAGATTATGATGATTGGGAGCAGGCAGATGCACAAATCATCACATGATTATGGAATAGTATGGAACCCAAGATTAGTGTAAATTTCATGTTCCTTGATACTGCCAAAGAAGTGTGGGACCATGCTAAGAAGCTGTATTCGGGTCAAGACAACACAACCAAAGTATATCAGTTGTACCAGGAATACTTTAATCTAYAAYAKGGTAATCAAAGTCTTGRRGAGTACTATGCTAGTATGAGAAACATTCGTAATGAATTGAATGTTTATCACCCCTCACTTCTGATGTCAAAATTCAACAACAACAGAGAGAACAACTTGATGTGACTTGGTTTTTGGTGGGGCTGAAATTTGAACATGAACCAGTGCGGGCTCAAATACTAGGAGGGTCAACTCTCCCTTCCTTAGAAGATGTGTTTGCTCGACTCAGGAGGATTTCCATTGGATCTACCGAGAACCCTAATATTTCCGATAGATCAACCCTAGCAGTATCTATAGGCCGTGGTGTTAGAGGTGGAGCTCAGTCTGGTTGTAGTGGACAGGCATATGGCCGGAGTGGTGGTAGTGGACCTACATATATCCGTGGTGGTGGTCGTATTGGAGGTCGAGATTCAAGGGGAGCCCGTGGTAGAGGATGTAGTTCGGGTCCAAGGAGGTGTACACACTGTGGTATGGATGGACATACCATTAATTATTATTACGACTTGCATGGTCCACCTTCAATTTGGGCCAATCATGTCGTGACCAGTGACAGTAGCTTCAGACAGGAGAGCCATTTAGCCGATCAGATACCTCCTGCATCCACAGATGTTACTGGGAAGGAGATGATGAGTATTCCCTATGATGAGTATGAGTGGTTAGTACAAGCCACATCTCAGCAGAACACGGCCACTCTCGCACACTCAGGTATGGCTTGTTTGGATTCCACACCCCATCCCTGGATTATTGATTATGGAGCCTCTGATCACATGACTGGAACTCCAGGTGTGTTTTCTTCCCTTTCTCATTACTCAACATCACAATCTGTTACTCTTGATAGTGGCTCCACATCCTCCATTTGTGGTGTTGGTAATGTTGACCTGGACCCAGTATCCCTATCCTCAGTTTTGTATGTCCCTAAATTTCCTTTTAATCTTATGTCTGTTAGTAAGTTGACTAAGTCTCTTAATTGCTCCATTACCTTTTTGAAGGGATGAGAGATCCATCATATGGATGGCCGAACCCTGTAGGAAGGTTGGGCGAAATTTCAAAAATTTCTCTCTCTCCCATGTGGGAATCACATTCCCTATTTTAGAAACTTCATTTTCAATGATCAATCTTGAAACCAAACCGAACTAGATCTGAAACCAAAAGGGAGTAGATGGATATACCTGATACGGGGTAATAATAAACCCCCAATGAAGGTGTTCACGCCCAAGGAGAAGACCAAAGACTGCTTCCACCAAAGATGACATGGTGTGAGGTGAAGCAGAATCAGCAGGACGATTCTTCAACAAGAACCGAAATCTTCAGCAAGAATATGATGAAGGGCTGGTGAGCACGACTTCAGATTGCCTTTTCTACAAAAAGGAAATATCAAGAACTGTTCTTGATCACTCCCACTGGTGGAGATCGAATTGGTAAGACGGCAAGAGCAGAAGAGAAGAAGATAGTGTAGTCAAACTGTGTTGTCTCTCTCTCTATAATTTAGCAGTCTGTGAGATGATCTGGAGGTTCGCCATGCTCTTCTATTTATAGCCTTAAAGAGAGGTTCTTGTAATCCCATTAGGATTTTCCTAATTCAAATCTTTTATTTGGATCTAGACTATTTTTAAGAGATAAAGATAATCCTTATCTTCTTTGTAGATAAAGATTAGCTTCTAATCAAATTAGGAGTTTCCTTATCCAAATCTTTATTTGGATCTAGACTCTTTGAGTGGATAGGGATAATCCCTTATCCTATCTACTTATCTAACTCCCAGAACCACCCTCTTTTAATTAATCTTATTAAGCCAGTTTGAATTGGGTTTTAGGCCCATTAAGTCCATCTGCTCACTTAGCCTCTTAAATGCTACTCAGTTGGTTATCTTTGTATGGCGTGGGACCTAAACATTGATCTACACATCAGCCACATGGGTTCAGCCCAGCCTCTGTCACAAGGCCTAGCTGAATTCATTGTAGGAGACTGTGAACCCCTGAGTCCATCACCATGGGCTCTTAATGGGCCCAGCATTTACACTAAATGGTCATTTGATCAAACCACCTTATAAAAACCCAAGGACTGTGGATAGATGCAAGATTAGCTCTTCAAGTATTACCCTCAATGGTCTTACACTTAACCTCTCAGCCCATAATGTTCAAACACTTCTCGAAAAGAGATGACCTCTCCCTCGACTGCAAGGTACAACGCTGCACTCTCTACTCACATGGATCCCGAGAATTAAAACAATTTGAAACCATAATATATATATATTACATGCACCTCAGGTCTCACCCTGGCAGCTGAGACAAGCCACCCCAACCAACTTGGCGGCACATTAGTGTCAGCCTTGGCAAGATAAATCTCCCCAGATCTATCCAACGGCTGTGAAGATTCTAAACTAACACGAGTCTCATATGTATCCAGTTTAAGGGTATTACACAKAAGCACACCATAATAACATGAATCAAATATGTAGTTTATTCATTTTCATTAAATGTCGTAATGTATATCATTCTAATTGGAGCTAAGGGCATACACTATCTAACAACTTCCACTTGCACTTAGGTCCAATCGGGTATAAGCCGGAGTCCCATGCTTTTCACGTGTTTCTCAAACATTTTCTGTGTCAGTGGCTTAGTTAATGGGTCTGCTACATTTTCCGCTGATACTTCATTCTGAATCAGGACGTCCCTTCTTCCAACTATCTCCCGTAGTACATGGTACTTCCTCTCGATGTGCTTCGACTTCGAGTGGGCTCGTGGCTCCTTAGCCTGAGCAAATGGCTCCAGTATTGGCACACAACAATGGAATGGGTGATGTGCTGGATGAAACTATTCCCAATTCCTGAATGAACTTCATCCATACGGCTTCTTTGGCAGTTTCACTTGTGGCAATGTATTTGGCTTCAGTTGTTGAATCCGCCATGGACCCCTGTTTGCTGCTTTTCCTACAAATAACACGATCCTATCGTGAAGATATAAACAGATGTAGACTTTGTATCATCTGGATCTAACTAGAAATCGACATCAGTATACCCTTGGATCTATAGTGAACTACCATCGAACACCAGACAAAACTCTTTTGTCTTTCAAAGGTATTTTAGTATGTTTTTCACAGCAGTCCAATGCTTTTGGCTTGGGTTAGATTGGTATCTACTTAACACACTCACTGCCTGAGAAATGTCAGAACGAGTGCATAGCATGGCATACATGATGCTCCTACAGTTGAGGCATAGGGAGCCTCTTTCATGCCCTCAATCTCTTCGGGAGTCTTGGGAGGCATACCCCTAGAGAGAGTGACTCCATGCCTGAACGGAACATTTCATTTTTGGAGTTCTTCATGTTATGTCTTTTGACTATTTTGTCAATGTAAGCAGACTGTGATAATCTTATTATCCTCTTCGATCTATCTCTATAGAGTCGAAAACTCAGTATGTAGGAGGCTTCTCCAAGATCTTTCATGGAGAATTGTTGTGAAAGCCACACTTTCACCATAGTCAACATTCCTACATCATTCCCAATGAGTAGAATGTCATCTACATATAGAATTAAGAACGTAACCTTATCACCACTGGTTTTCCTGTAAACACAGGGCTCATCCGGATTTTGCTCAAAGTCAAACTATTTGACGGTAGAGTCAAACCGGATGTTCCAACTCCTAGAAGCTTGCTTAAGCCCATATATGGATAGATTTAGTTTACATACCATGTGTTCCTGACCTGCAGCTGTGAAACCTTGCGGTTGTTGCATATAGATATCTTCACTAAGATCTCCATTCAGGAACGCAATTTTGATATCCATTTATCAAATCGTGTATTGAGTCATTTTTCTTTGGTTCATTCAGATGTTTGGGGTCCTTATAAAGTGATGTCATACAATGGATATAAATATTTTGTCATTTTTGTTGATGATTATTCAAAGATGACGTGGCTCTATTTAATGAAAGAAAGAAGTGAATTGTTTACTATTTTCCAAAAGTTTTATACTGAGATTCGCAACTAATTTGGTGTTAACATTAAAATTTTTCATTCTGATAATAGCCATGAATATCTCTTTTCATCATTTCAGGACTACCTAGACCAACATGGCATTATCCATCAAACTTCATGTACCTACACCMCACAACAAAATGGGGTGGCTGAGAGAAAGAATCATCAACTTTTGGAAACAGCTTGGTCCCTCATGCATCACATGAATGTTCCCAAATCCTTTTGGAGTGATGCAATGTTTACTTCTTACTTCTTGGTTAACCGGATGCTCACGTCTATCCTTGATGGTCATTCCCCATTCACCAGATTGTTTCCTACCTTGTCTTTGTTTCCTCTCTCTCCTCGAGTTTTTGGCTGTGTTTGTTTTGTTCATAATTAGTGGCCAGGAATGGACAAGTTAGATGCACGGTCTATTAAGTGCATCTTCCTTGGCTATTTCTGGACTCAGAAAGGGTATAAGTGTTATCACCGTAGCTTTCGACATTCTTTTGTATGTGCTGATGTTATTTTCTTTGAGTCTACTCCATTCTTCTTGGGGTTCGGTGATGTTTCCTCCTCCTCATCACCTCCTCCCCTTCCTCTTCCAGTTGTGGACTCTATTCCTCTTGTTCCCGTAGTGACGAAGTCTTTGCCTCTGATGCCACCACATGTTGAATGACCATCAATCCATCATGTGTATACACATCGCCCATATATACCGGCACCTCCTCTAGTTTCATCATCGTCGGCAGATCCGATAGTTGTTACCACACCAAACCTGACCCCAGTATCTGATCTTGATCTTCCCATTGCCTTGCGGAAAGGTAAGTGCAGTTGTACCTTTCATCCTATTTCTAATTATGTTTCACTTATTCACCTTTCCACTTCCCATCACTAGTTTATCTCTTTGTTATCCTCTGTTGTTATACATAAGGATGTCCAAGAAGCCCTTGCCTCTCTAGGATGGTGCCCTGTGATGGAAGAACTCTCAACTCTGGCTCATAATCATACATTGGAACTCACCACTCTTCCTCCTGGTAAGCAGGCTGTTAGCTGTAAGTGGGTTTATATGGCTAAGTACTTACCTGATGGTAGTGTAGAGCGGCTGAAAGCTAGATTGGTTGCCAAAGGGTATTCCCAAACCTATGGTATTGATTACATAGTGACTTTCTCCCTGGTGGCTAAGATTGGTTCAGTCTGTGTTGTGATTTCTCTTGTTGCGATGTATGATTGGCACCTCTATCAGCTTGATATCAAGAATGACTTCTTGCACGGTGATCTGCTCGAGGAGGTCYATAAGGAGCAACCACTGGGGTTTGTTGCTTAGGGGAAGGATGGTAAGGTGTGCCAGCTACTGAAGGCCATTTATGGGATTAAATAGTCTCATCGAGCATGGTTTGGCAGATTTAGTGAGGTAGTAAAGAAGTTTGGTATGAAACAGTGCCAAGTTGACCATTCCGTCTTCAGTCATGACTCTTAGGCAGGGAAGATYTTATTAGTGGTGTATGTAGATGATATTGTCGTTACCGGGAATGATAAAATGGGCGTTGACAGGTTGAAGATCTTTCTACAGGATCATTTTCAGACAAAGGACCTTGGTAAATTGAAGTATTTCTTGGGGATAGAAGTAGCAAGGTCCAAGCATGGTATTAACTTGTGTAAGAGGAAATATGCTCTTGATTTGCTTGAAGAAACAGGTTTGTTAGGTGCTAAACCAGCTGAAACTCCTATGGAAACAAACGCTAAGTTGAGCAGTGATATGGGTGTAGTGTTTGAAGACCTTGGCAGATACCGGCGGCTGGTAGGTAAACTGAACTACCTAACCATCACTCGGCCAGACATTTCATTTGCAGTTAATGTGGTAAGTCAGTTTATGCAAAAACCTCTAGTTCCACATTGGGATGTGGTTATAAGGACTATGAGGTATTTAAAGGGGGCTCCTGGTCGCGGTTTGATATATAGAAGTGGTAGAAAACTTGAAATAGAAGGATATACTGATGCTGATTGGGCTGCTTCTGTATCTGATAGGAGATCTACCACAGGCTATTGCACTTTTCTTGGGGGTAATCTGGTGATATGGAAAAACAAAAAGTAGACAGTTGTGGCAAGAAGTAGTGCAGAGGCAGAATATAGAGCTATGGCACATACTACTTGTGAATTAGTGTCGTTTAGGAACCTTCTACAGGAGATGGAATACACTGTTGGTACTCCAATGAAGCTTTACTGTGACAATCAGACTGCAGTTCACATTTCCTCTAATCCGGTGTTTCATGAGAGAACCAAATACATAGATGTTGACTGTCACTTTGTTAGAGAGAAGGTGATGAGTGGAGTGATAGACATTGCATATGTCAACACAGGGAACCAGTGGGCAGATTTGTTTACTAAAGGGTTAAGTTGGGGGAGAGTGGACTACATATGTAACAAGTTGGGATTATATGATATATACTCTCCAGCTTGAGGGGGAGTGTTAGTGTCGAGTATGTAGGGGTAATTTTGTCTTTATTCTTGTTTTTAGGTGCTGATGTGTAAGTTTATGTTAGACTTAATGTCCCTAACTTATGTAGGGGCATATGTGACTTTTCCACATTATTTTAGTAATACAAAATACATCTAGTCGAATGGGAGAGGGAACTTTTTTCTCTCATTCGAACCAAAATCTTTTTTTCCTTGTTTCTCTTCTGCACTTCTCCTTTCTCTTTTTCTTTCATTCTCTCTTCTCTCTCTCTTCCTTGACTGTTATCAGTCTAACAGGCAGACCGAACACTAACAAGCCTAATCAAGAACTTGACAAAATTGTAGAAATCAAGAATAGGTGATACCCAAATGACCATGATACCAAGACACCATCTTCAACTTAAACTTTCATTCTTCTCCCCCCTTTGTGAAAACATTTCAGCAACCTCCTTTCAATGTTCATCAAAATTTCTTCTTCTCGCCGTTCTCTTTTCTCCCAAACCTTACCTTGTTCCCCATTTGATTTTCTTTTGTTATATTCTTGCATTCTATTTTTTTTAAAGTATTTAATTGCTTTGTTCACCAACCCTTCCCTAAAAGAAAAAAAAAAAGAAAACAGGCTGAGAGACTTCTCAATAGCCACTGGTCAGTTTGTAAGCTGATAAATACCCACTTTCCCCTTCCACAAATTTTTTCGAGTCTCCCATCTTTCACCTTTCCCCACTCTATCAACATTCGCCTTTGTATTTTACTTCATTTGAGTCTTGCATATGTCATCTTTCTTAAAATGTCATGCCTTGTAAAGAAATATCTAAATCTAAAATAGAACTTAACTGAAATTGAAGAAGCTTGAAATCAATATCATAACCTCCATGCAATTTATTTTCTTCCTTTCTCATAAGATAGTACTTGAACAAGTGCACCAAATTGATTTAATTAGAAATTCAAAATTTATTTTGCATTGACAAACTACTAATGAATTTTATTACATACTTTCCTTTACTTTTTTTATTATTTATTGCATATTTAATTATATCATCAAAATAATCCTTGTCCTAACTTTTTTTTTTTGTTTTTCTTTGTAAGTTAAACATGCAACAAGCAACTCTTAAAGCGTAATTGGAGACAATGGATACTTCTTTTATTTTTAGAATTTCACTTTTTTTGAAGGTCATGTAGAATTTATCATGTATTGAGGAAAATTTGACATTTGTAATACATTTTAGACAATGGATATAATTGTTTTGGTATAACAAGGGATGCATTCAAATTATACATGGCAGGCTATTTCTTATTTTAGTAATATAACCATTTGCTAAAAATMATTATATTATTTTCATGTGATGTGTGAATGAGCAAGTATTGTTTTAAGGTGGTGGTTCCAATTGCCACTAATTTATTATTTTAATTTGAATAATTGGCTATTGGATGTATGATTGAAACAGGTATTTTATTAGCCTTTTTGTCAAAAAAAACGTGGCAATAGATTAAATAGCTTTTAGCTTTTAGCCATGGTTTGTCAAAACCATAGCTATAGGTTAATGCATTTAGCTCTGGCTTTATAGGAAACCGTAGTTATAGGTTGCCATATCTAACTATAGTTTTGCACCGTGGCTATAGATTACACATTTTAGTTATAGTTTATCAAAAACCGTAGCTACGGTTTTACAACAAACCATGGCTATAGATTGCACATTTTAGTCACGATTTGTCAAAAATCGTAGCTATTAGTTGAAGTATTTAGCTTTGGTTTTGCCATATAACCGTGGTTATAAGTGGTGCATTTAACTACGGTTTTACAGCAAATTGTGTCTATAAATAAAAACTTTAGCTATGGTTTTATGAGAAAACTATGGTTATAAGTTTGAATAACCATCAACAAAGAGTTCTTGATCCTATCTCCCATCTAGAGCTCACCCAAGTTCTTGGTGTTGTCCTTAACACCCTCGAGAAGCTTACAGAAGGGAAGACTGTAATAGCTAAATGGCATCTTAGTATCAATGGAGGTGAGAGAATCCACCTTCACCGACAATTGGTTGTCGACCTAGTATTTGTGAGGGTAACTACTAGGAAGATAAAACCCATCTCTAGATTGAAGAACCAAGAGTGAAAACAAGGCCTAGATCACAAATTGTTGGGAAAAGCTCATCTTTATCAGTTTCTACTAAAAAAGACCCAAGTAGACACATATAAAGAGATATAAAACGACAAGGAAAAGCTACATTCATCGGAGAACTCTCTCTGCCTTGTAACGATGGATAGGACAAACATTAAAAGAGTAAAGTAGTTCCTCTTCATGCTTGATATCTCTTGAAAATTTTCATCAATTGGGTTTTATTTTGAAAATTTAAGGAATAGTGGAGGGCAAATTCAACGTTTCATTTTTTTCCGTTAGTGCTTAATGACAATGTCAATTGTCAAAAAACTTAAGGATGCTTTAAGACAATATGTAAACAATAAGGGTAGAGTTAGTCAATTTCCTAAAGTACTTTGACTACAAGATATCAGATATTCAAGTTTAAGCAGTTAGTAGCACAATAACTACATAAACTTGATGAGTAAAGAAAGATAAAACAAGGAAAACACATAGAAAAGAGACACAGAAGATTTTTATAGAGGTTTGGTAGAAACCCCTGCTTATGTCCTATACTTCCGACTCCCTCTATAGATTTCCACTAACAAATCAACTAGACTTCCTAGGTGCTAAGAAAACCTTAAAACTAGCAGGACTATGACAAGATACAAAAAGCCTCTAGAATAAACATGTAGAACAATACAAGCTCAAACCTATTGACCCGCAAGAGTGTATACTTAAGATTCTTAAATCAATGAAGAGACCCACAATAGATGGGTGCGACTATACAAGATTAAAGGGTTTTCAATTTTTCTCACCTCTAAAACTATTGAAACTCAAAAATCTCTTTAACAAAAAGACTCTTGCTAACTTGCTCTCAAAAACATCTAAAGACTATATACAATGTTAGCTCAGGTTGTTTTTTCTTTTCTTTTTTTGAATCAAACAAAACACTTCTATTTATAGAGGTTTTGAGAGCAAATGACCCTTTTCTAACTATTGAAGAGTTTTTTCATACTTAGTAAACATTCAAAATGTCTCCAACATGATATAAGGTTTACTAAACATAATAGCCGTTTAAACCTTCAAATGATCAAATTCATTAAAGAAACAAATTACATCAAACAACTGGTTACATAAAAAAATTAAAAATATGACACTTTAGARCAAGGCTTGATATAGTCTTTCTCCTTGATGAGTTATTGTAGCATGTCTACTTGAGCAACTCTAAAGCGTTTGACATTTTTGTAAAATTTATTTGCTTGAGTTTCCTTAGAGCATCCTCATTGGAGGGATAGGTGTTGGTATAGAGATTATGGAGCTCAGATAGTTGAAACAAGCAATGCTTCCATATTTTCTTCCTCAATAGCAATATTGTTTAATATAATTGAGCTAAGAAAAATTTTACTTGAGTTAGTTGCATACTCAACATACCATTAGTACTCTCAATTTATATGTTATCATCAAAACACATAGGGTCAATAGTTGTCATAAATCTCCCATAGTTAAGTGCCTTTTATGCTTAAAACCTGTAAAGGTGGCTCACAAACTTGCTAGACATGTTACTCTTCTTCATACTTGTACTTGGTCGAATGCACCTCCCTTTGTTTCTTAATCTCTGTAGTATGATTCTAATCATTGAGGTATCAACGAAAGTTTACTAGAAGGCATCAAAAGAAAAAGAAAACATGTGAGCATGTTTGATGCCTGGTTTCACATTTGAATGACAAATTTTACAATAATTGGGTTTCAAGTAACTGATTCCTTCGATTGGGTGAAGAAGATGATGACTCCTTTTCGAAAATGTATCACCCATTTACAGTTGGGTACTATATGTACCCATTTACAGGTCCCATGGTATATGGTGAATAGTAATTTACTTTATTGCTTTACCCACTTTAAAAGGGTACACGGTATATCCACTTATTAATAAAGCTTAATTTATTATAGGGTAAATTTTTTATACTATCCTTAGGGTTTAGTTAATTAACTAACTATACCCTTATTTTTTAAAATTGAYTGTATTATTTTACTATTTTTGATAATTGTCTAACTCTACCCTTACAGKGTCCGTTAATATTTCCGTCAAAGCCAGTACACATGTGACACCAYGTGAATTTAAAATTTTTTAAAACCCAATGTTACCCTCATCCCTTTCCTATCGACCCACACCCCTTCCCCCTCCAACCTCTCTCTCCCAAATCAACATTCTTTCAACCCTCCATTGAGCTCCCGAGCTAACAAAGAGAGATTCTTCTCCGTCAACACCAGATCGGTTCCAAATCAAGATCAACCGTCCGTTGAGTTTCTGATATAACAAAGACGATGAACAGTTAAACTCTCGTCACTCTGTTGAGCTCCTGAGCTAACAAAGACGACGGGCCACCAGAATCCTCTGCTCTCGTCACTTTGTTCTTCGTCGAAGACGATGAACAGTTAAACTCTCGTGAAGTCCTTGCCTTTACTGCCTTTTGTCTCTCATTCGTTGAAGTACACGAAGACCGGCAAGGAAGGAAATGGTTAAACTCGACCTTAAAGGCTCTCAGAGCTTTGCAAATCGTTACAGGCAGATGAACCCATCTCTATTTCCTGTGCTGCAGACAATCCTGATGTGGTTGCGGATGAATCCCATCCTGGGTTGGGTCTATTCTTCTGAAACTCTCGTTTTGACATCGTTCTCATCTTCTTCCCCTGTTCTTCGTCTTGACATGAACCTAGCCAATGTAGGTGACTTTCTGGGACGAGGGCTCGGGAGTGTCGAATGTAGAACCTTAGACGAGGGTTCGCATGAGAGAAGGTTGGAGGGGAGTTTGAATGAGAGGGAAAAGTCCAACCTGGTGGGAGCAGCTGCACGTTTAAAGGATTGGGTGAAGAGTATCGGCAATAGAGGAGAAGAAGGGTTCCTTGCAGATTGAAGCGGTGAGAAATTAACACCCACCTATCGAAAGAAATCATTGACGGTGAATACCTACATTGAAGCGGCAGACGACGGGCCAGATCTCAGATCTGGGTTCTCCTTGCAGATTTGAGATCTCCAACCTTTCTCACCGTCGCACTGCCATCCGGAAATTGCAGCGACAAGCATCGCGGGCGAAGGCAATGGTGCTCCTCTCTATTCTTGGGCACTTCGAACTCCATCCTTTGGTGGGGTTTGAGAATCCTCTTCTGGTCGAACATTTTGAAAATCCTCTATTGATCTCCATCTCAGGCAAAAGGCTTTCACAGCAATCTAAGGTTAATCCAGCAGAGACTGGCGGCAGCTGATGTTGTAGTGTTTCCTTCGAATAGAGATCGGTGGCAGCTGCATCGAGCAGAGATCGGTGGCCATCGGTGGCCACTCATCCAAGTGAACCCGCAGAGATAGGTTAAAACGGGGCATAAAAAAATAATTTTTCCAATCAGTCGAATGTTTGGGTTAAAGGGTAAAACGAACATTTTAGTTTTTCCGTACTTAGACAATTGTACAAACAGTAGAGGTAGTTTAAGAAATTTACCCTTTATTTTATTACATTGTTTAATAAATTATAATTTTAATTTGTTTCCTTTCAATAATTAATTAGTTAACTAATTAATGAACAATAATTATAACTTTTGTTAATTATAATTAATGGTAATTAACATTAACTCTATTAATTATAATAATATTTAGTAGTAATTAAATAATTTTGTTAACTAATGGTATTTAACAATAATTCATTAATTTTGTTATTTAATAGTAGTTAACAGTAATTCAATAATTTTGTTAATTAGCATTAATTTTATTAACAATAATTAACCAATGTTGTAAGACTAGACTCAGGAGTTCACTTTTTCCCATTTCACTTTAGCATACCCTAATTTCTCAAAACCTCTACAGAGCCCCTATCAGGAGTTCACATCTCTACTCCACAAAGTTCCGCCCTACAGCACATTCTCGCTGTATATTGGAAACATCTCATTCCAATGATTGCATCATTGATTCTAGTATTATCATCGGAAAATGTTCTCAATACATGACAGAGATGTGAACTCCCCTATCATACATCTGCCATTGGATGAAACATTTATACAAATTTACTATACTATCCCTATATAAATTTGTCAAAGGAGATTTCAACACTTAAATACATAGTCACCTGAGCTAGGAATGGCATTGACCCCAATGAGGTTAAAAATCCCCACCTCATCCAGTTCCATAAGAAAAAGGGATCCCAAATTCGTCCCATCCCGTCTTAGTCTTTCCCACTTGCAAGTATATTTTCCTTTTTTTTTTTAAATCTATTTAGAACTATATTATATTATATAATTTAATATAATATAATATAATATAATATAATATATATTAAAACTTATATATAAATATAAAGACACACTTTTAGTTGGGGTAGAATGGACAAATACCATCCCCATCTCGTTCCCGATCACCAAAGTTTTGGATTTCTTAGAAATCCGCACCAAACCCGATCAGTAGTCAAAAATCCCACCCGGACTGGAATGGGGTGAGGAAAAATGGGGACGGGCCAAATTGCCATCTCTACCGCCAGCCATCATCTGATTCTGAGATTAGACAAGTCACCTTCTGTAAGCGTTGTGCTGGGTTGCTTACAAATAGGCGTATCTCCCTAACCATGGACAGMGGCGATGATAATCAGTATATTTAGCAAGATAGCAGTATGAGCTTTTCTTCGGCATGACAACAAAATTTTCTTATTTGAATCCAATCTCAAAATTTTCAATGGGATGACATCTCTAGTTGAGATGGTTGTGGCTAATTTTCAGCTTTTGAGCTGTTCTATTAAAGCAGAAGACGTCCATCTCTTATATTTTCTTCTTCTTTTGAACTTAGAGGAGAAAATACTAGGAGATCTTTGTTTCTCTGTAGCAAAGCTGAGTCCTTGGAGCTGGACTCTCCTTGGAGGACACCTAGGGTTGCATCTTGCAACTTGGGTGGATTGGGTCCGGTTGAACATCATCCCAGGCACAATCCTAAAGGTGCAAAACTTAGATTTGAGCCTGACCCAATCCAAGGTCAGGCCCAAGTTTATCAACCCAGGCTCAACTGTCCAACCAGAGCTTAACCTGACACCACTTGGACTGTGCTCGGGTTTGGGTTGGGTGGATTAGTCAGGTTTAAAAGTATTTAGATGAATGCATTATTGTATACTCATCATTCATATACATGTTTTTCTAAATGTGCATATTTAGAAATGAGTTTGTTATATAAATATAATATGTAGATGCATATTATTGTTCAGGCTGATTTGGATTAGGTTGGGCTATGCTCGGCTGCCTGATCTTACCCAACCAAATTTAAATCAGGTCTGAGTTTTTTTTTTTTTTTTTCGGGTCCAGACCCAATCTGCAGCCAAAAAATGTAAGCCCAACCCATACAAAACTTGAGTTGGCTGGGTTGGGTCGACTTGTTTACAAAGTAAACAAAATATTAACAAGGAATTAAAAATAACCATTTATTTGAAAAACATTTATAGTTGATTTATCTTTAAAACTGACAAAAAGTGGTTGGTAAATGTTTCTTTAGTGTTGTTTGATAGTTAGGTGTTACATAAGCCGAAAAGTAAATAAACACTTTAGTGTTAGGAGAAATATTAAAATAAAGTTTTCCCAGTTTTTYCAATAGTTGATTCGCACATAAATTAAAACAAACATTTATTTAATAAACAGTCTTACCAAATACAATTTGAGATAAATGCTTACATGATGATTATCTGGCACCCTTTTTCAAATAAATGGAAGATATACCAAATACCATCTAAGTGGATGAACAGATCCCTTAGGTTGAAACGGGAGATTCCCAGAGCACTATCTCGAGTAGGCGAGATGGTGGAGCTTCGATTTGATGAAGCCGTTCGGTGGTAAGTACATGGGCTCCTAGCTTGGTTAGAGAGGAGAGGAGACTGATGCTGTTGGATCTCTCTCTGTTTTGATAGGAGTGGTGATTGATGAATGAATTTGCCTTTGGGCCTAAAAGAATCTAATACTTCTGTTATTAACAGTGACCTGACGAAGACAAGTTTCACATAAAAAAATGTTCAAGAGAAATAATAAAAAAAAAAAGTGGAGGGGATTTTCATGTACTAACTCTTTGGTATATAGATATAGATTGGCAAGGCTGTTTGGAAGGCTAATAACAACTGGACAGGAAGTGGGCCTTGGTAATTCCCTGCCCATTCACTTACTTGGCCCATTATATCATCATGTCTCTTAATTTGGTGACTTTGGTTGTTGGACTAACTTGTCTTCAGGGGTGCAATTTGGATAGACGGGCTTTAATTGAGAATTTTTTAAAATTTGAAGGGCATGGGCCTGGTTCCCTGAACGGAACCAACACTCAACTTGTACCCTAGTATCTTTACATAATAAATTGAGATTGTGCATTGGAAAATCGGTTTGTGTTTGATAAAAGTTCAAAACCCAGAGGTAGTTGGACAGGGTCGAGTTAGGTTGATCCTGGTTCAGTTGAACCTAATTATCAGACAAAATTCTTCAAACTGGATGGTTCACCCACAAAAAAAACTCAATCTTTTTTTAGATGGGTTTGGGCCCACACATTAGATGAGACAGTTGAGAGAGTGATGTTATAGGCTGATAAAAAAAAAAAAAAACTTAATTCTTCAATAGGGGGTTGATGGTTAGTTCAATGATGTGGACCCAAGAACAAAGCAGGTTGAYTCGCCCATAGAGATTTGGAAACAATTGAAGCCAAGAAATGAGACCTTACCTTCCTGAATGACTTGATAAAAAAAGTGGGCGTTGAATGTAGTGTTAGTAGGAAATGAGACCTTACCTTTTGGCTGCAAGACTCAACTCCCCATATCTACCTACCCCACCAAACCCTTCTTCAATCTTTTTTATGGGTCTGAGCTGCTTTCAACGGCTTTGCTATTTCACATCTGCTAATCGGAAAACAGAGGGATTAGATCTCATTATGTCATTGGGACTCCACTTCCTGTGGGCTAAGGTGGGCTTCCCTCGGATTTCCCACTCAACCAACACCACCACGCACATCTCTCACGTCCAATATTTTAATAGCTACTGGATAATATAAATGATCATGTGTAGGGCACATATGCATCATGTTGTGTTATTATATTATAGGGATCGGGCTTCCCATTTTTCTGGTTAGTTTGCTGGGTTTTTTGTCTATCTTATTCATTCCATGAATGAATCTTGTTTGAAAAAATAAAAAATTGAAAACTAAAAATGTGGATAATTTTAATATATTCAAACATGGGGAACAAGTCAGCTTGTAGAGAAGACTTACAGATATGAGATATCTGATTTTAATATACTCACTTGGATAGTCTAGAAAATGAACCATTGATTGTTGCAGAGGTAAAATTTTGGGCTGACAAGGCTGAGAATATGAACAGCTCTTTAGAGTTTGAAGAGCTCCGAAATTGGTGTTTTCAAAATGGTCAAACTGTTAACATGGACAATGGTTTTTGGCTGTTTTTAATTTTTTATCATAATAGGGTGTCCCTTCGGTCTAAATAGTCAGACCATTCGACCCAAGAACCAGATGCAGAATAATATCTTATCCCGTCCGGTTTTAAAAACCTTGCTTTCACATGACTCGCTGACAGTGCCAGTCAATTTTAGCTCTCCGTACAGAGGCAATCTCAAACAGCCAGAAGTTGCTCTGCTTCAGCCCTCCTAGAGTTAAAGAAGGCTAAAAAGTTAGGTCCATATCCAGTTTAGCCCTTACCAGAACTTAAATAGTTGGGACAATTTGAGTAACAGTTACTTGGAAAAGTTTCTCTGAAATCGTGGTTGGACAGACCCACAAGAACTGAACCAAACCAGCTCAAATAATATAGGGTCTGAGTCCGGGTACGTGCCTCCATTATAATTGGATTGGAATTGGTTTTTGGTATGAAGACCTGAATTAGGGCTGCAAGTTGGGTCGGGTTAGGTTAGATTGAGGCCAACCCTAACTCAACCCTAAGTTTTAAATCCCCAACCTTAATCCTAACTAAATTCCTTCAACCCTAACCCTAACCCAACACTAACCCTAGCTAAATTCCTTCAACCCTAATCCAACCCAATTCAACCCAAAATCAACTTTGGGTTGAGCCCAACCCAACCTTCTTCCCATCTCTTAAAATCTCGTAGAGCTTTTTAATCTCAGATCTTAATTCAACTTTCACTACATATATTAATCCTATGCTTTATTAGTATTTATTTGTTGTGTTTTTATTAGTTCTTTAAGTACGGAATTCAGATTATCTTAAAAGAAATAAGTGAAGTAATTATCTTAAAAGAAATAAATGATAGTATGTGGTAGGAAYTATACAACTATCATGCATCTAAACAAATCAATGTATAATATCATATACATTTATTTATATATATATGTAAAACATTTATTTATATATGCATGATATGTATTATAGAGTTGTGTTTGTGTTTGATCGGATTATCCAAAGGCTCAACCTTAACCTAACTTGAAGTAAAGTTGGGTTCATAAATTTCATCCCTGACCCTAATATGAGCATCAAATCGACCCAACCCAACTTGACCTTTTTGGGTTAGGTTAGGGTTAGGGTTCGGTTCAGACCGACCCAGAACAAGTTGCAGATTTAACCTAAATTAATTATATAGGTTCATTGTCAAATTGCGTATAAAAAGTATGATTGTCAATTATAATTGGGTCTTATTGGGTCAGAACCCAATAGTCGTTGGAACCGGGTCTACCCGATCCAAACCTGACCCTACCCATTGACCCATTAACGTGCTCCCCTTAAGAAATCAGCTGAAATCATAAATAAGTGTCAGGCTACAAGCTGGGCTTCCGGTAAAAGATGGGGACGGAAACAAAACTCTTTGCTTCTTTGTCTGTTCTACCTATCTAGCTAAGCCAAATGAAGAGTAAATTGGATGGGTAGTTGGTCCATCTAGTAGTCTATAACTTTAGGGTTATCAACTCATAGGATCGGATGGGTCCATACAGCCACATCTTATGAATCCAGATCTGCCACCAATACAGGGTGCCAACAATGAAACATCTTTCTAAGATGTTCCCAATGTATGGCTGTAGTGGCTTAATGACAAGGGAGATGTTTTTTAATGTATGGCTGTAATGGCTTGTTAGGACAGTGTCGAGATCGTTTTATTGATAGTAGATCTCGACTCAGTTTGCTCTTCATTTTTTTTACAACTATTAAAAGAAAAAAAAAAGAATGAAGGAAGAAGAGGGCTTAAATGGTTGGAAGATTTGAAGAAAGAAGATATTGGAATTCAAGAGCATTGATATAGACGTAGGTGGGGACAATGAGGGGCAAAGAAAGCTTTGAAAGTGGTGCTTTTTTCTAAGTAAATGCACTTTAATTTGTATTTTGTATGTATATACCATAAAGCCCTTGCAAAGTGCCTCTCCTCTGATAGGATGACATGACATGTCTAATGGTTGATATGGCCAAAGGTTGTCTATTATTACCATAAATTAACTAATAACTACTTCATTAATTGCTCCACACATGTAGGATTGCAACTTGATTGGGCTGGATTCAGCATTTGTTCTTGATTATCCAATAGTTGAGATGGTGATCACTTGGCAATCAACACCCTTTCAAATAGGACACATGGAAYCAAACCTGCAAAGCTATAGTGTCTTTGTGGTATGACTAGTGAGCCTCATATGCATCTTGTTCTAAACCATCTCATTTCTTCTGTTGTAATGTGTAGTATGTAATATCATAAAAAAAGGAAAAAGAAAAAAAAATACTTGCACTCCCACCTATATAAATTTGGATTTTATCCTCACATTCTCACTACTTTTTGCAGCCATATATTGGGAACATCTCTATACTTGTTTGTTTTTATTCATGAGATATTTCTAATGCACATCTACAAGGGACTGTGGGGACGAACTCCGTTTCCCACCCACTTGTGAGCACTAGTTAATATAAAAATGGAATGGAGGGGTGGAAGAATGTATGGGAGTCTATGCACTTGTGATGCACCAATTCGAATTTGCTCGACAAGGTAGTTGTTTTGTGTAGCCCATTCCTCATATGTTGAACCTTCAATCTCATGTGCACCGTGCTTTGTCCCCACCCTTTACTCGCATGTCTGTAATGAAATCGATTTAGCTGAACCTGAATGTTTTATCTGTATAGCAAGCTATGGAACCAATGGTAATACCCCACAAGAGTGATAAAATGCATGGACCCCACACTAAGAGGTTGAATGGTTGTGGGCCCATGTATTTTATTATTAATGTAGAGCCTACTAAGCAGCTATTGCATTCAGCTCATCCTATCTCCTCTCAATATGTGATATGTAATACCAAATAATAAATTAATTAAAAAATACTAGAAAATGTTAACTACATATATAATTTCCTTTTCTCCTATAAATCACACATATCTTCAATGGCTCAGGGTCTATGTGGTATATGTGGGACCCACCGTAGAAAGGATGGATGAATCTCACTTTCACTACTACTCTTTCATGGTCTCTTACAAATGAAATTATTTTGTTTTTGTATTTTCACATTTTCACACTCACATCTCACTCTTCATTCTCATGTTTAACACCCACACTATTAAACCTTTATTTTGATATATTGTATGCTTACCACCGCTCTATACGAATTGCCAGTTTGCTACAAAGCTGGATGGCCTTGAGAAGGCATGCTGATCTATTTTAGGGTTCTATTTCAACCATCATTGTGCTCTACTGTCTACTGAACAAACAACATTGCAAGTCTACTGAGCTCAAGCGAAGCCAAGATTAGAACACTTGAGCCCACCTAACCAACAAAAAGCCCCATTTCTTAAAACATGTGAACACACCCACTACCTCTGTTTATCTGAAAAGTTAGTTGTTGTCTACATATCAACTTTATTTATTTTAATTTTGATATAGGGATTTTATAATATTTATTAAGACTTATCCTCAACTACCTGTTTTTTACTTATTTCATACCATACCAAACATATCCTAAGTGTCTTAGACGTGTGAAATCACCACCCTCTCATTCTTGATACCAGCCCCAAGAAAAATCAATTTCCAAAACCGTTTAGGTTGTTTTATGAAATGTGGCTTCAAGGCTCCTCCTGTAAAGAAGTGATAGAAGATGGTTGGAAGCTCCAAATAAATGGTCATACAACCTATAGGGTTGCTTTGGAGATGGATCGATTAAAAGCTATCTGATCAGATGGACCCGGTCAAAATTTAAAGACCTTAACAAAAAGCTAGTCAAATCCTTGAAGCAAAACAATCCCCCACTTAGAATTCAAGGAAAATAAATGATTTGTATAAAAAATATGAAGATACCTCAATCCATGTGGAAAGTTTTTGGAGATAGAAGTCAAGATAGACTTGGCTTCATTTAGGAGACAAAAACACCATTTTGAGGCAGAAAAGGAACAATAGAAGGTATAAAAAATGATCACCGAATTTGGGTGACTGACTAGTGACCACAAGGAAATTGATGGAATCTTTGTCTCTTTATTTTCTCATTTATTCTCTAGCCAATCTTCTGGGGATTTGATCAGCTATATGGAAAATTTGATTAACAAAACAGTCATTGAAGAGGAATATAGTAGCCTAACGACAATCCCTTCAAAAGAGGAGGTCAAAGGAGCCCTYTTTAGTATTGGTAGCCTTAAGTCTCCTGGTTCGGATGGGATGACTTCTCTTCTCTACAAAGAGTATTGGGATTTGATGGGTTCTAAAGTAATAGCTTTGGCCTAAGAATTTTTCCAAAACAGGCAAATGCTGAGGAGATTGAACCATACCTTTATTTGTCTCATTCCTAAAAAAGTGGACTACACCCACGTTCAAGACTATAGGCCGATCAGGCTTTGTAATGTTTTGTACAAAGTCATAGTTAATAGATTGCATACCGTTCTAGACAAGTGCATAACTCCTACCTAGGCTGCTTTTGTTCTGGGTCACCAGATGCTACACAACACTGCCATCTCCCATGACGTTCTATTTCTTCAAAAACCGGTGCATAGTAGGTTATGTGGCCATCAAACTTGACATGTCAAAAGCCTATGATAGGTTAGAGTGGCCCTTTTTGTTAAAACTCTTGAAAAGCTTGGGATTTTCTAAATTTTGTCATTTAGTCTCATAGGCTATCTCGGATGTTTCTTTCTTGGTCTTAATTAATGGCACTTCGGAAGGCCGTTTCCAACCTATAAGAGGCTTAAGATAGGGAGGCCCCCTCTCTCCCCATCTCTTTATCTTGGCCATGGAAGGCCTCTCTAGGCTTCTCTTTATCTTGGCCATCTTTTCTTTGTAGACAATGTTCATTTGCTTTTCCTAAGAGCTCACAAGGAAGATCTGGACAACCTCTGAAATATTCTGGAGCTTTTCCAATCCTTTTCGGTCCAGGTGATAAACTTAGAGAAGTCTAGTATCTATTTCAGCAAGAACATTCACCTGAGGCATCAAAGAATGATTCGGAGATAGTTACACATCAAACCCCTTCACCCTCAATCCAAATACTTAGGGGTCCCCCTTATGTGGTGTAGGAATAAACACTCTCAGCTTTCCTTTATTCTTGATAATATCAACTCAAAACTAAATAGGTGGAAGGCTACTGCTTTGAGTCAGGTTGGTAAGAGAGTTCTCATCCAATCTGTTCTCCAAGCAATCCCAAACTACACAATGAGCTTCATACATTACCCCTAGAAAACAATAAATGAAATCGAGAAAACCATTAGAAATTTCTAGTGGGGAAAGTCAACTTCGAATTCGCACCCCTTTAGGTGGTGTGCATGGCATAAGTTAACCTAGCCTTGAGCCATGGGTGATCCAATCAAAGAGTTAGTTTTGGACCCATCTCAAGATAGGAATTGTGTCTTGTGTGAGCAAAGTTTAGAAACTATTCTTTGAATGTCCTCAAACTCATGCCATCCTCTTTACTGCTCCCTTGAACATTAACCTCAATGTAATCTTCAATAATTGTTTGCCATGTCAATATTCCTCTCCTTGCTCCATTACCCAAACGAAGCAATTCTAGAGGGGGTGCAAGATTCCCTCTAGAAGCACTAGGAGTTGCCACCTAACATGGCTTATATCTTTTTTTCCTCTCTTTTTTATTAGGAAACTAACTATCCCCCACTTTCTCTTAAATTATCGTTCAAATCATCCCCCCACAACGTCCCATACCACATCTCCACCGTGTATTGGGAACATATTCTGATGATGACATCATCATTTTTGGTATTATCGTCGGGACATGTTCCCAATACACAGCGGGGATGTGCTGTTGGACATTGTGGGGGGCAATCTTTTGGGGAGCTGATTTGATCTCCCTTAATTCCTGTTTATCTCCTAAATTATCTTGAATTCCTATTTATTCTCTTCCCTACCTTTCATCTATACCTATCTAAAGAAAGTTTCAATTAAAACATTTAACAATTATTTAAATATTATAGTGAAATTATAATAGGTTTAGTAATATTCAAATTATTAATAATTTTATATTTTTATGAAACTCATAATGAAATTATGTAATAAAAATRTAAATTATAATTTTATGGATGATTCAATTTAATAACTAAATAATATTTTAAAAACATAAATAAAAAATTATTTAAATAACAAAACATTAAAAATAGCTAAATAATTATGTAACAAAATATTTAAAATTACATAATAACGTTAAACTTTAAAGAAATAAAATTTACATAACTAAAAAGATTAAATTTTTTATATATTATTTAAATATTTAAATAATGAAATATTTAACATAACTAAATTTTAAATAGTTAAAATAATGAAATTATGTAATAAATTTAAAAAAAAATTCTTAAGAGTAGAATAATAATTATAATAGATTTCATAGCTTTTGAGTTAATAATAATGTTATATTTTACAAAATTATTTAATAGTAGTATAAATTATAATTTCATGGATTATTAAATTTAATAAATAATAAATATTTAAATAATGGTATTATTTAAATAATTAAACAATATTAACAACTAAATCATATCTTATATATTATTTAAAAAACAAAAAAAATTAAATAACAAAGTTATGTTATAACTGTAAAAAATTATCAAAAGAATAAATGTAATTATAACTAACGGGGCCCCATGCGATGCACGGAATGTGACACCCCTCCTTGTCCCTTGCCACCATAGTCAAGATAGTCTACCCCATCCTTGTCCTGTCCTTAGTGGCAGGACAGGTTGGAGGTGAGGCACCTATTCCCCGTAGGGATGGAGAATCCCCAAAATTTCACCACCTCGAGGCAGTTACCTAAAAATAATATAATTTGTGGATATTTTACAAATAGGATTTTGGGAATTTGGGGGTATTTTAAGAATTGGACTACGACAATTTGGAGGTATTTTATAAATAGAATTGTGCGATCCTAGGATTATAAAAGTACGAGGAAAAATTTAGATATATTTTAAAAGTCAAAATTAAATCTACTTATATTTTACTAATTTACTATCCGATTTGAGAAATTATATGCAAACCCAGTCCATTCCCTTCTATGATTTAGAACAAACATATTTTTCCAATTCCTATTTAAGATTTGAAAAAACTTAGCCCGTTCGGGAAGGGGCAGACAATCACTATCCACAATTATAGAATAGTGGTCGTTTAAAACAGGTGAAAGATATCCCAAAAAGGGAACCTTCCTCGATTCATTCCTTTAGCATAAATCCAACTGAGGTGAAAGAACCATTCAAACTACAACCTTGCAAGGTGGAAGAAGCACGTTCTGCTTTGAACTTCATAGTAATTTAAAAACTGATGGAAGTGGAATTAGAAACATGCAAAGTGAGCTCACAACACTGCAACGATCAAACCGACGCAGCCTTTACATCTCCGGCGCGTCGTATACCGAACAACGGAACAACTACACACCGCCGGGAGCTTCACTGTTGAACGAGTGAATTTGCTCCTATTCGACGCTATCGGGATTCGGGAAAGGAAAAAACCTTGCGAGTTCAACCGCATAGCGTATTATTAAAGAAGGGGGGTTTGTTTAACTCGGGGCTATAAGGGGCATTTCGTTCAAAATTTTGCTGACGTGTCAGTTTAACTCGCGGGCATTAGGAATTCCGCGCTGACCTGGCTATGGCAAATCCAATAAATGCAATCCAACTGGGATAAGGGGTTATGTAGATTCCAATCTGATGACATACATCAACTACATCTAAATCAATATGAAATAATGAGCTTCTTGCCTTTGTAAACCCAAAAAAGTCTAGAGAGAGAGAGAGAGGAGGGATCTTACTTTCTTAGAGAGTCTCTGTCACGATCTCACCAACCAAGAGTATACCGAATAACCCCCACCAAGGCACCAACCACCCACCGCTGATTCCAAGTTCCAACGCCTCGCACCATTTAAAAAGCTTCCCCTCTCCTCCTCTCTGCTTTGGTTCTCTCTCTCTCCCTTGTATCTTGGAAGCTCCGCCCTCTCTCCTCTGCTACATTAGTCTATACAGACAGGCTTTGGAGGGTCGTGGACTTAACCCTGACAAGTCTGCATCTTCTTCTCTGCTAACAGAGGCAAAATATTATAATGGGTGCCGACGGTAAGGTCTACACCTTAGAAGAAGTCTCACAGCACCGGAGTTCTAAAGATTGCTGGCTCATTATTGGTGGCAAGGTAATCTAGTCCAACTGAGTGAACACTTCTTTGTTTTCTGGGTTTTTCTCTGAACCCATGTGAAATATCAGTTCCTTGCATATGATTAATGATTTTACTTGTTGGTCATCGATCAGATTAGATCCGATTGGTTAGAACTCTGCAGTTTGCACTGGTATTGATTGGATCTGTTGTTTGTGTTGTTACAATTTTTGGATCTGGGCAAGGTATACTGGGATTGAATTATTCTACTATTTTTTCTCGGTTCTTAATACAGTTACTGAATATATGTATTTCCTTTCTGTTCTTGTGATTATGCATCTTTCTTTTGTTCAATATGTTTTAGTTTTCCTTGGAATCGGTAGTTCAGGAATTAGATTGCGTGTGGTTTGTGGCTGGCGTGTGGTTTGTGCGTGTTTTGTTCGTATTTGATGGAGAGGCTTAGGGTTTGAGTTGAAGAAATATCTCCCATCTAGGTTTATTTTTTCTTGATTTTCACTTTTAATACTTATGAAGTTTTTTCCCTCCATTTTTTAAGATTATTTTACAATTTAATTGCCCGTGGGGTCAAATGTAATACCATATTATTATATGGTATTACAATTTAATACCATATTATTATTTGCTCTGGACCCCTGGTTCCAATGGATAGAAACAAGCAAGTGTAGTTCTTCCTGCCGTATAAAAGAGAGGGTCTCCTTTATTGTTCCTCTTCTTAAACATAATAAAACTTACTATTTTGGATCGACCTTTTCCTTTGTGCTATTACAAAGCTTGAAGCAGGGGCTTTTCATTCTTCTTGTCCACTGTCGTTTTTCTTTCCTGTTTTGTTTTGTTGAGACATAGGGATAATTACAGGATTACAAGATATTGCTTTACATGTGCTGTTGGCTCTGTATGAAAATCTTGCTTCTTTTAGAGTATTCATAGGGGGTCTTACTCTTATCATTTTTGGTGATGCAATTTGGCAAATTGATTCAATGCATCCTACATGGTGCAAATTGATTTGAAAGTGTTTTCTCTCTTGTTTTTACAAAGAAATCTAAACGTGATAAAAAAGTACTTCCTCAATGAGTTTATTTAAGTTTTTATTGCATTTGAGGCAGTATGTATAAATATGGTATGTAATTATTTCAGAATTTAAAAAATGTGAATATAAATTTAAATGACGAGATCATTTAGGATTCCAGGGAATGAAACTATCTCTATCCTATTAACATTCTGATAATGGTTTTATTTTACATTATGAATTTATGGGCTCAGATGCTTTGAGAAACTATAATGAAATGATTTTATTCCAAATGGTATAAGCACCAATCTATCTATCTATAAAATATAAAGCAGATACTTGTCTTGGGCTTGTCGTATAAGCATTTGAGGCAGGTCGTATAAGCACACATGCATAGCACATGCCCTTACACTAGTTACTATTTTATGGCAATATAATAATAGAGGATTACCATGTCTCTGCTTAAGTAGGGGAAGATGTGATGTATAATGTGCCACCATTGAATCATTTTCTCTATGCAAATATATCTGGGACAAGTTCTGAGTGTTTGGCAGATATATGTGGGATAAATTCCATCACTCCTATATTTAAGCTATTTTTATGTTTGGAATCTTTTCATCATTCCACTTTCAGAACCTACTTCAGCAGTTATCAAGTTGATTTAAATGTAGAACTTATCCCTTCTACTTGAATGAAAGTTATTACAATCATAAGATGGAAAACTTTCAGTAGTGGTTGTTGTTACACCATTTCTATGTCTGGAAAAAGCTCATCTTGTAAGAAGACAATTACAACCAGCAATCATTAGGTTTCTGAAAAGATATTCTAGGCATTAACAATTGTAGAATGACTTAGGTTGACCCCAAAAGAAGAAAAGAATTATAGAATGACCAAGTGATGAATGCTAGTGTTTGAGTGATCTGTTGGGCTTGCTGCTCACTAATGTTAAAAGCTGTCCTGGATGTAAAAGTGTAAAGCTGTTTTGATGAACAGTTCATCTGGGTGGTTTTCTGGTTCCTTTGGTCAATGCCATAAAAAAACTGAAACTACACAGTTGTCCTGGTCATCAGTTTTCGAGTTTGACTGTATGGATCAATGATGGTTTGAAAACATGTCCACTGACATGCATGTTCTCTGATTTTCTTTATATATTCTTATTATTCTTACTGTTTGATTACATTGCTGCATTACATGTTCTTACAATTTACCGGTAGATTTGTCACAGTTTGCCTTTGTACATGCAGCCTGCTACAAGCATTAGCTCTATTGTTCAAGTCACCTTTATAATAGATGTTTCTTCTTAGTATTACCCACATTCTTAAGCTGACATCTAAGCAATCAAACCAAGTGTCCAACTTTGATTCTTTAAGGTTAGCTGGGAGCCAGGGTTCAATGCAAACCTATGCTATTCTAGTGTAGCACTGTTGCTATTGGACTAACTAAATTTTCAAAAGGAAAGTGGAAAGAATGACTGTTGACAACAACTCATTAGTTTAAAATTAGGAGGGAGTCAATCGATTAAGGGAATCTGCACCATCCTGGTAATGGTCCTTCAAGATATCTATTGAGTGCTTTGTTATGATCAGTGATTTAAAAGGCTCTCCTGAGGCATGCCTAGGCGCACAGGCAAGACACATTTTAGGGTAAGCGCCTTGCCCAAGTCCTAGGTGCAGCACTTTCAAAAGGCACACGCCTAACCTAGGTGTGCGCCTGATGCGCCTTGCGCCTTGGCCTAGGCATGTGCCTTTTGAAAGTTGTACGTTTTTTTGCCTTTTTTGAATCTAGTGGCTAGGCCAGGGGCTCCACCCTGACCATGCCCCTCGAGGCAAGCCCAAACAAGTCCATGTTAGGGTCTTAAATTCTTATTTCTCACACAAAAAAAGCACACGCCTTGCCTTGCGCCTCGGGCGCAAATTGGCCCTTGTGCCTTGTGCTTTTAAAACACTGAATGAGATGTACTTCAACTTTTGGTTGAATGAACGGACTGACTGTGTTTTTGAAAGAAATTAGAATATAGATTAACAGGTGGGAACTGAAAATGGAAATTAGAATGAAATACATCATATTTTGTGGATTACAGGGACTTAATTTTGAAAAAAGATGGATGCACATTCATCCAGATCTTATCCCAACTCATTAGGCGTGGTACATGGTTCCTGATTTGTTGTTCTGTTCTATCTAGAACCTTGTCTTCTATTAATACTTGCAACAAGGAATAGATTGAATTACCATTAGCAAAGGAATTGACACTCCTATTAAGGAATGAATACTCCCATATGTTAGGCATATTTCCTATTCATAGTAGGAAGTTAAATGCACTTGTTCTAGAAGTGCGGATCTTGGTCTAAATTTTACTCGAGGATGTATGCCAGATAGCTATGTGCTTAGTGGTCAAAGGGACATCTCTGGGACAATGAACATGGGCATTGAGCAAAACTGCATTGTCAATTACTGTGACTTAAAGCTCAGTACAGCTCAGTCCATTAGGATGCTAAATATTGACCACTGGTTGAATCCAATCTGCCAACCCCTATATTTACACTATATTCATGTGATTTCAAATAGGTGAGGTCTTTGATGTGCTTTCCTTTTTGAAATTTGATCTTTAAATCACTTCTACCTCACTTTCATTTCCATTGAATTCAATATTACCATGCGTTGGAACAGGTATATGATTTAACAAAGTTCATGGAAGACCATCCTGGAGGTGATGAGGTTTTGTTGTCAGCCACAGGTACTAACACAAAATAACAATAAAAAAATGTTTAAAATGTCTTCACTGTCTAATGGTTGTATGGATATTCATGTTATTTATGATTGGATTCAGGGAAGGACGCAACTGATGATTTTGAGGATGTTGGTCACAGCAGCAGTGCGAGAGCAATGATGGATGAATTCTATATTGGAGAGATTGATGCATCTACCATCCCCAAAAAGGTCAAGTACGCCCCTCCCAAGCAGCCCCACTACAACCAGGACAAAACTACTGAATTTATCATCAAGCTACTGCAGTTCCTGGTTCCCCTTGCAATCTTGGGGTTAGCTGTAGGAATCCGTTTCTACACCAAATCAACCTCCTAACTTGTCAAGAATACATTGTCAAACAGTCTTCCAAATAAGTTTGTGTCAATGGTAAAAGACCCTCCAATATGATCTGTTCATGTTGTTGTTGCCCCAACTTGTGGGGTGGGAGGAGGGTAGTAGGGCTGTCAACTTGTCTGGTAGCATAATTAACTTGTTTTGTACTGCCAAATTCTGTACTCATTTTCCTTCATTTATATTTGAGATCGGGTCTTGACTTCTTTGTTATGTTTTTATCCGGGTCCAATGTTTCTATTTGCCATTTCATCTTGCACGTGCGAAAAATCTTCTTATTGTTACTGGTCAAGGAAAATATTCGAGTAGCAGACTAGAAGCCGCTAGTTGAGTGGCACTTGAGTTTTGAGGGCTTGAATGGAGAAGCTGCCTGCAAGTTAGTCGGGCATCCTCTCTCTGTGCTTCATTTACTTTTGCTGGAAACTGGTGAAACCGGATTAGGCATGACTCATGTGAACACCCCAAATTGCTTTTAATGCTAAATGGATACTGAATTGAACACTCGAGGAGGTCAATTACACATTCAAAACGGATGTGCTATGGGATGGGCTATTTAGGCCCTGTTTGGTTCAATTCTCACTCTTTCTTATTTTTACTTAAGATGAAATTTAAAAATGGATAAGAATGAGTAAAAATAGGTAGAATGAGAAAATATTACTATGAATCAAATATTATTTTCCCAAAAATGATATATATATATATATATATATTTTTTTTTCTGACAGACAAGTGTCCTATGTTGTCATTTTTATTCTTCAAAAAAACTCTGTCCGTGATCATAAAATCTTCAGCCTTAGGTCTCCAAAACTGTTGGCATATGCTTACTGGCAGATAGCTGGTGCTCAATGTCTGCCGAGGTATGTTTACATGGTAGTCCACTAATAAACATCTATGACAGCAATTTTGTAAGCATAGAATTTCTTTAAAGAATGAAAATGAGGTCTATAGCAATTTCAATTTTTGTGTTATGGATTGATTTTTCATTTTAAAAAGAATGAGGCCCATGACAAGAATTTTATAATCAAAATCTATATTATTATTCATTCTTACCCAGAATCAGAATAATAAACCAAACATGGGTTTAATGAATCACTAATAATTTGAGCTAAAGCATATTGGTTATGCCTAATTGACGTTGGTACGTAGCCAGCTTCTGTGGTTAAAATTTGAACCCATGTGGTCTGAACAGAGATTCCTGTTGGGCACTGTTTTATTGAATTATCTGGTTCTCTGTGGTAATCTATCTGGACGAGGCCAAGCTGGTCCTACTCTCTAAAGACTTACTAGAGCAGTGTTGTAAAAACAAGAAGGTTTGTCGAGTGGGGGAACTGACCGAGGTGGTGGGTTTAGTGGTTTCAATACTTGAACTAGGCAGTCAGCTGTTGGCTTTTAGCTTATTTGTCAAATGTTGGGCAACCATGGATTGTAAAACAAAAGCTGACAACTGTTTATATGAATTCGAGCCATCTCCTCAACAGCTTTCTTTCTAAAGCAAAACATATGTTGACTCAAGCTCAATTTCAGTGATAGGTCATGTGTAAAAAATTTCAATGATACGGACATATGGAAGAAAATGCATCGGTTGGTTTTCATTCCAAAATAGCCATTCAAATGTCAGAGTCACCTCTTTGATTTGAATTGGAAGGTGGGTTTTGACATAACGATTGGATTGTTAAGGTTCAAAATTTTGATACATATCAGATTGTATCGGCCGATATATATTGTATTGTGAATTTCCTGATACAATGTTTCGGGGTTTAACCCGATTCAGAGGATAGATGGGCCTTAAATTGACCCATCTGAACCAAGTTGAAAAAAAAAAAGACTAAAAAAAGGAATATAAGCTTCGATACATCCTGATACAYCCCTATTATCGGACTGTATGGAAGTTTTAAACGTTGATTTCATTGCAACCTGGATTTTTAGAAACAGCCTCTCTATGTATTTGCAGGGGTAACCGTCTCACTGGTAAGGATGAATACCTGATTTGGGGTCTAACTAAAATTTTGCTTCTATCTGACTATCTTAATTTTGAAAGAAGGTTCTATTTTTTGGGTCTATACTGAAATTCATAGCTTAACATACCTGTCATACTCACAGTATTTCTGTATCTTTATATATGGACACTTAAGCTAACTCGGATGACGTCTTTAGTGATAATGTTCAACTAAAAGACTTAACTTGTTGGGATTTCTCACTATTTTTGGTGCCGTGCAAGGTTCAGAGTATCCATACACTAAATATTGTGAGTTATGACTTCTGGCCACTTTTGAAGGTTAATACCCTTCTTAGAGAAGAGACGTCCTGGTTCAATGTTTGAAAGTTAAAAATTTTCTAAATTAAGTATATCATCCTTTTGAATCATGATACGCAATTTTTTTATATTGTACATACTGATACATTGAACCTTGGTGCTGTATGGAAGAAAGATATTGGATATGCTTATTAGATGATGACATAGGGAGGTTTGCTGTCTCATGTTTGTTTTTATGAAGCTGACAGAATAAGAAATATTGTGAAAGAGGAAAATGTGCTGAAGTTGGTATAATCAGGCTGTTTTAGTGAGATACTTAGGCAACCGGTGTGTCAATGGTATTTGAAAATCTGATTTTAAATTCAAGATATAATTAAATCGAATTTGGATATGATTTGATTTTATTCTATAAATATCCGAATTTGATCGATTATTTAATTCTTATATATAATATAAGAAATACTTAAATGTTTTATATAATTTATATATAATAATTAAATATATAAATAAATTTATATGTTTATATACTTCATATAAATAAAATATTTATTTTATATATTTATTAATTACCTAAAATAATTAATTGGTCGAATTCAAATCGAATATTCAAATATTTAATCAAATTCAAATTCGAATATCAAATTTTCTAATTGGTTTCAAATTCGGATATTGCCTGATTCAATTCAAATTCGATCCATTTACACCCTTACGTGCAAGTGCAAGTTTTCATATAACATCGTCCAGCTTGATCAGTATTGAAGCTATGAAGAGACCTTTTCATTGCTCAAAACAAACCACATCAAATATTGCATATCATAATTTGGTGGACTTTCTGTGGTGATTTAACTGTTTAAACTGTTTATTGAATTACCTTCAATTGTTAGTCTTCAAAATTTGAAGCTGCAAACCAATTCAGAATAACAACTTATGATTGGTCTTTTGAACTAAATACTAAATGAAAGGATCGACCAGAGTGCGAACCAGAAAGGAGGGTGGTTTGGTTTAATCAATATAATTTAACAGCCATTCAGACCCAAAGAAATAAATGTAACCTAGGCTCAATTTGATAGGAGTACAAATACAAATTTGCAGAGTGAAAAACCTTATACTTTGTATTATTTGTACAATACATATTTGTATTTATAGTCCATGCAAACTGAGTCCTATGATTGCTCTTTTGCAGTCTTTGCACTCTCTAATTTTCACAATAATTTGCTTTCAGTATTAGACCAAACCTATATAAGAACCTATTGTCCTCCAACCTATTATATAGTTTTGAAATTATTCTTACATCATTTTAGTTTTACGAGGTTGACTTTAGTAAACCCTATTTTTTTTATAAATGGGTTGCACCCCTGGTGAGAAAGGTAAACAGAATCATTGTTTGTAATGATAAAAGGTCAGAAAACATGGTGGTTCTTTTGCCTTTTTAAAGCATTCACCATTTGTCTCATGATTAGGGTGTTTTATTTTTTTTCATTAAAAATAGGAATTTCCCAAACTCAAATCATTCATCCAGTTGAAAGAGCAATTATATGGTTCAGAGGGCCTTTTTTATTGCACTTTAAACCATCTGCATAATAGCTCAATACCAAAGTGATTGTATGTAACATAACCACCTTTGGGCCCTTAGTCTTATCTCTTGGGGTGGTTTTTTTTGTTATGTGTGCTTTTTCTTAGGCCGCTTTTGGTTGCAGTCCAAATTTCATTTGCACTGCTGTTCAAAGAAAAGACAAAATCATTTGCACTGGTGTAAATGCATGGAAGTGTAAATAGGTTTAGTGTAAAATCTGGTTTACTATTGTTTCAAATTTGACCTTGTTTTGTTTGTTTGTGAAAAGTAAAATAGGAAGTCAAATGGCATTGTCCCACCTTATGTGCAACATAATGAAGGTAGGAGGAAGATGGTTCAAATTTTGCATTAGTTTTTGAAATGCAAAATTTACACTGCTAGTGAGTGCTAATGGGATAGAAAGTACAGATTTTGAATCAGGTAGAAGTGCAAATCATTGCTACAAACAGATGCAAAATTGAACTACATGCAAAATTTGTATATGATTTAGATTTGCATTGCAACCAAACACAACCTTAGGTCCATTTGGAAAGAATGCAAAGTTGCAAAAACTAGTTTGATGCATATATGCACTCTAGTTTAGTCAATGTTCAAAGTATTGGAAACACTAAGTGTATTGGAAATCAAATTTTAAGAGACATATTGAGATATGCCTTGGATACGCTTGCATATCGGAGAAGAATTAAGATTAGAGGTGTAAATCTGGTCATGCCCCTCGCAGCCTAGCACGATGGTCTGGGCTATGGTGGGCCTGGGGTTCCAGGTCCACGATCTGGCACGACATGACACAACTATGCGTGCCATGCCACTCATGGGCCATGCTCGGCCTGCCCGATGAACTAGCCATTGGGGGGTCCCCAATGACTAGTTTTAACTTTTTGGGGGTTTTTTTTATAGAAATACCCCCCAATAGCTATAAACAGTTATATAGGGGGGTATTTATGCATTTTGGTTTTGGAGGAGAGAAAGAATGACGCAAATGCCCCCAACAACTAGTTTGGAGGTGCATTTTGGATAAAGTGATAAATAACTTTACAATGACCAAAATATTCCTTCCAATTCCAGGTCCACGATCTGGCACGACATGACACAACTATGCGTGCCATGCCACTCGTGGGCCACGCTCGGCCTGCCCGATGAACTAGCCATTGGGGGGTCCCCAATGACTAGTTTTAACTTTTTGGGTTTTTTTTTTTATAGAAATACCCACCAATAGCTATAAATAGTTATATAGGGGGGTATTTATGYATTTTGGTTTTGGAGGAGAGAAAGAATGACGCAAATGCCCCCAACAGCTAGTTTGGAGGTGCATTTTGGGTAAAGTGATAAATAATTTTACAATGACCAAAATATTCCTTCCAACAACTAAAAAACGGCTAGTTTTTAGGGTATTTTGGGCAATTGAATTATTTTTCAATTCCTATAAATAGACCACCTATCCCCCACCATTCTCATCACACCAATTCAACAATTCTCTTAATCTCTTTTCTAGTTCTCATACTCTCTCAAGTCTCAATCTCTCAATCTTTCATACCTTCTTTGATTCTCCAATTCTCAACTTTATTGAAGTTTCATTGTTTCAACAAGAAGAAGGCTTGCTTAATAGATCAAGTATCTTAAGTTATCAATTTGGGAGGCTTGGACTCTTGGAGTTGAAAGGCTTCAACTGTTGAAATCAAGTTACGATTCCGAAGAAGAAGACTTGCTTAACAGATCAAGTATCTTAAGTTATCAAGAAGAAGGCTTGCTTAACAGATCAAGTATCTTAAGTTATCAATTTGGGAGGCTTGGACTCTTGGAGTTGAAAGGCTTCAAC
>NW_010729109.1:4286620-4334748 GCF_000365185.1 Nelumbo nucifera | reverse complement strand
GAGCTCGCTACAGGGCAGCTCGCTGTTAAGTGACGCGGCGTTCCCAGGAAGCTTCTTATCTGACGAGATCGTACCCATTAGACTGCATCACGTCTCCTGACTGACAGTGCAGTCCCTGCCAATCCAGCAGATTGCACCCACGTCTCTCGACAGGTGGTGGCGTGTTTGTCCTTTTCGGGTCGTGTCTCTCATCTGATTGGGCAGTACTCTACAACAGTTACCTGCGTAGCCCTAGCAAATAACGGCTGCGACAGAGAGCCAGTGGTGGTTATGCCCGATTTGACAAGAACATCTGCATTTAAAGGCCCCAGGGTCGAAGGGGCGAAGGTATCTTGTACCTTGTATCTTGAATTAACCTTGAATTTATTGATCTAGCGCTACCTGCACTCTTAGCTCTCTGCGCTTTCCTTACTGCTCTCTCAAGTGTTCTAACTTAAGCATCGGAGTATTCCCACCGGGCAAGTCCCCCGGGAATCCTTCACCGCCTTCTTCTCAGGTACCGTTCGTCGCCAAATAGGAGCCAGTCGACTGCTAGTTAGGAGTGCCCGAATCGCGCTGCATCATCTAGCATTATAGGAATGATGTTTGGAGTTTGAGTTATTTAGGGGTNCTGCATCATCTAGCATTATAGGAATGATGTTTGGAGTTTGAGTTATTTAGGGGTGAAAGAAGGTTTATTTCAGGGGAAAGAAGCTTGCTTTCCCCAGCGTTCTAACTTAAGCATCAGAGTATTCCCACCGGGCAAGTCCCCCGGGAATCCTTCACCGCCTTCTTCTCAGGTACCGTTCGTCGCCAACTAGGAGCCAGTCGACTGCTAGTTAGGAGTGCCCGAATCGCGCTGCATCATCTAGCATTATAGGAATGATGTTTGGAGTTTGAGTTATTTAGGGGTGAAAGAAGGTTTATTTCAGGGGAAAGAAGCTTGCTTTCCCCCTTTATTTTTCTTTTCATTTTTTGTTTGTATCTTTTTCATAGCGTATTGGTCAATACACTACCGATATGCCCTGATATGACCGATATTGTCTAATACACCCCCGATACAGTGAAAAAAGACGATACTACCGATTTTCCACCATATCTCATATCGGGCTCTTAAATATATAATATGGGGTGTATCGTATCAAAATTTGAAACATTGGGTTTAGTTTTAAAGATATTTGATAAGAATACATTTATGCACAGAAAGTTTGAAAATGACAGGTGTCACAAGTTCCATGACATGTTTGCATTCAAAGTGAGAGAAAAGTTTTGCATCCAAAACAAAGTGAGAGCAAAGTTGGCCAATGTGTCCAATGTGGAGCTCGACACCCTAAGAGAGAACTTTATGTTAAAAAATGTAAAAGTACCAAATTATCCTTAGAGTACAAGAGAAGATAGTGTACAAGAAGAAAATGAAAATAAAATACAACAAGATGTAAATTACAGAAATAGCCCTCGCGACTAACTCTCTTTATCTCTACACTCCTCAAACTGATGCCTAGGAATCAACATCAGTTTGTCCATAAAGAAAAAGTGTCATGCTCGCGTCATAGCTTTCGCCAAGAGATCCACAAGTTGGAGCCCAGAAAACACGTGGGGAAGAGAAATAGTGCTAGCTTGAAGAAGATSACAAATAAAGTGGCAATCAACTTCAATGTGCTTCGTGCGCTCATGGAGAACAGGATTGGAGGCAATTTTGATGGCACTAGCATTATCTACAAAGAGGGGAATTGATGGTAGTGTCTCCTGTAGTATGTCATATAGTAGAGACCTAATCCATATAATTTCTTTACATACGGAGGACATGGCTTTATATTCAGCTTCAATAGAAGATTTTGAAATTATAGATTGTTTCTTACACTTCTAGGTAATGAGTGAGTTACTAAGAAAGACACACCATCCTGTAGTAAATCATCTAGTGTTTGGACAACCTACCCAATCAGCACTGACATAGGCAGTAAAGCTGGTGGATGAGGAGTAGGCGAAGTATAAGCCATGAGATAAGGTTCCTCTCAAATATCTAATAATCCGATGAACTGTGGACATGTGGGGTTGTCATGGAAATGAGACAAATTGGCTCATTATCTGGACTACATATGATATGTTCGGCCGAGTCATCATGAGATATATTAAGATACCCACCAACTATCGGTACAGAGTAGGATCTTTAAGAGGAGAGCCCTCATCCTTGCTTAATTTCAAATTAACCTCCAAGGGAGTATCAACAGTCTTGGAGTCACTGAGATTAGCCATTTTGACAAGATCCATTGCACACTTATGCTGGTTAACAAAATAGCTATGGGAATTACAACTGACCTCATGTCCTAAGAAGTAGGTTAAAGGGCCCAAATCCTTCATCTTAAAGGAGTCACTATGGAGTCTTTTCAGATCAATGATTCCCTCCACATCATTCCTTGTAATAGATGTATCATCAACATATAGAAGGAGAAGAGTTATACCCTAATTCTGATGCAAAATGAAAAGAGAGTGAACAAAGTTGACTGCACAAGTAGTCAACTTCTCAAGATACTCATACATGAGAGTCTTGAGAAAGTACTCATACATGAGATGTATGAGTATCTTGAGAAGTTGACGCTGCTTGTGCAATCAACTTGGTGCATTCATGGGGTGGAAGATGAACAAAGCAAACATAACCAAAAACTTTGAACAAGGATAGGTTAGGAGGTTTGTGAAATAGGGACTGGAATTGAGAGGTATTATTTAGAACAAATGATGGACGAATATTTATTAGGTACACAACAATGTTGGCTACTTGCACCCATAACCAAGAAGGAATATGAGAGTCTTACAGAAAGGTCCAAACTACATTCAAGATGTGTTTATTCTTTCTTTTTGCTACTCAGTTTTGTTCTGTAGTACCAGGACAGGATTTTTGGGATTGGATTCCCTGTTCTTTCAAATAAGCCTGAAAATTCCCATCAAAGTATTCTCCCCCTGAATCAGATCATAGGATACATATTTTTTCTTTGAATTGGGTGGCAACATAGGCTCAAAAATGTTTAAATTTATGATAGACTTTAGATTTCTTGCAGAGGAAATAAATCCAAGTAAAGAGAGTGCAATCATCAATGAAAGTAACAAAATATTTGAACCCCAATCTAGAAGTAATTAGAGACGACCAAACGTCACTATGTACTAAATAAAAAGGTAATATTGCATGCTTAGAAGGAGAAGGAAAGGGTAAAATATGACTTTTGCTCAAACAACAAGTAATGCAAGATTTATTAATGTTTTAAAAGAAGCAGTAACATTAGGTAAACTACCAGAAGCAAATAGATAATCAAGTTTCTTAGTAACAGGATGACCGACGCATCTATGCCACAAGTTCCAGTCATTATTACAATTAAAAAGTTCAAAACTAGATGCAATAGAAAATAGACAAGAGGGAGAAATTGAATCAATTTTCTTCTTCTTAAACTCCAGAGCAAATAGTCGACCCAATCTACGCTCCTTCCCCTTCACCTCCCCAGTTTGTTGGTCTTGTATCAAACAACCATTAGAGGAAAACAAAATAGTATTACCATCTTCCCCAAGTTGACCAATAGAAATCAAACTAATTATTAATTTGGCCACAAATAATGTCTTGGGTAGGTGAAAATAAGATGATTTAGAGGTAGATAAGTGTAAATTATCACAACCAAGTATATATAGTTATTCACTATTTGCAGTGGTAATGTGTCTATTGGAAAGATGGGGTTTAGGAGACTGACCAACGGAGGCCCCCGTCATATGATTAGAGGCACTAGAGTCTATAATCCAAAGATGGTTTGAGGAGGGACAGAAGGTAGAAGACTTACCAGACAAGCCAATAGTTAAGAAAGTGGAAGAGATAGCCGAGGACATGAGCTGTCGAATCAGATCTTCAGAAATACTACCAGAAGAATTATTCTGTGAAGTCACTAATGTAATGGTAGATGAGGCATCTAAATTCTCCATGGTTGTCTCATAGGCTTTATAAGATCATTTCTTCTAATTAGATCCATTTCCTTTTGGTGGCCAAGTTGGACATTCTATAATGATATGTCCCTGCTATTTGCAATACATGCATGTGTTATTCTTCTTACAYTGTGAGACAACATGTCTGAACTCTTTGCATGTTTAGCATTAAATTCAGGAGAAATCCTTCTTCCCTTTTGATTTGGTTTCTAGGAAAACAACATCAATAGTAGAGTCTTTCCTCCCATCAAGTGTGGTCTATGTAGTAAGTTTGGTTTTAACTCTTAGAATTTCCCCAAGAATGGTATCTAAATCAGGAAGAGTTCCTTAGCTCAGGATATTAGACTTGACAACTTCAAACTTAGGTCTGAGATGCATTAGGAAATGCATAACCCTTCTATCAAAGTGTTCCTTCATATACCTCACACAACGATTCGATGGATCCTTTCCCATATGTACTAACTCATATCCTACCTAGAGGTTAATAAACCCTACATAGTACTCTTGGACCTTTCTCTCTCCCTGATAATATGAGAAGATATCGACCTTTATTTGGTACTGCCTAGAGGTGTTTGATTGCTGATATACCTTCTCAAGATACTCATACATCTCATAAGTTGTTCTATAACCTCACATAGGAATGGCAATGTCAACCTCAATAGATCTGAGGATCCATGATGCAATCTTTGCATTATCAATTTTCCACTAATTGAAAGCCTTAACATCTGAGTCATCAAGTTTAGATACAGTTCCGTCTAAGTTGCCCCAAAGGCCCTTTGCCTCAACATGAAATTGAAAGTTAAAATTACACAAGGCATAGTTCGATCCATTGAATTTAGTAGGGAGGACATATACTCTTTCTGAAGCCATTATCATAAAGAAAATTACTGATTTCCAAGACTGATATAAGAGATTGAAGAAGAGATGATGATAGAGAGGTACCTTTTGATCAGATGTTCAGAAAAGGAAACTGTCACAGTATGCTGAACCAAGAGAAGGATAAAACCCTTCTTAAACCAAACCGATTTCAACCTTGCTGAAGAGGATCACAAGAACTTTGGGCGGTACTAAATCTAGAGTTTCAAGTAGATATGATGTCTCCAAATGCAGATTGAAGAGAAAAGATGAAGCTGATGGCGCAAACTTCCATATTTCAGATCTGTCAAGGTCTGATCGAAACAGCCTTGAGAGAGAAAATTCTAGGGCACAAGAGGGTTCCCAAGTATTGTTAGGAAGACCCCTAATGCCAAAGAATTCAAAGGACAGAGAATTGAGCTCAGTAGGTYAGATCGTGACTTGCTTTGATACCATGTCAGAGGCTGGTCTAGGTTTGTAAAACAGAAGAGAAAAAGACAACATCATGTTTGTGGGTGTGTCCAATGTGGAGCTCGACACCCTAGGAGAGAACTTTATATTAAAAATGTAAAAGGACCAAATTGTCCTTAGAGTAGAAGAGAAGATAGTGTACAAGAAAATGAAAATAAAATACAAGATGTAAATTACAGAAATAGCCCTCTCTCTATCTCTACATTTGTACCCATAACAAACAAAAATTGCATTCTTCACCAACATAGCCTTAGTGAATCCAAACCAATTGAAACCAGATCTTGGCTAACTGGCGTCTCTCTCTCTCTCTCTCGCCAAAATAACAATAGCATTTCCTATTGTTGCTGTACTTGCCCCCTAATATTTTGCTCAAATAGCAATCGAAATGGGAAGGCTACTTAAGCTTCTTGCCATTCTTGTTCTAGTCCTGGTTCTTGTGAGATATTTGGATACACCTCTCAAATACATTCTGAGCTTAATTGTCTTCAAAAGCGACCGCCAATATCCAGATTTAAAGCTGATACCTTCGAACGAGGATGATGAGAGCCCCTACAGGCTACAACTGGATGGGTGAAAATTCAATCCCAGAACCAACCTGGTCTACAAACATGAGCTGAAAAGGGTAGTTTAGAAAAACTGAAGATCCTTTGTTTGATCCATGAGATTCCATGAGACCAGCAGAGTGCTTCAATATGTTTACCATAGGTTCACCACCTACTTGGTAGCAAAACCTTGGAAATATATGAGTATAGACAGACTCCTGTACACTCAAGTAGGAGTGATAACCATAGCTGGAAGAACAGGATCCAGTATACAAAACTTCAAAGGTGCATGTAGCTTCTGCTACTGCTAATATATGAGTATAGCTTCAAAGGTGCATGTTGAGAAAATAAAGAAAGAGGCCCTTTGTTTCCAAGAGAAAGGGAGAAACTCTAAACTTCCAGGAGAATTGGGGATCAAATATGGGAAATTTGTTACCGTCTTCCAGGGTACAATCTTGGTGCTCTTTCTCCTTAACGAGGCAAGGGATGATTTTAAGTGCCTGTAGGTTGTAGTTAGTGATGATTATTTTAGATTTCCTAGAATATTGCTATAATGAGGGCTTTCCAATGCTATAATGTTGCACCCATTGCACCTTATGTGCAACATTAAATTTCTCATGATGCAATATTTGCAGATCTAAGTTTGTTTCATGCCAATACCAAAAATGTTTTGTACTGCATAATTTTTCAGCTATATAGATGCGGACTTTCTAAATATGTTTGTAAGAGATTTCCTAATTGGTGGAACCAAGTATTTTCACAAGTCAAAAATCATTTCAATTGATGTGCTTCGACTTGAATGCAGAGTTTGTTAGAGATCAGAACATTCAGAAGAAAAGATGGAATAAAAAAATAATGTGTGGTATATGTTCAATTTATCTGTATTGATCAGTTAAAATGACTGTAACACGAGTAACTTTCTAAATGTATCTGTAAAAGACTTCCTTGTTAGTGAAAATCAAGGATATTGACAATGGGACTAACACCAATTGAAAATCACCATTTTCAACTGTAATAAGCCCCTCTCGATAGCTCAAAGCACCACCAGATAAACAGGTGAGAAAAGTTCAGAAAAGGCCATGAAGAGCAGATCATGCAGTTATTGAGTAGAGAGGTGAAAAAAGATCTAGATAAGTGTGTTTAATCTAGAACATCTGCTGCTCATGTTCTCTCTCTCTATCTTAGAATCTGTTCTTTGTGATCGCTTTGAAGGTGAACTTGATGCCCTGGAATAACTATGACCAAACAAGTTCAGCTTGCTGATCTTCTTAGAAAAAGATCCCATAAACTTATGAGAGCTTGATTTCTCCATGTTCCTTTTCATGCTAATATGTTCCTTTTCCAGATCATTGAGTCTCATCCGCAATCGAGCTAATTCAAGCTTGAGTTCTCTATTCTCTCGCCTTAATGATGCATAATTGTCTCGGGGAGACATTGCTGCACTGAATGCACCACTGCTGATCCGCCATGACTGGTGCATTGGTTTAAGATTGTCATCTGGATAAGAGTAGCATAAGGCATTCCTGAGCCTAATCTGCTCAAAATAAAGCACTTGGACAATTGACTGTAGTGGAAGACGCTCATTTTGTGCAGCATGTGCACCTGCCTCCTCTGAGAGCTTTTGAAAATCAATCAGTTTGCACAGCATCTTTTTCTCTGGATCAGATAAACCTTGATGGGCCTGAGACATGAATTCAGACGAATAAGACAACATAACGAAAAGTTGATATTAGAGGACCATACTTCATCCAATTCAATCTCAAGATTAGATTCTAAAATGAAAATTGAGGGCAGTTTATTGTCATGTTAAAAATTGAAGTTGTTTTATTAATCAAAAACCAAATTATATTTTTCATTGTTTATTATAGGCAAGGAAAAGATATACCTACTTTCAGGTATATATCAATTGCTCGATATAGACCGTCATGTATATTACGCGCATATGCTGGTAAAGAATCTGCCATTGCTATAAACTTGCTCAGCTTGAGATTTGCATCGGCAGCAATTTCTGCTAGGTAATTGTCCAATAATTTTGCAACTTTGAACAATGCAGATTGAGAAGGAGAATGAGGGCTATCAGACCCATATGTGGATTCATCTTCTAAATCATCTTCGCTAACATCCTGCTGAGAGAAATTTACCAAAATCCTGTGAATGGTGTCAACATTGAATAAAGTATCCCCAGCATGGCGGAATGATGGAATCAAAAGATCATCAAGAGAAGCCATTTCCAGTTGTGATGCAATCCTTCTCTCAAGATTAAGTCTGCAAGAAGTTGCGCAATCTAGCATCACTGCAGTTCGTAAAAGTCCAAAAAGAAAACTGATGGGAACAGCAAGTTTTTCTACAGGCAACAGGCTGGTAATTGTCTCAACCATGAACCTCTGTTCATTGCCAACAGAACCGACAACTAAATCAAAATTTGGCTGGGTAGATGCATTCCATAAGCTGGGTTTGTTAGTCAAAAACTTTTGAGCATAATTGACAAGTGATGCACCAATACTCTCTGGACGGACCCCTCTGCATTTCATGGCTTCTATGACTTTCTGATACAAGTCAATCCGAAGAACTGAGAGATCTTCAATCCACCAGTCTCCATCACATTTGGCCTGCTTGTTCATGTGGAGCCTTCCTGAGCTGCTATACTCTAAGCGTGAGAAGCTTGAAGCTATTTGCTCTACACATGCCTTGGATGCTATTGCATCAGTGCATCTGCTGACAATTTTCAGCTCATCAGCAAGAGGAAGCAGGTTTTCACACTTCTGCAAGACTTCAACACACATTTCAAGGCTCTTGCAGACAACACTATCAAGATATGCTTCAGCACGAGAACCAAGGTTGTCTTTTGAATATTCCTCAGTCATTTCAAGGTAATCAGAAACGCAGCACAATTGAGCAACATTTGAGGCTGTAATCTCAAAGTTAATGCCATAGCAGAACTTTGCGGCCATGTCAAACGAATCAGCACCCCCAGGTAAGCTAGGAAGCTCTATCTGGGAAATATTAAAATCCCTATGCTCTGCAACTAACTTACGGATCCGCCCACTTCGAGAGACCAGAGGAAACTGCTTTCTCCAAATTAAAATGATTAGAATATTTCAAAATATACAAATACAAGTATATTATATTCGACTCTAGACACAGAAAAAAAGGAGATAACACTTTTATCTCTTCTGCAGATCTGAAGTTTACAGCTAAAACCAAACTGCTAGGTTATATATTACTCTAGTACTTTTAAGGTGTGGGACATCAAGGAGATCTAATTTTCTTCACAAAATTCATTCTAACAGTTTCTTATTTCATTGATCTTGACTCTCCACTTAGGAACCCCACCTGAAATCAACATACTATAAGGGTTTATCTGTTGGAATGAATTCTCTTTATCTTTATGCCCCTCAATATGCCCCTCAATAGGAACCCCACCTGAAATCAACATCTAATCGGTAGTGAATCCTCTCTTAGGGAATGATCAAGTCTAGAGTTCCCCCGGAATACTATACTCTTGCCTGAAAGAAAAAGACATGTATTGTAGAAAATTTAGATGGGATTTCAGTTTCAGAGTGGATAATGGAACTCTGGTTGGGGATGAGCAAGAGGATGAATGAACTAGATGATATCTTTTATTTTTTAACCTCAGTTGATGTCTGTTACTCTGTTGACATGTTATGTCTTACATAAGATAGTAATTGGTATTCTGATTTGGTATTATTCCAAACATCTTTGTTTTCTCTGGCCATGATCAGTCCATGCCTTTTAATCATAATTAGCAGATTAATACTCTAAATAAATGAATAATTTGACTTTCATTAACTTGTCCACATCGTCGTCATTGTAATCATCTAAGCCCTGTCCCAACTATATGGGGTCAGTTTCAGGAATCCTGTTTTGCCATTTTGTTCTGTTCAATGCCATATCCATCATTAAATTATGGGTGTACATCCATATGAGAGAGTATATATCATTTGGAAAGAAAAAAAGGTCTAGGAGTTTGGTATCTTAATGAACCATGCATGGAATCATACAAAGCAGTGGGCATAAATAAAATCATAATGTAAAATACAAATTTAAGTTGTAGAACAGGTTAGGCCTTAGGATCAAAGAAATGTGGCTAGGCTAAAATTCTCACAACAAAGAAAACAACAGCGGAAATGGGAATGACAGAAAATCCCACCGAAGTATCTCCAAGAAGAGGCTGGTTCTCCAGTTCTTAGGAATGATACAAATTTTCCTATTAACATTCAGAAGATTCCTTGATGGATATAGCACTGAACAGAACGGAATGGCGAAACAGGATTCATGTAGCTGGCCCCATATAGTTGGGACATAGCTTAGATGATGAACTTTCAGAAGACTCTTGTGAAGAGGCTTACAAAAAATTCATTTGTAGGTCTCCAAAAGAAAACCCTACTAACTTTAGATCACAGACCTTTGCTCTAACAATATCTAGACTATGGTTCACAATGTTGACATCGATAGACATTTTGCCATGTAGAGATGGAGAAATTTTGTGGACATTTGGCTAATTTTGCTAAGATATCTGAAGAATCTAAAAAATCTAAAAAATCAGGGAAATTTTTCTAGAAACACAAAATTAGTTAATAAATTTTCAAGGAATCATTAGAAGAAGTATGGTGGCACATTTGAGGCTCGAAAAACCATAGCAAACAACTGTACAAATAAAATAAGAGAAGATTAAGAGACTTAAATAGGTATATTTCTCTCTATCTCCCTTCGACTCTTTTAGCCATCTTCTCTTCTTTACATATGTCATTGACTTTCCATTTTAACTTGTCTTTTTGTTAGGGTAAAATATAAAAATCTCCCCTGTAGTTTTGAAAAAAACTGCAGTTACCCCCCTTCCATCATTGTCATAGACGGAAAACCTTGGCCTAATGTATTATTTTACACATGCCTATCAATTCATATGCAAATTTACTAAAATACCCCCAAAAGAACTTTAACTTTTAGCTAAAATACTTCCTTGGGTTAAATTGAAAAAAGTAATTTTACTTCATAAATTCATTAGCTAGAGTGAAGTCTAGAAGGGTAAATCTGATATTTTGGATTATTGATAAAGATGCCCTAACAAGTTGTAAGGGAAATTTAATAAATTCCAAGTCTCCATTATTGGAACAATGATCAAAGGGAGGTAACYGCAGGTTTTTTTCCAAACTCCAGGGGAGGCTTTTATTAGAGTGAAACCTTAGGGGAGGTTTTTGTGAATTGTGATTGTCAGAAACCTCAGGAGAGCTTTTTATATTTTACCCTTTTTGTTATTATTATATGTTTTAATTAGATTGACAATCCTCTTTTGTAGTTGTCTGCCTTTTTTTTTCTTTTGAATTATGGAGACTTAGTAAGTGAATCATATTAGTATAGTCAGCCATATTGGAAAGTTTTCTGATGATATTCCAAAATTTTAATCCTTAAATGTATAATTTATCAATGAAATTTGAAAATTTGCTTACATGCCAGCAATATATTGGAGCTATTAGGAAAAAACGATTCTTGTATAATTTCATATCACCCCCTAGAAAAGTTTGGAGATTTTGGGAAAGTTTTCCAAATCTCACCGACATCATGAACCATGACATAGACCATAAACAAAGAATCTACAGAAGAATTGGACAAAACTATAGTTAGGTGATCACATGAATGTCAATGACATTATAAGTAAATTTAAAAGACAAAAAATGACCTTGCATGGAAACCAAAAGAAAAGAATAGAAAGAAAAAGGATTAAAATAAGGAGCAAAAGATGTGTAAGTCCTTCACTTCTTGGGCTGCATATACATAATATAACTCAAAGCAAGGATACTACAGACAACAATAGAAGCTCACAGAAATATGAAATTGAGAATAAAATTGGTAGCAGCTGGTAAACAGGATTAGCAATCTGTATGTTAAGAATCATGGAAACATAGAAGGATGATTAAGCAGAGCAGTAATGTTAAACTTCTAAAGAACACTTTTGAGTTTTTCTACAATATAGACAATGGAAAATGAATTTTACAGAAATATTTAAAAGACTGAAACAAGCAGGAATAATATCTGATATATGCATCTTTCAAGACACAATATATTTTGATTAATGACATTGTTGCCTATGATTATGTAAATGGAACATATAAATTTCCAGACAAATGAAAGAACTCAAATAGCTTCACAAAGATTTAATAGCTTCTTCCATACAGAAATGAATTTGCAGAATAAAATGGCATAAATAATTTAAAAATAATTATATAGATTTACCTTATGCAAAGCAAAAGTAGCTCCACTGACTTCTATGGTAATATCACTAGGAACATCAGAGAATATCCTACAACACAACAACAACCAATTCTCAAAATACAATTGCTTATGGATATGCCATAAGTTTAAGATGAAGAGGGTCACATGGCTTCTTATAAGATTTCAAATGTGTAAAATAAATGAAACTTAGGTCAACAAAGATCTTAATAACAATTACTAAAGTCAAGATACAATAAATGAGAAAATGTTTTCCACATGGCTGTGTACATCTATCCCTCCCCAGACCCTGCATTTGCAGGAGCCTCATTGGGCTGCCCTTTTTAAAACCGGTACATATGATTTAAATAAAGCTGTAAGAATAAATTTTCTAATCCCTTCCTAGTGTTTGTTTTAACTTCCAAAACCTAGGTTTTCAGATTTTGCTGCCCTTCCTTGATATTTCCATTTTAGTATAATTTACAACCCATTCACTGAAAATTCAGCCTGTTTTAGGTGAGGAAGCCAACAATATCATTTGATGTGTGTTTCCAAGGCCTTTATATTATTTATTAGTATAGGGAAATCTATTTTACCTATTTTTGGCAGGTAGAAGATTAAATTTTACATGAAAAGACCATCTTATTGCTCCTTGAATGAATAAGGGATACTTTTTTTTTCTCCTCCATTATACTTCTTGAAAAACACATGATGCTTTTGTTGCCCAAAAGTGCAGTTTTATAATAGGAGAGGTAAATGTCAGGGAATGGCTACATATTTAAGGTGCTCCAGGAGAGGTTTTCAAAAGTTTGCAAACCTCATAAAGTCAAGTTACTATTGATTCCCTCCTTATCATAACCACCATCATATTACAAAACCATGCCTCAAATTAACTATTCTGAAAACATGATTTCACTCAACAAGAACAAGTAGGATATTATGGATAGACAAATCTGTTTAGGACCTGCATTCAATTACTACTTAAAAGATATCATCAAAACACCAGAACTAAATAAGATATTCCTAAGAAAAAAAATATACAACTAAAAGATGCCCGAATTAAACTTCTAAGTGGGAACAGAAGAACATTCCAATTGGAAAATGGCAACTTGGTCAGTGTTGAGTTTGCCTTGGCATTGCCAATTCGAAGCCTGGATGGAGGAGGGWCATATCAGTTTGGAAACTGAAATAGAAAAGTTGTCAGACTGTCTTGAAATAGCAATTAAATAGAAGACTTGAATATATTAGTAGGAGTAAATTGCATCAACATGCTTATAACTTTTTAAGAGGCACATCTTTGTTTGTTAAAAGACACTTTATTCATTCCCCAACTGCACGTAGCAAGATTCAGTGATGATTAGAAAGTCATATACATTATAGAAGAGATATGGACTAGTTAATGCTTATATTGGCCATTATTTCTTTTGAGGTTTTTCTTTAAATTTTCAAAGGGAAATTTTAAACATTTTAACACTAACCGTGCTTCACATAGATGAAACGAAGATGAAATGATGTCTATGGATAGTTTATAATCAGAACATTGCTTACCTTCAAGTCTAAGAAAACAGATTACCAATAGAAATAGCAAAGGTGAAAAAGCAAGAAGTTTTCCAACAAAAAATAGATGTTGTCATTGGAAGAATTCCTTCTTTGCACAGAAAATTAGTCAAACAAACAGAAAAAGATACAGATCAGAAAAACTATGCTTTAATTGATTGAGGTTTGTAGTTGGTGCTCCTATTGCATGTGCTTGGTTTTCTTAGTAGAGAAAAAAGTACTTGGTTTGCTTACTGGAGTGACACCAGATCTACTTACAGATACATGTATCAAGTGGACCCTAAATGTATTCTTAAGTACTCAAGACAGATCTCATTTCTGGAAGAATTCACTACTCAAAACCCAGATGGTTGGTAAGGTCTCCTGCTGGTCATAGCGGAGACTTGGGATYGAATCCCGCCTGCACCTGAGTTGGGGGATGGGCTACCCCCCATTGTGTAGCCCTTCAGAAGATATCAAAAAAGCAAAAAAAAAAAAAAAATCAGATTTTCAAAAATCAAATTTAAAAGAAATTTTATAGTTAATATGAATTCAATGAAATTGATGAATAGGAAGGAATTGGTTTTCTAGAGTGATATTCATATTACCAATCAAATTAGTTAAAAAAAAATCATGAATGCATACAGTGCTTCATGCTTTGAACTGGCTGGCGATCAAGAAAATTGTTCATAAAAGACCATAACGGTATTAACATGCATAAAAATTACGAGCTAAGTAAATTGGATCCCCTACGGAAGAAAATTTTTGTGAAGCCAAAGCCTGTTCTTGAAAAGATTATTAACTTGAAATCAGACATCCATTTCAACCCATATAAGTTACTGCATTACCCGGTTCTAGTTAGTACTTGGAACTGCAAAAGAAATTTGTTTACACTAACATGAAAATAAGCCCTTGCCAAGCGACATCAACCTGGGGATAAATTAGTCGAAGGTGCATAACCCCAAAAATCCAAAAACAGAGATACCCTCAGGAAAATAAAACAAGAAAAAGAAACTTCATTTGAATATGAGAAGAAGTCAACTTCAACTAACATCTCCAATGGAAGCACTATGACAGGAGTGTTCTGCTACTCAAATTGTTAAACAAGCGCCAACCCAACTCCTAATTCCCACCAGAGTTTTAGAAGCAACTAACCAAACTTAACTATAATCTATACTCTTTCCATAAAAACAAAGACAACCCATGAACGCTCTTCTTTTGCACATTACAATATAAGCCCACAGTAGGCGAGAAAAAAGAAAAATACGAACATAACATACAAGCTAAACTAACAATTAAGTGTAAAACGAAAAAGAAACTAGAATAAACCCAACAAAGCAGCAGAGTAAGACAGAGAGAACAAACCACTCGTTGTTGCATCTCTTCCCGGCGTTCTTGGACAAGCAGAGATGCTGCTGATGCATCTCGTGCCGGGCCATCATACAGAAGTAACGGAACCCAAATATGAAATAGTGCAGTATAGAGAGAAAGAAAAAGCAAAACAAGAATGAGAAGAATGAGCAGAAGAAGAAGAAGAAGAAGAAGAAGAAGAAGAAGAAGAAGAGTGAATTGAGGTGAGCCAGTTGTCGGTTTCGCTGTTGTTGTTGGGCCATTTTCGTCAAACAGCTGACGTTCAAACAATAGATTGCAATCGTCCAGAGGTATGGCCCAGTGGTGGGTCATACTGCAAAGCCATCTACAGTCCCCCGATCTCACGCCCAGCAAAGAGGACTCGGAGTCAAGAACTTTACAACAAAATCCAAACAAAGTCAAAACTGTTTCAGAAAGATGAAAAGAAAAGCCGGAAAAGAAGTCGTTATTTTAGTTTTGCCACTTGACAAAGCAACGAAAGAGAGTCTCCCCAATTAGTGTGTCGAAATCATCATAGTAAAGTGGTAAACCTCAGCCTCTCTAAACTTCGTAGGACCCGGTGGGACCCGTGTTATAATGGGGAACGCATGCCCACTACCACTGCCCATTAGGGTACTCGAATTCCTGTTAAGCGGGGTCAATGGGTCCCACTATTTTCTGATTTGGGGTTTTGATGATGAAAGGTCCCATTGCATATTAATAATTATAGTAATGAATGGATGTCTAAGGTGATCTGATTTGATACGATATGATGTTTCTCATCCTACAACCATTTTCAAGGAATTCGGACAAATAGAAAATCTAGGTCAGTGTCGTATAAGGATGTCTACTTTCTCTCACCCAATATATATCACTTGGCATTTATGCCTTACGTGGGACATTACCAATGGCTTAACAGCCCGTTACACAGCCATCGCATTCACCCCATCAGTCCATCAGAATTTCTTCTCATAACGGTTTCTTTTCTGGCTTTATATGGGTGGGTCATAGTCCCGGCAAAAAGTTGATTCAACCCAATTTTAAAAAACAGGGTTAGGATTAGGGTAAATTGTGATGTAACCGTTTTTGGTCACATAATTGTATAAATTTTTTGGCTAAGTACCTCGTCAGTGACGTCTGTTCCCAAGTGACCTGTGACTCAGAGGCTGAAGTGGAACTCCCTAGTGGCGAGCTACTTGGTGGCGAATTGCTTGGGAGGTGTCGGGCTGATCAGGTGGCGAGTTGAATTGATGAGCTTCGTTGCTCTTTAGAGTCCTGCAAGGAACCAAATGTTAGAGGACCCGGGGTGACTAACTCGGCGAGGTCGCTCCGATGCTTAAGTCAGTACTCTCATGGTAGACTACGAGCTAAAAATCATAAAGTATGAGACCTAGGATATGCTTACTTGCTTACTTGCTCTCCCCCCTTGCCCTTGGGGTTGGTGCCTTTATATAAGCATTGTTTGGCGTGGGCTTCACGCACCATATCCGAGATTTCTGCGAGGTCGTCTAAGTGGTTCGAGATTCTTGGAGGTAACCACCATGCACATTGACCACCCTCTAGATCGTTCGACACGTGGGCCAACTTCCAAGGATCGTGGGAGTGTTAGGATATGCATGCTAAATTTGTCGGTGAGCACGTCTCGCAGGTCGCGCTTGTGCCAAGCTGTCAGCTCGCGCTAGGGCCAGGTTGCGCCTGTGCCAGTCTGCCAGCTCGCGCTTGTGCCAGGCTGCCAGCTTGTGCTTGTGCCAGGTCGCGCCTGGACCAGGCTCCTAGCTCGTGCCTATGCTAGGCTGCCAGCTCATGCCTGTGCCAGGCTGCTAGCTCGTGCCTGTGCCAGGTCACGCCTGGGCCAGGCTGCCAGCTCGTGCTTGTGCCAGGCTGCTAGCTCACGCCAGGGCTAGGCCGCCAGGTCGCACCTGTGCTAGGTCGCTCCTATGCCAGGCCGCCAGGTGGGACACCATCGTCTTGGCTAAGTTGTTGCTAAAGTGGTTCCGGGTGTCACCTAGTTGTTCTGAGGTGCCATGTGTCACAATATCATTGGAGGGCCAAATCCGCCCTCATCATTTGCCCCCCACTCCCGAGCTGAGAGTAACTCAGCGAAGGGAGTAAATTTCTCCTTTTGGCCCGGAATGAATAATTCGATGAGCTCATAAGCGTTGATTCAATTCCTTAGGCTCTAGGAGCGACTCGCGGTTTGCTCCTTGATTTTGCCCATGCCGAAGAGGCGACTGGGTCTTATGTGGTGAGGAGGTCTTCGCAAGCTCAGTATTTTGGCCCTTAGGCTCTGGGAGCGACTCGTGGTCCACTCTCCTTGATCTTGTCCATGCCGAAGAGGCGACTAGGTCTTATGTGGTGCCGTAGTCTTTGCCAATTCGACACCTTAGCCCTTAGGTTCTGGAAGTGACTCGTAGTCCACTCTCCTTGGTATTTGATTTTGTCCATGCTGAAGAGGCGACTGGGTCTTGTGACGAGGAAGCCTCTTATCAGTTCATCAGTTCGCGCCTGGCCAGGCCGCTAGGTCGGTGCCCGTGCAAGGTCGCACCAGGTCGGCTCATGTGCCAGGCTGCCAGGCCGCCAGGCCGTGTGCAGGCCGCCGGGTCAYGCCCTAGAGCTATGGTTGTGCTGCATCAGCCCCGTAACGCCGGTTACCAACTCCTACAAGAAGCTACTAGGAGCTCGACCTTCGAGGGCAGCACTACTAACTTTGGGTCGCCAGCTCACACGGGAGCCTTGGAAGGCTCGACTAGCAAGGGTGCCCATGTAGTCTGTTGGCCGCCAACTCCCACGGAAGCCATGAAGAGCTCATCTTTGTAGAGGGAACCTCACGAAGAGGACTGATGAGGTTTTATCTGAATTAAAAGTAAAGTTGGTAGATCTGCTTAGTCTGTTAGCTCCCTGCATAATCTTTGAGTTCATAAAAAATGGAAAATATAAAGCGAGAGTTTCAGTTTCTAAAAAATGAGGACTTAGCCTTCTAGAAGAAGATGACTTATCTTTTTAGAGGAGAACTTAGCTTTTTGTAGGGTTTCCCACAGACGACGCCAATTGATGTAATCATTCCTGGTCACGTATCAATTTTTTTTTGTGATGTATTAATTTTTTGGCTAAGTACCTCGTCAGTGACGTCTGCTCCCAAGTGGCCAGTGACTCAGAGGCTGAAGTGGAGCTCCCTAGTGGCGAGCTGTCTGGTGGCGAGCTACCTGGTGGCGAACTGCTTGGGAGGTGTCGGGCTGACCAGGTGGCAAGTTGAATTGATGAGCTTCGTTGCTCTTTAGAGTCTTGCAAGGAACCAAATGTCATAGGACCCGAAGTGGCTAACCTGGCGAGGTCGCTCCGATGCTTAAGTCAGTACTCTCATGGTAGACTGCAAGCTAAAAATCATAAAGTATGAGAGATAGAATATGCTTACTTGCTTACTTGCTCTCCCCCCTTGCCCTTGAGGTTGGTGCCTTTATATAGGCATTGTTTGGCGTGGGCTTCACGCACCATATCCGAGATTTCTGTGAGGTCGTCTAAGTGGTTCGAGATTCCTGGAGGTAACCACCCTGCATGTTGACCACCCTCCGGATCGTTTGGCACGTGGGCCAACTTCCAAGGATCGTGGGAGTGTTAGGATATGCATGCTGATTTTGTAGGTGAGCACGTCTCGCAGGTCGCCAGGTCGCGCCTGTGCCAGGCTGCCAGGTCGCGCCTGTGTCAAGCTGCCAGCTTGTGCCTGTGCCAGGCTGCCAGCGTGTGCCTGTGCCAAGCTGCCAGTGTGTGCCTGTGCCAAGCTGCCAGCTTGTGCCTGTGCCGGGCTGCCAGCTTGTGCCTGTGCCAGGTCGCGCCAAGGCCAGGCCGCCAGGTGGGACACCATCATCTTGGTTAAGTTGTTGCCAAAGTGATTCCGAGTGCCACCTAGTAGTTTTGAGGTGCCATGTGTCACAATATCATTGGAGGGCCAAATCCACCCTCATCAAATTGGGTCATGGGTCAATCCGTTGATTCGATTGTTAAGTTTAATTGAGATTATTTATGTATTATTAAAAGTTTTCATTCTTTAATTTTTTCTATTTAATCTTTACTTTTTAAATTGCTAAATGTTCAAGCTTTTTTATTTTATATTTGAAATTTTAAGGTTAATTCTTTTAATTTTGACATTTATATGTAGTCTTTTTTTATTTTTTAAAATTTTAGTTATTTTTTGGGATGACCCAAATTGACCCATGGGTCAACCCTAACCCGAATATTTAGGGTTAGGGTCTAACATTTGGCAATCCGACCCGAAATCAAGGGTCTTCACCAACCCGAACCCGATCCACGCAACCCAATTGCCAGGTCCAATGGGTCATCATAAAAGGGGTGGTCTTTGGGTTAATTAATTACTTGGGTCTTACGCAAGGAGTAGTCTAGTCAGTCAGGGCTGAGGACTCAATGACTCATGCCATGCATTTTGATGACATTGACTTCATGATATTCTGATCTGATGTACTACAAGAGTCTCGTGGGGCCCACTAAATAAATAATTGCGCTGAGGTATTCAGTTATCGCATAGTGGTGTTCAGTTATTGATCAAGTGGTGTTGAAGGGATAGTAGCTGGCCATCATGTAGTAGAAATTATTTTTAAGTGATAGGACATAAAGCCCTCCCACAGTGACCCTTAAAAGGTACCACAAGAATCAAATCTAAGGTATGCACACTTGTACTATCCTTAGGGTCAGTTAGAATTGTGGGCTCCATGGTGGTTTGTCATTGGATTTGGATCACTTGTTTACGAAGGGACATCGAAATTGGGGGATCCACATGAGGAAACATGGCTAAACATCAGATGGGACTTCGGGAACAAGTCACCTGACCATTTCTCTTTCACCTTAAAACTAATTTTTGGTCAAAAATCGTTGATAATATGTTTTGGTTGTTTTTTCTTTTTGTTATTTTTTATTTATTTATGAGAACAGACTATTCATTCGAATCAGACTGTTTGGCCCGGAAAATAGAACCATAACAGTTATCTGTCCGGTCTGATTTTATGAACCTTGGTTAGTACTTGGTACAATTTGGGAAATGGGTATTGGATATTTCGAAGGATAAATAGAAGTGGAGAGGAGCAAGAGGGAGCAAGAAGTGTGGTGCAATAACACCTCAATGCACGGATTTCTTTAGAAGGAATTTGATTTGAATTGAATGGATGGGGTTGACAAAACTACTAAAAGGAATTGTTAAGTCCATATTCCTTCTCTAGGAGGTTATGGTGCTGGTTTAAGAAGGAAGGAGTTGAATTCTTCAAATGGGAGATTGATGCATCTTTAGGAAGTTTGGCAGGTCTTTTCGTGTGGATTTTGGGCTGTTTCGAAGCCCAGAAGCCTGAATTATGGGCTTTTCCTGTATGACAATGAAAAGATCTATTGGGAAAATGCTCCAGTCCATAAAAGACGCTAGCAACTTGAATTTGGGCTTTTTCAGGAAGCTTCAAATGAAGTTTTTACAATCTTTTAGTGCCCTGTCTTCTTCGAATGTATGGCACGATGCACACACTTGGGAGAAAATGGGTCATCTTTCCACAAAAAAATTATTTGAACGTATAAGTGTGACCTAGCAATGGCATGTGGGGACCACCTTGAAAAATGTATGTGGGCCCTACATACATGTCCACACATGGACCCCACATGCATGTCCACCAATGGTATGTCGGGGCCCACCTTGTAAAATGTATGTGGGCCCTACATACATGTCCACACATGGACCCCACATGCATGTCCCCCAATGGTATGTTGGGGCCCACCTTGTAAAATGTATGTGGGCCCCATGTACATGTCCACACATGGACCCCACATACATGTCCACCAATGGTATATGGGGGACCACCTTAAAAAATGTATGTAGGCCCCACATACATGTCCACACATGGACCCCACATGCATGTCCACCAATGGTATGTCGGGGCCCACCTTGAAAAATGTATGTGGGCCCCATATACATGTCCACNCAATGGTATATGGGGCCCACCTTGAAAAATGTATGTGGGCCCCATATACATGTCAACACATGGACCCCACATGCATGTACCCCAATGATATGTCGGGGCCCACCTTGTAAAATGTATGTGGGCCCCATGTACATGTCCACACATGGACCCCACATACATGTCCACCAATGGTATATGGGGCATTCCTTGAAAAATGTATGTGAGCCCCACATGCATATCCCCACACATGGACCTTACATCCTTGCCCACCAATGGTATATTGGACTCAGCTTTTAAAATGTATGTGGGCTCAACATACATGTCCACCAATAGTATGTGAGGCTCACCTTAAAAAAATTATGYGGGTCCCACGTGTTAAATGAAAGGTTTGTTGGCCCACACACAAAACATTCATATATACATATGCATTACCAAACGGTCTTCTAGATTTTATGGTCTTTCCTGAAATCTATGAAAAATTTCAACCAAACAGTCTTTRGTCTTCCAAGATCTATTTGCAAAAGTTCATATTGTCTTTTAAATATTAGACCTTGTAACAGATCTTCTGGAAAAGACTTGCCAAATAGGCACTTCACTTAGAGGTTCTAATCTCATTGTTGGGAATCTTTTGATTCTTGATTAAGGATGCATTTATCTTTTTCGTGTAATTTTTTGGTCTTTTCAAAACTTGGAAAACCAAAATTTRGTCTTTCTCTATTCATGAAAGTCCCAAAATGACAAAAATTCTAGAAGCTTCAAATGAATTTTCTTATCTTTAGATTTGTACCTAAAGTCTTTCATTTAACAGCTTTGAACACCATGATACACTAGGATACTTACCGTCTAAATCTTTAAAGAACAAAAGCTCATACATCTTTTGGCCATCCAAACTATCAGAAGATTTTCCTAAAAACACTTGTGAAACGACACCTTATTATTTTGGATGAAGCAAATTGACCCATCAAGGAAACATGCATGGACCTCGAAATTAGGGCAGGCAACAACTTAATTGGCTTTGACCATGGCACATTATCTAAATTATTCTCACATTACAATTTTATGGCCCCTTAGAGATGCCCTAAATGTAGTTAGAAAAAAATAGAAAAAAGAAAAAAAAAAACCGGAAAGAAAAAGAGAAAAGAAAAAATAGAAAAATAAACAAAAACAAAAACAAAAAAGAAATGAGTTTTCCACAAGATATTGTGTTGTGGTTGGTAGGTGTTTTGGCTCTTGTTTCATCTCCATACCCATTACGCATAGAGCATGGTGACGACCCTCGTAAACATATTGTTAGCCCCTTTTCTTTGGAGTCCCGATCTGGTCCCAACCGTACATAAGAAAGGACAAGGAAGATGTTCTGGACGTGCGGTTATAGTGACTTGTTGGAGCATTTATTGGGATGCTTGTTGGGAGTCTTGGCACTAAATTTAAGCTTCCATGTGTTTATTGAATAGAATTTCCCAACGAGAATCCGATTAAAACCAATCACATCGATTTCGCTTGATGCTCTATGAATGACTTCTCTTTAGCCTTTGGCCTAGCTGAAAGCCTGAAATTACTCTATGAAAAGTTCGTTTTCTTACCGAAGGAAATAAGCTTCCATACTGAATAGCATGGTTTTAAAAAATAACCCGGAAATGGCACTGTTCTGACGATTGGTTTTTTGGGTCGATGGTTTGATCGTTTGATTCAAATGGATGGCCCGTTTTAATAAAAGAATTAAAAAATAAAAAATAATTAAAAATAAAAAATGGTTGAACGGGTTGATGGTTCGACTATTCAGGTTAACGAGTCATTGACTTTTTCAATAGTTTTTGGCTAAAAATCAAGTTTGAGATAAAATGAAACCGATTGCCTGAACGATTCCCAGGCCGAACGGTCCGACCGTTTGAATCGACGGAGGTTCGAAAACTATGCTGAATAAGCAGTAACATAGAGTGAAAGAGTGGATTTTGGAAACTAGATGAATGAAAGGGGGATGAGTGTTGGGAAAAAAAGACAGGATCAAGAAGAAAGAATCCATTGAAGACAGATGTAGGAAAGTTTTGTATGGAAATGTAGTGGTAGAGAGACAAATGAATGCGCATGGGGTTCTAAAAAAAGTTCAGAATTTTTGGCAAAATAATAAATATGAAGTGGAACTGTTAGGGGATGAAATACTATGGATTTATTTAAAAAAAAAGAAAGGTACCTAAAGGAATTTCTGCAGCAAGAATCATGCTAGTCAGAGTCTTGCAAAGACCAAACCATCATGATCATCCAAACCTTATCCCAAATATATGGGGCTTGCTGCATGAATCATGTTTCGCAAGTTCATTCTGCTTAATATGCGGTATCCATTGTTAAATATTAGCACTTAAATCACTTCTTACTACTTCTACCCATGTCATTTTTGGTCTACTCATTGCCTTTCTAGTCCTTTCAACTAGTAACAAATCACTTCTTCTTATGGATATTGTCGATGGTTTTCTACGCACATGAATAAACCATATTAGTCTACATTCTCTCATTTTTGGTCTACTAAGGTTGCACTTGTTTGCAACGGAAATACCAGACTGGTGTTATATTACACTCTGGTCTGATTTTAGTGCCATTTGGATGGAGTGTAATTAAACACCGAAAATTCACATACATCGAGTTTTACATCGATAATTGGTGTAAATGTAACTTCGGCAGAAATGATTTAAAAGTTTATATCAATAATCCTAATTCTCATTAAACACTTTTTAACCAATTGGTGTATAACTCCAACGGTGTAAAAGTACATTTATGCTGCTTTCAAACACAGCCTAAGTTCCTAAGAATGACTTCATTTCTAATCCGCTCAAATCATTTTTTTTTACTACTCTCTATATCCTTTTTGGTCTATCCCTTGCCCCTACTTGCAAAGAAAATTCATTACATAATGTTTGGTTGCTGAGGAAATTAAGCTAACAATCAGTTTCTCCATGATTTATTTGCTCAACAATTTGCTTTTAGTTTTTTCATACATGGAAGTCATCTTTCTTAGCGTGGTTGATGTAACAAATTAAGGAGTGACAGAGAACATCAAATATGCTACATGGCCACCGGCCATTGGCCATATGGACGTGTGAATGATGACATTAATTAATTTTATGTTGTATATGAGTAGAAACTTCTCTACACATCCATACATTCATCATGATCAACAAAATCTACCTCTTGACCTGTACACATTCATTCATTTGAACAATTAGGCTATGTTTGGTTTGAAGGAAAAAGTAGAGAAAGGAAGGAAAAGGTAGTGAAATYCATACAAGGTTTATAAAGGTTTTCCTATCTTTCTCTTCCTTTCCCTATCTTTTCCTTCAAATCAAACACGACCTTTAGAGCCAAGTAGAAGTATAAAGTGGGTCATGCCATGTTGGCCTACAGGCCGCCATGGGCCGTGTTGTTGTCCCTGGTGGAAATTTTGGGGCTGGCCCGGCATGGCCCACGGCCCAGGCCCAAGCAGGCCTGTGCTCATTTTATCTGTAATAAATGATTGTTTACCAGAAAATTAATTAAAGCACCTTTATTTGTTGATTTGATCATTTTGATCACGAGATAAAGATTGATCTTGGGAGAGAAGAAAACTGCTCCTGTTAGATGTTATCATAGCTCCATTGGTGACAATTGGATTCACCATTCCAAGGTTAAAGGTGATGGTTGTTTTTCTCTTTGAATTAATTACATATTCAATCTAATGCCAAAATGAAGTCATTTTGCTTTCTCTGTTAAAGATAACAGTTTAAAAAATTAAGAGGGGAGGTCTAAATCCAATTGAAAAGTAAGCAGATGTTTCAGTACTGAGGTGAAATAGTCTTTTACCCTTTTATTCCTAAGATAATGACATTATGTAGCCTCTCTCTCTCTCTCTCTTCAGGATTAACATGAGAGGTGCCAACCATATAAGCTCTGGAAAATGTGTCTCAGGTTGAGTCCCACCTTCTGAAGTGGTCTCATCTCGTGTATCACTTCAACTGTCAAGTGGATTTGTATTTCGATGATATAACAAAAGAAGCATACAGTCTAGATTCTAAAAAAACTGAAAAGAAAAAGATAGATATCAGATTTTGGTTCTTACAATCTCTTCCAATACATATTACAATTTTAAGTGGGGATGGAGGATGAGTATGATGCTTTAACTTATTTACGTTGTACGGTTATAGGTAGAATAGACCAATGCATTCATGATCCATGGGCCACCGGAAGAGTTTGAATTAGTGGTCTAATGTGGGCCGTGCCAGCCCGGCATGGCTACTGTAGCATGCCATGCCATGGGGCTCAAAACGAGCCCAGACTAGTGGCCCGTGGGCCTTGGGCTGTGGACTGAGCCGGCATGGCCTATGGGCGAAAAATCCTCGGCCCAGTCAGGCCAAGGGGCTATGTAATGCCGTGCCTGGCAAGTGGCAAGTGGCAAGTGGCAAGGCCCGGGACATGCCACATGCCAGCCCACTCTGGGCCTGGCCCTTTTACACATCTAATTAATTAGCTTCAATCCTAATTCTAATGTTTTGAGAAGCAAAAAATAAGTCGATTTTGTTTATGTTTTTAAAACCATATGATTTCTAATACAAAAACAAATATTGGAGCATGGTTATTATATGGTTTACGAAACATGATATCAATTACGGTTTACTATATGAAAATATGTTCTTTAAGCCGCATTTGGGATTGGGAGTGCTTCTCTAATGGGGTTCAGATGTAGTAGGCACGTTAGGTAAGCACAATGAGTGAGTACGTAATAGCTATGTGACACATGTCACAGTTAATATGACTTTCATCCAAATGTTTTTGTTTCGTAAGATAGAAATTATCCATTATTTTATTATTTTTGTCAAAATAATTAAAAATAAAAAACAAAAACGTAAATGAATTCCAACTCCCAATACATTTAGGTTTTCGTTTTTCATTGTTTTCTATTTTTAATTATTTTGACAAAGATAATAAAATAATGGATAATTTTTGTACGTTTGGATGAAAGGCACATTAACTGCGACATATGTCATACAGCTATTACGTGTTCACTCATTGTGCTTACCTAACATGTCTACTACATCCGAACCCACATTGAGTGACCACGTTAGGTAAGCACAATAAGTGAGCACGTAATAGCTGTGTGACACATGTCACAATTAATGTACCTTTCATCCAAAAGTTTTTCTTCCATTAGACAATTAAAAAATATTTAGTAAAGAAGCAGTAGAAAAAAACTTTATTTAGCTTTTCATATTCGTAGGAATGAAGTTATTTCGAACAAAATAGCCAGATACTCCTAAACACACCATTAAACCAGAAATCCAACAACATGTTTTAATTCCAAAAGATTTCAGTTTTGAAAGAAAAAAGAAAAAGCATATACAACCAAATAACATGTTTTTTTTTGTTTTAAAAACCAATTTATTCTCAAACCATATGCTTTTGATTTATTTTCAAATAACACAATGAAAAAACCCCATAAGTTTGGTTAAGTGCGAAAAGAATCATCTTTTACGCAAAAAAGGAAAATTAAGAATCAGGATCTGCTACCCACATTCCTACAATACTACCAACAATCCTACCCACAAGACACTATAGCCGCACATCGGGTACATCTTAATTGTCATTTACATGGAGATGTTTCTGTTTGTTGTGCAACTGTAGTGTCATGTGCAGTGTTTTCAAACCAGATTAGACCAGACAATTGGATCGGAAAAATTGAGAATTGGTCACTTGATTGGTTCCGTTTCACCCCAAAACTGCTTTTAGACAAAAAACCATTGATTTAGTCAGTGAACTGTTGGTCTGGACAGTTCAACTGTCAATCCGGACAATAACTTTTGACCTTTTTTGTTTTTTAATTTTTTTTTGTCAAAACGAATCGTTCATTCAGACTGTACGATTGGATGTACATGTGGGTAGCATCTTTGAGAATAAGATCATGGTAGTAAAGTTAAATTTGCATGTACATTATTAGGCTTCTTAGTTTTGTTGGCATGAAGGATGCACATGGGTCAGCCTTGGACGAGAACATTTCTAAGTCTTGCCAATTTAATTAATGGACCAAAAATTTAGGGCCCATGTAAGGTCTATTAGCTAAAAGATAGAACCCAAGCCCAAACTAACTGATCTCTTTTCGTTGGGAGTCAGAACACTAAGGCCTAAGCCTTTAGCATGACATCATTAATAAAAGAATTTATTTCTAGTAGTTTAACTTAAAACTAGTGGCGCCGCATATGTGCACAGGAAAATTAGAAAACTGATTAATATTTTTATTCTTAGTGGCGCCCCAACCAATTATTATTATTATTATTTTTTTTGTATCAAACACTACACATTAACAATTCACAAAGGCAAGTGGTAAGTAAGGGTTCGATTATGATATGGAAAAGATATGATATCAGAAAAATAAATGACCAATAAACTGAAATCACAAATGTRAAAGCAAATAAGGTATTATTTATCAATATTCATGGGTGGGTTTTGATTGATCAAAATACTTTCCATATCTTTTCTATATCATAGATTTTCCCAAGTGGTAATAGCGGGATTCCGCATATCTGCTGGGACTACCCAGCCAACGTACCCACTCTCTACCACTCGGTACCAAGCAACTAGTTGGCACTCTGATAGGAAATGTTTAAAACTAAATTAATAAAGAATTATCTATTTAGTATTGTTTGCATAATAGAAAAATAAAAACTAGAAAGAAAACTTTGAATATGTTGAAAGTCCTTAGTACAAATATTGATATGAATAAATTAATTTTTAAAAAATTCTGAATTTATGAATGATTAATTACTGAAAATATAAAAATTTTCAGTAAATTAGAATTTTTAAAATTAACTTTCACTAAATTAAATTACCAAAAACATGRAAATTACTTTATAGAAATCACTAAAATAAAATTTCCCAATAAATACAAAAAACCAATGTAAATTACCAATAATTATGAAAATATTAATAATTGCCAAATGTAAATTATCAATATTAAAATTCCTCTATAATTTTCCAATTTAAGAATTACCAAAAACCAATGTAAATTACCGATGATTAATTATGGAAATTAATAAAATTTTCTAATATAATAATTTTCAAAAATATTGATTTTTCTAAATAGTTATGGAAATTATAAATATAGTAAAATTCCCCAATAATTTTACAATTACAAAAAACCAATGTAAATGAAAATTTCCATAACCATTTTATTACCAAATTATTATTTTCAAAATCTATAATTTTCTAAAATTACCTGAAAATTACTGGAAAATACTAAAAATTGTTGAAATTTAATTTTCTAAATTTAAAGTAATACTAATATAGAAATAATTTCATATAAYATTAAATTAATATTTAAGTATTGAAAATTTTCAATAAATGTCATTAATTATTGATTGTTCAATAACTATTGATTTGAATAAATTAATTTTAAAAAATGTATGTATTTATGAATAATTAATTACTAATGTTTGGAAATTTTTTGGCTTTGTTACGATGGTGAAATGAGAGGTAGGGTGACGTAACTTGAGGGTAAAAGGTTGATGATGTGGCAAAATGAGGGGCTTAGGTAGGGTGAAGCCAAAGCTCTAATGAACCTGGTTTGTTCTATTTACTTATTATTATTTTAAAATTGGATTAAATTGAGTTTAAACTAATAATTTTTACTTTTATTAAATTTTAATTTATTTTGTAAATTGTTATTGATGCATAATTTAAGTTATGATATTATGCTAAGTATATTATTGTTTAAAATTTTTAATAATGTTAATGTTAGAACTTGTTATTATAAATTAAGTATAATATTATTGTAATTAATTTTAACATTTATTATTGTTAAAATTGAAAAATAATAATTTATTTTGAATTTTTTTATCATGTTACTAATTTTTAAATTGAAATTAAATTTTATTACTTTATAATTATAAAAATTATTAACTTTTATAATGACAATATGAAAATATTATTTATAACAATTATAACATTTTTAATTAATTATTAAATTTTATTATTTTACTTCTTATATTATTTAATTTTTCTTTTATTATTATTTTAAATATTTTTTTACTCATCTGATTTCAATGTTTAAGTTTTAACATAAACATTAATATTTAATACATTGATGAAAAATTAAATACATATACTTAGAAGGTAAAGAGAGATAGAAATAGAAATAGATAGAAAGATAGATAGATATTAAGGGGAAAGGAGAATCTATAATTGATTGTTTGAAAATTGACATGGAATAAAAAAATTAAAAATTCAAACAAAGGAGAAAAAAGTGTGATATTACAGAAACATAGCTTAATACAACTAAGGCCAAACAATCTTTTTGTTTTGATTTTGTAGATAAGCTAAAACAAGTTAGTCGTAGTGGTCTAGTGGGTTGGGGTCTGCCTGAGACATCAACATAAATACAACAGACCTTTAGAACAACTTGGTCTTATTCCAATCTAAGTTATAGATTACCCAGCCCACTCGAACTCATCGGTTCTAGTTGAGCCCATCCCAAGTTGAAGCCCATTAAACAAGTTCAAAAAATGGTGTTATTGATGTGGGCCCAACCCAAGTTGAGCCAGTGTTCACTGTGGGGCCCCATCTGTACTGCTTTTATATCCTGATCAAGTCTGGACCCTAATCAGTATGTACATTGATCAACCCTGATAGCATTTCAAATGGGTCTATGTTTTGTTACATCATCCTTCCATTCAGCAAGTTTCCACCCAATAATACTACCACAAATAGGAATTAGGTTCGTATATAAGAAAACAATCAATACAGAACCAAAGTATGGAGTTCACATGACTAAGGACATCATATATACAGGTAATGCAATCATGTACCAATCTACAATCTACTTTGTTGTGTTTTTATAGGGCAGAAAATCACTATTATTTGTGCAGAAAAGGGAAAGACCTGATTACACTTAGCCATATATTTCTTGTTGCTTCTGTGTAGTTTCTGCTGAAAGACTAGATTACACTGAGATGGGATCAGTGAATGCTCCAGGCCAACTTGGGCACCATTACTGATACGGTTGTGAACCTCAAAAAAGGACCATACACCAATGTAGTTGGTGCAGTCTGTAGATGATCCAACAACAGTACTGTTGTTATACATGACTTAAGGTAAGGATTGGTATCTGTCATGTAAAGAATCTGAAATGATACATGGTTGAGCTGTTGGGTCTTTAATGCTGGGATCATTTCTTCAAATGTTTTCAGGCTTTTCTTAGTCATCATCAAAGATATAAAGCAGGAGAATCTCAGATACCAGTTGCAGGAGTCGATGGAAACCATGTATAAAACCAAAGAAAGCAAGCAAGAAAGAAAGTGGGAGGTGGGGTAGGAAGGAAGAAGCGAACTTGCCCAGACTGTAGCCCATTAATTTTATAGGTTACATCAACCTGGGCACTGATCAGACCTTTGGATCATTGGTGAGCCCCCGCCAGTGACCATGTGGTCCGGGTTTCTTGATATGGGTGCCTTATTTTCAAGGTCTATCGTACGGAAGACCCAGGTCTCTCTGGTCTCATCACTAAAGTCAAGTAAAGCCAGCTTAGCATTTCGGCCGTATCTCCTTTGCTAATCACTTTCAGTGCTGTAATTCAACAAGGCGTTACACTCAAACTTGGAACGATTGGTTCCTTTCATGTGTACAACATCAGTTGAGGCAGCAAAATTTGAGCCTTATTACTTATCAAACAAAACTTAGCTAGGCCTCCATGATCATGACTACTTGAGAACTAAACAAAGAACGCTTTCAATGACTTATTTAATAAGTGGAGGAAAAGAACAGTGTCGTAGAACTGCAGCTAGCTAGGGAGGAGCTTGGGTCCTGTAGACAGCTGGGGCTCCCATAACTGAACCACCTGTTACATATTCAGATGATTGGGACTTCTCGATTTGATGCATTTCACCTCTGAAATTGTTTGCACCAAATATCAACAGGATCAGATGACTGTATATTTATTCATCCATTGTCCAAATCAATGTAGTATATGAACAAATTTGCTATCATTTTTCAAGTTGTTTATTTGCTCTGCTGATCGATCTCCAATGGGACAATCCTTTGGAAAAAGACCAAGTGGCTGTGAGGCAACTGGTCCAAGTATTTTCCTTATACAGAACATGAATATTAAATGACAATGAAGAGGTTTTGTTCTTTATATATCAGGGCCCGGGCCCTCCTCATATATTGATTTGAATTTGGCTGAGTCTGTCAGTGATCAAATCACGATCTAGATCTATTTGGAAAACCAATTTGAGTAAGAATTGGAARCCCATAAGATTTAAGGGGTACTGTCATACCAATTTAAGTTCTATGATTCAAACTTAAACAAAAAAAAAATATTAATTCAATAGGTTTAAATTGATTTTCTCATGAAAAATCAATTTTTGATTTTTTTTTTTTGTGAAATTGAATCTTCATCATAAAAGTATGTTAACACTTTTAGTTTTGAATGGTAGCCCTAGAGCAATGGTTAGTTGGTCACAAAAAGTGCAAAGACTTTAGGCTTTTTTTAGCAGCGTGGGGACCAGTTTAAGTTGTGTTGAGGTATTCTTTATAATTTACAGGAGAGAGAGAGAGAAAAAGAGAGAAATAAAATCGTTGGATTATTTAGATTAGGAAGGAAAAGAATTATATCAAAATTGAGAAAGTTTTACTCACTTTGTGAAAGAAACAAAAAAAAAAACTTGATATGAAATAGTTTGTGGAACCCACATCTCGACCAATAAATGGGCCCCACCTATGGAACTAAAGTATGGGCTCACATGTGGAAGAATAAGTGGGCCTATATATGAAACTAAAATATGGGACAAATATGCTGGGCAAAAAAATCAAACTACATGTCGAGCCAAGTGGAACCGTCAACTAGGGCCTATATGCATGACTAATTTTTTTTTTCTGATAATTAGACCAATGGTGTAAGAGTTAGACCATAATAAAAACTGAATGCTCTTAATAGTGTTTTTTTGGTTGACTAGGTGGTTTATCTAGCCTGTTCAACTCATAAAAACCGTCATTTCACTAGGATCTGGAATGATCATTGGTTCACATTTTTCACAGTTCAACAATCTGGTCTAATCCGAATCTCACAACACAGTACCGAAAAAAATAAAAATAAAAAAACACTAAGCGAAGGACTAACAGGAAAGTTACAACCAAACATTGAACTAGCCACTTTAACTCCAAACCAAGGATTAAAGTATTGGCATCGGGTATCGTATCAAACAACTTGGATACGGACACAATATGCTTTGAAAACGAATGAATATGGACGAAATATATGGGGATGTTTGGCTACGCTAGGGAAATACATACAATTTTATTGATATTTTATCAGTCAAAAGTCCAAAACACATAGTATATAGATTTTTACAAACTAAAACATGCACAAAGCCATTATTGTTTTATTTTCTATTAAAGTCGAAGGCACAAAATATATGCAACTACTATATTTGAATTATTGTATCGATTATTTTATATTTTACTATTTTAAATTTTTAACATTAACAAAAAGTCAACTAAAAATTATTCCTCAAATGTTTGGTAAACAATATTTTTATTTTTGTAAAAAATAAATATGTTTTTCATTTTTTACTTTTCTAAAAAATATGTTATTATAAACTACAAATTAAAATATCAATTAACAATTTAGAGAAATATATAATCTTAACTTAAAATATATCAAATCTATTAAAATTTATAAGATATATGTTATATGTAAATTCATAATTTTTCATAACTAAAATAATTATTATAATTTTTAGTTTTAAAAGTTTTCTAAAATAAAAAATCAATTTTTTAATATAAACATAGATCAGTGGATTTGATAAATTCCTTTTATCTTACATTCTAAAATATTCGATAATCAATATTTTTATTTTTGTAAATAATAAATGTATTGTTATTTAATGAATAACTAGAATATTAATTAATAGTTTATAAAAAACTTAAGATACATATCATGTGCAAATTTATAAATTTCAAGTATTATAATAATTATTCTATTATTAATATTATTATTTTATATGAATTTTTTGAGATTAAAATTAACTTTTGAGATAAACGTGGATTTCATAAATTATTTATTCTATTATTTTATAAAATACTAACTTTGGTTGTTATTATAGTTGGAGTTGTTGGATATATATACATGTTATTTATTTGTTTAGATTGTATGTTAAATATATGTGTTGGGTAATATAGGTTCAAATCACAACAACTCATTTTGTTAAATATAGATTGTCAACACGCTTGTTGTTGAATTAAAGTCTGATACACATCCATATAGTTGCATATCATAGTGTATCTCATATCAAAAGTATCTGATACTGATAAGATACACTTATTCATTGTTTAATACAAAACCTGTTTAGAAAGGTTTTGAGATTTAAGATTTGAAAGTTTTTTTGGCAGAGATGATCCAAGTTGGAGATAATATTTCTTAACAACAAAAAGTGTACACACACATTGAAAGCACATAATTTAAGCACTTATAGGAAATATTTCTCCATGAATTTAACATACACATTGGGGTTCTTGCCAATAAGGGAAACTTTTGGCCCGTAATAGCAATAAAAATAATTCTTTTAATATAATATCTAGAATATGCTAACTTTTTTGAGAAAATATCAAATAAGGGCAAATATATTGTTCACCTTCTTTCTCCTTTCAAATGGTGAACAATGACAACGAATGTCCCCCCCTCCACCCCTAGTCTCTCTTCGTCTTCTTCTTCATCTTCATTTTCTTCTTCTTCACATATGAGTTCTTCCAAGCTCTGAGTAGAGCAAAATGGTGAGACCCCTCTCCACTTTACTCTGCAGTGAATGGAAAGAAAAAAAAAAGAGAGGAAATATACACAAACAACTCACTTGATTTGTTAAAGGACATTTTGTCGCACCTGAGTGCACCGGGTTTGTTGCCTTCTCGTCTACGATGAGCTGAGTCTAATAGAACAAATTGGTTGTGGTTAGAGGGGAGGTAATATCTGCTCTGCTCTAAGTTTGGAACAATTTAGATGTAGAGAGAGAGAAGAAGAAGAAGACAAAAAAGAATAATGGAAAGAAAGAAAGAGAGAGAGAGAGAGAGAGAGAGAGAGGGGAGGTGGGGGTGATTTATTGCCCTTTGTTAAGTGTTCGAGAGGAGGAAATAGGTGAACAATATATCTACCCTTATTTTATATTTTCTTAAAAAAGTTATCATTTTCTAGAGATTATATAAAACATTTATTTTTATTGATATTAGGGGCTAAAAGTTGCCCTTACAATGTGCATTTGAGTCTATACCTTACAAGTTACATTTGGATATTTTTTTTGCGCACAAACCCCTTTTTTCTTCTAAGAGATACAAGAGTATTTGAGTCCATACCTTACAAGTTACAATGTGCCTTTATAATTGAGCAGATTATTTGACCCAATATAGGTGGTGAATTAGGTCTAAGGCTTTACTTATTTTTGAAGTTTAAACCAAAGTATTTCAAGTTATTTAATTTAATTTAACTAGAGTGGTATTCCTTGTAAACGTTTATTACCAAATATCTACTCTTAATTAATTCTATTAACAAAGATGATGTTGTCATGTTACGTCTCTTACACATTTATGCTTTGAATAATTGAGGATGCCTTCCTATTATGTACCCCTATAGTAAACTCTTTTAAATGTATATTTAATTATGCAAATATCAAAACAACCAGTTAACATATTGATGTAATAACTTTTACTCTATCTTAATAGATTTTTCAATATAAATGTAGAATAGTGGATTTAATAGATTCAATTTATGTTATATTCTCAAATATTTTATAGATTATATTTTTTTAAGTAATTAATTAATTATTATTTAGTGAAAACTAAAATAGTAATTAATAATTTATAAAAAATTTAAGATACATATCATTTTTAAATTTATAAATTTTAAGTATTAAAGTTATTGGTATACTATTAATATTTTTCTTTGTATGAATTTTGTAAGATTAAAAATCATTTTTTGATATAAATATGGATTTTCATAAATTATTTACTCTATTAGTTTATAAAATACTAGTTTTGAGTACTACTTTTTTAATTTATATTTGGAGTTATTAGATATAAATATATGTCATTTGTTAAGATTCTATGTGAAGTGTGGAAATTGAAGTTAATCATAATTAATTTATTTCATTTATCGGCATAAAATGAAAGGTAGTTTAATAGTTAAATGCATATTTAAGAATTAGAGTCCGTGAAATGCCTCTATATCGATGCATATCAAACTATATGAATTGGCATTGTGTAATACCCATCAATATAATGATGCATCGGATCGATATGCACAACTAGAAAGATATACATATAATCATAGTGTATCTTATATTAATACTATCCAATACTGATATGATAGGCTTAAACCTTGCTTGAAATATATCTCGTCTATAAAGGTTTTGAAAGCATGTAAAACAAGCATTCATCGAGAACATCTTCCCATTAATACAACATATAAGAATGGGAAGTAATCCTAATGTATGGTAAGATGTTATGTTTTCAATGTTCTCACACTCTTTTTGTTTTCAAGAGTAGTTAACTCTACACATTGCAATGTGTTTTTATTATTGTTTAGATTATTTGAGGTTTAACTCAAAGTGTTTTTCAAATAAGTTACCTAGACAAATATCCTTATAAACATTTCTTACCAAATAATTAATCTTAATTAATTCTATTGATAGAGGAAAATGTGTCATGTTGTGTCTTGAGATGTAAGTTTAATAATTCAAATGCAAATATAACCAGTTAATATATAGATGTAATAATTTTTGCACAATTTTAGTAAATGTTTTCAATAATAATGGAAATTAGTGAACTTGATAGATATCATTTGTCTTGATAGATACCTTGCAGTGTGCCTTTAATCTTTCCTAGATTATTCAACCTAAGAAATGGGGTAAATTGGATTTAAGGCTTTACACTTTTTTCTATGAGGTATAATACAAAGTATTTCAAGTCATTTAATTTAAGTTACTTAAAGACATGTCCACTATAAATGTTCATTACTAAATATTCACCCTTAATTATTTTTATTAATAAAGGTGATATCACTTTGCTATGTCCCAAATATTAACACACACACGTTTTGGATAATTGATGATTGTTTTTTCACTTTATCCTCCTATATTAAAATGTTTTTGAATATATGATTAATCAAGTAATATTAATCCGACGTGTTGATATATTGATGTAATAATTTCTACACCATTTTCACTATAAGAAAATAGGTCTATAGCTACTACAATGTAGCTACGAACACAAAAAAATTGTAGCTAAAAGTAGGATATTGCCACAGACATTTTATGTTAGTGGCTAAAAGTTGACCTTTAGCTATGGTCATTTTGTCTATGGCTAAATATCATATTATCTGTGGCTAAAAGTTATTTATAGCTAGGGATGGCAAATTTTCCCATTCCCCGATCCCCATGGGGGTCCACCTCGAATGGGGATGGGAATGATTTCCCCCCCRCGGGGACGGGGATAGAAAAATTTTCATCCCCATTAACGGTGATGGGGCGGGGACGGGGAGAGCACTCCCTACCCCACGAGGACCCCGAATCCTACCCATGGGATCCCTACTAATAATATATATGTATATATGTATGCATACGTTATATATGTATATATATACACATACATCTATATATTAATACTTTTAAAAATATGGTTGAATATGTCTGAATCTTTTCTAATAGGATTGTAAATTTTAATTATTTTTTTTATTTTTTAAATAAAATAAAAACAAAAGAAAAATGGTTAACATTATAAAAAATCACGGGGAATGGGGATCCAAACGAGGATGGAGATCCCCGTGCGAACGGGGATGGGGATAACCTTGTAGCCGCCCTGCCCCGTTGCCATTCCTATTTATAGCCACGTTTTTTAGTTATCTGTGGCTATAAGTTGTAGACAAACAAAATTAACCTTTAGCTACGAACTTATTGTACGTGGCTAAAAGGTATTTATAGTTATAGCTACAGAGTTTAGTTATCCGTGGCTATAGGTTATAGAATAATTAAATTGCTAAGGTGATCATCTCAACCTAGCTTGTCCTGGAAATTCCAGTCTTGGGCCTAGATTTTGTGTGCAAGCCTAGCTTGGCCCAAGCTCATACCATGTCCATAAATTTCAAGGTTAGGTTGAGGCCTAATATATATTTTGGGCCCTAGCTTGAAATACATGTATGCACATAAACTTCCATCTTCTCCAATAGCTAGATTTCTTTCCTTCCCCTCTCTCAACGAAACCTTGTTGTGTTGCAACATTATCTTATTCAGATCATAGCGACCAAAATCTAATGTTCAATCTATAACACCGATGACCAACCATCGCCATTGACCTTTCTTCACTAATGACGTAGAAAGAAAACAAATGCACTACAACCGAAGGCATGTGTCATGGCATATTTGGTGTTTCATTTTTCGTCTAAAAAAGCAAAGGTCATGCCACAGGCAATGAATGTTAGGGGTATTCAAATTTGGTTATTGAAATGAAAATCAAATCAAACCAAACCGAATAAGCAATTTTGGTTTGACTTATTTGATTCTTGGTTTGATGGTGGCTTAGTTGGTAGGATCTCTAGTCGTAGCAAAGACTTGGGATCAAATTCTGCTACCTCCCGTTGTGTATATATATATATTATGAGTTTATAAAAAGTGATATATATTATTATACATATTAATATTAATATATTATTTTACAAGTTTATAAATATTAATATAAGTGCATCCAAACCAAATCAAAAACTAAACCAAACTATACTAAATTCAGTTTGACTATGACATCTAGTTCGGTTCAATCCTGTTCATAAGAATGGATAAATTGAAATGCTGGTTAGGTTCTTAGTTCTAACTGAATCGAATTGAACCAACTGAATGAAAACCACTAGAAATATGTAGTTAAAAATTGTATTAAATAACTAGTAAAAATCATCAAGTAATTAAAAAATTTAAAATATATTTAAATAATTAATAAAATAATAAAATAAGATATTCAATGAAGTTGTTAAATAACTAAACAATAGAATGATAAAATAATTAAATAATTAACAAAAATGATTTATTATTGCTGAAATAATTTAATAACCATGATAAATGATTAAACAACTAATAAGACATTAATATAATTAAATGACTAAAACATTAGTGGGTTAGTGCAATTATACTAAATAAACTTAATTTTTTTTATAAATGGTTGATTGAATTCAATTAAACAGTTGAAATTTAATGGAAGTAAAAATTTGAAAGATCGCTAAAACTAATTGATGCGAACTCTCTCTCGCACACAAGAAACCCTTTCCCTGTCTATTATTTCTCTCATTTGCACCGAAAACCTCCTTTTCCCTCTCATTTCCTATCTACTATTGAGAACTCACCCTTCCAATCAAACAATTGAACAAAGAACAGGTATGGTTATATATATTCATCATCATCATCTTCTTCTTCTCTCAAAGAACAGGACAGGTATGCAATCGAGTTCCTCTCCGTACAAGCGATTAGGGTTTGATTGATTTCGTTACCTAATCGGATGTTGAACATACAATAGGTAAGGCTAAATCTAATAGTGCTATGGAAACATTGTTGAAACCCCCTACCCCCACCATAATTGTCTGGTTGTTGACGAAAAGAAAATGTTTTTTTTTTTTTTTTTTTCTAAGTGATATAAAAGTGCATGTCAGAGTATCAAGCTGGGTTTAAAGGTTGGTGATGACTTGGGGGATATGAGGGACTACCAACTCTATTGGGACTTTGTAAAAGTGTTGCGTACACCTTTGGCAGAACCAAGTTAATAGTTTAATCATTGAGATTTTTCTATCTTGTTCTTAATAGCGAATGAATGAAATGACATTGCCCTGTAATGGTTTGTTTTTGTTTATGATGAGATCCCCTTTTGCTTTTATTACTAAGTCTGGTTTATCTAAACCATGGGGCAAATAATTTGGAGAATGTTCACTAGAAGGTGAAAAGGGGTGAAAATAGGGAAAGGAGGGAAACAAACCTTCTAGAATGCAATTCTAAGGCAGTTCATCATTTGGATATTTGTTGTTAACTAGAATGAATATTTTCTGCTTTGGTTGATAACAAAATATTCCTGCATGCACTTAGATGGTCTAAATATTATTTTATTGGTCTTAGGGAAACTAAGGCTTTATTTGTTAAAATAGACTAAATACTTAATATGGTGTGTGTGTTATGATAGACAACCAATATACATGATATATTACATATATATTAATTAAAAAGTGTTATGAGAAAAATGCAATATTCATTTACTAAACCTGTTTGCTAGTACTCATGGTAGGTGTTGAGATATCTCTTAGTATGATATAAAGACTCCATTTGTTTGTAGAGCAAAAACAAACTAGGTGCATATTTTTCATCCATAGATCAGCATAAATAGATGTGGTTTCACCATCTAATTCATGGTTTACTTTTAGATATTTGACCATCCAATATTTACTCAATAATAGTATAACAAACATTCTCTAGATAGAAAACTTAAGCTGAGTTTTATGTTTGGATAATCTTTAAGGTGGGATCCATATGAAATGGAGGATATGGTCATCCTACTCTCTAATAGATAGAAAGTTATGGGCTCTAGACCAACTGATTACGATGACTATGCACCTAATCTACCAAGTTGGTTTAAGACTTAGCCTAGTTCTTTGAAAAAGAATTTCTCATATGATGGGTAAAGTTTCTAATGTCAGATACTATCCATTTATTCTCAATACCTTGGATAAAGTTTAGGCTAATTAAGGTAAGGGCTGAGCCCAAAGATTTCATACTTGGTTGGGCATGGCCAAGCCTAGCCTAAATGCTCACTCTTGGGTGGGTTTTGATTTTCTTTTGAGATGTCCAATTTCATTGCAACTCATGTATTATGATCCATGATAATTACATATGGACAGACCTATGAATGGATCTACACTAAGAAATGGTTTGGTTCATTGATGGACATAGCACATGCTCAACTTGGGGTTTTACATAATAAAATTTAATTGAGTAGGTTCTTTTGATGTTTAATGACATAGATGGGGTTTTTGGGCTTAGTGATGGACATAGAACCTTCCCCATTATTAGGTCTTGATTCAAAGAGCCAAAGTGCTCTTTCACTTTGGCTATGCCTTTCCTTGACATGTGTTTTGAGGTTTATACCTGAAATGTCTCTAGAAACACTAATCTTGACATCATGCAATTTCTTTCTTTTTGTCATTCATTTTAACAAACTAAATCTATCATTAGTGTCTATAATCTCCTCACAAATCTTCAAATATCATATGATCTGTAAAAGTTAACATAAGCTAGTCATGTTTCCACTTGGATTTCCAATTTTCTCCTTTAAAAAATTCTCAAGGACAAGTTCTATGAGAAGGGATTAAACTTTAGTTGCATTGCAGGTTATCAACATAATTGTGAACAACAACCTTCACAACTTTTCATTGATAATGAGACAGGTGGCTTGCTCAGGGCTGTGCTTGACATGAATCATGCATTTACAAGATCAAAATAACATGACACATGGTGGCTTTTGTTTACATTTACATGAGTATGTTTAAATTTAAATGATGATCAATATCCTATTATCATATATAGGTTGATTTAAACTAATAATCAGTCAAACATACTGGGTTTTGTTTAAATTTATGTGGGCATATTGGAATTGGGGGCATATTTCAATCAAAATAATGTGACACAAAATGGTTGGTTAATCGAAGGGATCTCTATTAGATTACTATTTGTAAAACTCACTATACCTTTGCTAGTTAGACTTTAAAATATAACTTTATATATTCAAATGTGAATAATTTATTTCTTTACTACTATTTTTTAGGTTTAGTCTTTAGCTACCAAGTGGATGGAGACAAAGTAGATCAAATGTTTGAATGGAGTCAATGGACCAAAATTTTTTATGTTAATTTTAATATGTATAAGAACACTTGCAATTTGTAATATTTCTTGAACAAATGAATGTACAAAAAAAATGTTTACGAGATTCATTCTATTGTACAAAATTGTACAAATCCTTTAGCTACGGTTTTTTCACAAAACCACGGTTTAGATTGTTTGGCAATTAAGTTTTTAGCCATAGACATTGTATAAACCGTGGTCATATGTTTCATTTAACTACAGTTTTCTCAAAATCCACAGCTAAAGATTGATCCACAATTGAGTCTTTAGACATGAACAATGCATAAACCATGCCTATATGAAACTTTTAGCTACGGTGTTTTCAGAAAAACCTAACACTAAGTTAATTAACAATTGCTTTTTCAGCTACAGACATAAGCCAAACCGTTGCTATATATAGTTTGTAGCTACGGTTTTATCTATAGCTATAGGTACAGTTCATGATCGTTTTTGCCTTTAATACAAACTAAAACCATAGTAAAAGTCATTTATAGCTGTGGATCATACCATTTGTAGCTATAGGCTATAGCCATCGCAATATAGGCTATGGTTTTCCGTCCGTAGCTAAACCATAGCCATATACCTATAACTACGATTTGCTTGACTTTTAGCTATGGTTTTGTCCATAGCTAAAGGTTATTTTTCTTGTAGTGCTTGATAGATGTTTCAATATAAATGTAAATTAGTGGGTTTGATAAATTTCATTTATCTTATATTCTCAAGTATTTTGTAAAAAATAATTTTGTTTTTGCTAATAATAAATGTGTTGTTATTTAATTAAAATTGAAATATTAATTAATAATTTATAAAAATTTTAAGATACATATTGATGAAAGGCATTTTGGTCCTTCCACACAAACAACAACACGTGGGCGCTACCGGCAGCTCATCGCCAAGTTAGCAGGCCAGCACGACGAGTCAGCATGTGTCATCCAACATCAAGTAGGCGGCCGAGCTGGGGCGAGCTTGAGACATCGGCAACGCGGGCTCACCCAAACCATTTCACGCGCCTCGCCCTTGAAGGCGCCATTACCGCGACCATAGGGGCAGCTCACTGAACCATGCGCCACAAGACCTACGGGCAACCTGTAATCGCCGCGCGAATCTAGCAACTGACACACCAACACACCTTGTATTGCGGAAACAGCTCCGCCAAAGACTCAGAATGCTCAAATCACTGCAAGTGTGAAAACACTCCTTCAAGTCTAACTTAGGGTTTTCCAAATAAATTACAAGTTTGAAACATGAATCCTTTTTCAAACAAGAAATACTTCTCAAATGCTTCCTATGAAAAGTCAACAAGTAATTTTTAAAAAATCTTTAAATGAAGCTCAATAAACATTTCAAGGATTTTATCAATAAAACTCAACAAAGATTTCTCTAATAATTTCACAATGATTCTTTGAAAAACTTTTCAAAGAATTTGAAAATAAAATCACAATAGAATTTCTCAAGACTTAACAACCTTTTCAAGGGAATAACCAATTCATGCACACATTTCTTGAAAGCAATCAAATATTTCACAAACATTTCTCAATTTAAAACCTATTTAAGCATAATCTTTCCAAAAAGATAAATATGTTTGAACAAATGAAATACTCAAATTGGGTTCAAGCTTTCTAGAAAAAGAAATTCAATTCAAACAAATTAGATACTTAGATTAAGCTCAAGTATTGTAGCAAGAAAAAAATTGGTTGAAATTCAGTTAAAAGAAGCTCTTGGAGTCAATCTTGTCAAAAAACTAATTTGCCAAGAAAGACTAAACAAGATCCAAATTCATGAATCCTTCAAGTTTTTCTTCGATTAATGTTTTCAAAAGGTTTTCCAATGTATTTCACACTTGTGTACCAATGCTTATTTTCTCAAATTTTCTTCTTTTCTTTGAATGCTTTGTATGACTTTTTCAAAACTTTTCAAAATATTTCCTTTCTTTCTTTCTTTCTATGTTTTTCCATTTTAAAATTGCAAATTAGAACCAATATTAGAAAGTTAAGAGGTTATATTATTAAGATAAGACACATTCATTAACCACTTTCCAAATGATTTAAAAATAACCAATAAATTCGATATTGCTCAAGGGACATCTTCAGATTGCTCTGCCCGCAGTTTAATATTTGGGTATATCCCCAAGGAATATTTCCAAATAGAAAAAAAATGTGGGTAAGTGAACTTATCCATGCTCTTTTGGTTCCCAGGTAAATAATATAATGACTCTCTTATCCATAGAAAGTCATTATTAGAATGGGCAAGATTATCCCAACAAGTTTTGTCAACTTTCCCCTTAGGTGGAAAAGTTACCCACATTTTGTTAACTTTCCCAACAGGTAAGTGATACCCAGGAAAAGTAATTTTTTGTGGGTCTCACATAAATCTGGAAAACGAATAAGGCCTTAATGTTATTAATGTTTTGATGGTAAGTACACTTTGTGAAATGTGAAAATGCATTTTATGAAATGTGAACAAATGAAATGTAAGTAGACCATTTGACAATTGACTGAAATCTTGATCTATTATACAACAAATATTAGTGAATTCATTGCAGTTGGAATCTTAGTATATTCACAAACTACAAACTACATTCCATACTTGAGAAATGAGAAGAGCATGAAAAGAGATTGGGGAGAAATCAACAAGATCTTAAACTTTATGAACAATCTTGTAAATTGTTCATTTAATTTTTCCTTATTGAAAAGAATCAAAAACAAATTAAAATAAGTTCAAAAACAATCGACTAGCATCGTGAAAGTGGTAACTATTGACCCTATGTGTTTTAATTATAACAAACTCATTGAGAGTACTAATGCTCCAAGATACAAGTGTGCAATTATATCAAATGATTTCCTTAGAAGGCCTATCCAAGGAATATAAATATACTCTCATTGACAAAAAAAAAAAAAAAAACAAAAGAAGAAGTCAAGTTTTATAGTCTACAAAGTGTTTTACTTTTGTTAGTACATGATATACAGATGACAAGATGCACTACATGCATGAGCTAAACTCATATCTATCTCGATTTTATCAAAACCTTAGAGACCAATGGTTATGTTAGAAAAGGTTCTTAGGTTCTTCCTGAACTCAACACTAGACTTACTATGAGAAATCTAAGTATGGAAGCCTAAGGAATCAACTCCCAGACCATGGAGGCTGCCTACTTAATGTTTAAGTGTATGATTGGCACTATAATGATAGTCTTAGCTTTGGAAACATAAGTAGGATGCAGAAGGGGGAAGAACTACGAGAAAGTTTAGAAAGGAACTTGAAGCATGAGAAAGTGAGATCAAAACGCTAAGAATATTCTAACCTTTGATATGTCTCTCTATGTTTGTCTCTTTGTTCCATCATCATGTTAGAAACCCCCATTTTATAGACAAGAAAGGGAGTCGGTTTCGCATACGCATTTATCAATAATTCTAGAAATTTCGCTTCCATTATGAATATGGATTCTTAGCCCGTTAAGATGGTAACATGTGTCGGGCTGTGATTCATGAAGCAGGTTCGCTTAATTCTATGCTCGCAGGCTCCTACCACATGTTACATCTAAGGGGGCATGTTATGCCATTCGTAATTGTCATCATAGTTACTTGTTCCCCATATTTTGTCTCTTTTGAATATGATCTGAAGACACGCTTTTTACGTTCAACAAATCTTTGTTTTGCTTATTTCATTTGTCTCATGTGTGTTCGTGGTTTTATTTTAAAAGGTTTACTCTTATTTTGTTAAGTTTGCGGATTCAGTTAATGAGGCTTTAATTGCTAGTCCGTAGTATTACTTAGGGTTGTCTCCTTACACTAAGACTAGGGCATACTCAATAGTCAACTACTCATAAGGCGGTAGTCAATTATTTGTGACAACCAAGGCTAGAGTTACCTAGTAGTCAACTACCTATTATAGTCAAGCCTAATGTTACATTGGTTCCAATCAATAGTTAGCTATCTAATAAATAGTTGTTGACTAAGTAAGACAACTGAGATTGAATTATTGGTAGTAGTCATCTACCAAGAGATAGTAGTTGACTACCAAAGGAGAAACATTTCCCCCTATAAGTAGTAGTCGACTACTTAGTCTTCATAATCAACTACATACTTCACTTTTCTAATAAAAATGAAACTATTTCTAGCTCTGAATTTCTTCACACTCTTTTATCTCTTACTTTTTGCTTTCTTTTCTACTTTAATACTTTAGCTTAATTCCCTTATTTAAAATCTTCAACTAAAACTCATGCATATATAGAATGAATCAAGCCTAGAGAGCATATGACCATTGATGAGAAATCAATGAGATCTTAAACTCTATGAATGATCTTGTAAATTGTTCGTTTGATTTTTCCTTATTGTCTTTTCCTAACTTTAAGTGGAGGCATCTTTGGGTTTTTTTAAGTCTATTAGGCTTGATTTTATTGGTGCAAGTGTTTTAATAGGTCAAGTATATGGCTAACATCAGTTTCTACCCTTTTGAGGTCTTAGGTTGGGATAGATGAAGTGGAAATTTAATTTGGTGCATTAAAGTGAAACCTTTCTACTTTAATGGTTAAATGAGTGAATTATGTTAGGAAGTTTGATATATTGGGGTTTCTGTGGTCTCCGAACATGGTGAGGCCTGATTGATCAAATGAAGTTTGGATGATGGAGATCTATGACTAATAAGCTTTAATAAATAAAATTTGTTGAAATAAAATCTTTGCTTGATAGTAGGTTAAATAAGGGAATATTGGAATGAAATTTGGTGGATAGGCATTCTTAAACATCTTGAATTTTATGAAAGAGATGAATCTTTGATCTGATGTTTGGATGAAAATATTTGGTTCATATCAAGGTTTTAACTTATGGCTCATTAACCAATGCGAAAGCTTGAAACAAAATATTGCTTGTTTAATGGTTAAAAGGAGAAATTAGGTAGGACATGAAATTTGATGTTCTAGGGTTTTGGGTCTCTGAATATGGTGGTGAGGTTTGATTGGTTAAAGGAGGTTTGGATGATGGAGATCCGTAACTGATATCCTCTAATTAATGAGATTTTTTGAAATGGAACCTTGACTTGATAGTGGGTCAAATAAGGGAATCTTGGGATGAAATTTGGTTAGTAGACATTCTTTATGGTCCTAAATATAATGGAAGAGATATATCTTTGATCAGAGGTGTAGATTAAAAGATTTGGTTCAGATCAAGGTTTTAGCTTATAACTCATCAACTAATAAGAATATTTGGAATGAAACCTTGATTTTTATTTTGAAAGGAAATGAAGGAATTTAAGGATAAAATTGGACAAATGGGTTATTTTGAGGATTTTAGACTTAATGAGAGGGGTTTGGTTGCTTAGGTTACAATTTCCTATATGATTTAATTATAAACATTAAAATAGAAACTTTGTTGATTAGACGATTAAACAAGGGAATTTGAGATAAAATTTGGCATATGGGCATGGATTATGATGGGGAGTTAGGTGGAAGGTTCAGATCTAAGAAAGACCTTGTTAATTTTGGTTGTCTAGTTTTATTCATTTAAGGTTATTGAAATGGAATCTTAAAATTTTCATGGTTAATCGTTATAGATTTGAGATGGGATTTAGGGGTTGATCATAGCTTAGTATCCTTGAGGCAACGGATGTTTCAGATTTGATTTTGTGAGGTTGAGGTTCAAATATTGCATAGATCGGGATCTTTATAAAGCAAGTTGGTTTAATGAACAATAAATCTTTAGAGTTTGGTAATGAAAGTCAATGTACACCTAAGTTTTAGTTTCCTAAGTGTAAGGATTATGTTTGATCAGGGTACTAAAGCCTATGTAATGTCAGATGTTGATATCAATGTTTTTGTTAATTAAAGGTTAAATTTATTGGTGTAGTTTAATTGGTTATCTGATGTAGGGATTGTGCCAAAAAAAAAAGAATTTTAGATTTCAACAAGTTTTAGGTTAATCTGGTTATGTTTTTAAGTTCTAGGGCCTCACAAGAAGATATAAAGAAGAAGAGTAAAGGGATTGAACAAAAATTGGGTGGTTACAATAGTCAACTAATTAACATAGCCAAGATTGAGTTATAAGTAGTAGTCGTCTACCAAGAGGTAATAGCTAACTACCAATGAAGAAGTATTCTCTTTTGTGAGTAGTAATCAACTACTTGGTCTTGATAGTCAACTTCCTTTTTCTGATAGGATGAAATAATCAATTACTTCATCGCGATAATCTACTACTTCACGAAGGAAAATGCATTTTTTCAACTGTTTTGAAGGATAAATGGCTTTTTCTTTCTTTGGTAAGCCTTAAACATCATTGCGAATAAGCTCTAAATGTTTCGTAGAGTGGATTGATTCATTCTCATTGGCTTTATAATGGTTATATGCTTTCTAGGCTTGATTCATGTTATATATGCATGAATTTGAGTTAAAGATTTTAAGGAAGTGAATTGAGCTAAAGTGTTAGAAGTGAAGAGAAGAAAAAAATGAGAAAGGAGTATGAAGAGATTTTGAACTAAAAAGAGGAGAAAAGTGAAATACCCATTATGCTATATTGAAGCTCGTAAGAAACTTGAATCTCTTCAAAAGATACATCCCATTTATTATTATGCATTCTCTTGCATTTAAGTAGTTTAAATTGTATTTGCATATTAGCCTTGTAGAGATGTTATATTGTGTTTCATTTGTATATCTCATTATATATTATGCTTGTTGTATTTGATTAGCTAGTAGTCTTTTAGATAAGTGTTATGTTTTGAGATTGAGAACTATAAAGTTGGAATATATAGCAATAGGAAATCTATCCAATGAAAGCTCTTGTTGGCACTCGTAAGCTCAGCTTTTGTAAAGGTCTTGTTGGCACCTTAAAGTCCAATTGGTGTAATGATCTTACTAGCACTCGAAAGACCAATTGGTATAGTTGAAACTCTTAGGTGGTGTATTTGGGGAGAGGACGTAGGCATAGTTTCACTGGACCTCTATAAATTTTGTATGTGCCTTCTGATTTTGTATGCTTATTCTTGACATTTCTTGTTGATCTTCATTCTCTTTGTTGTTATTCTTATTTATTATACACTTTACTATATTGGTTATTGATGAAGCACAATCTGGCCGGTCTTAGCTGTCGATGATCTTGCCTCTGAATTGAGTAATAGGGACCTGAAACGGAAGGAGAAGAGAAGCTCCGGGGAGATCCCGACGTAAGGGCTCTGAAGCTCAAGTTAGAATCCTTCAAAGGCAAGATAAACCAGATAGCGCGAAAGTTAGCCTACCTCGTTCCTGGGGGTAGGAGTCTTTTATAACCACCTCGCGCACTCGTTTCCAGGCTTCCGTCAGATCGGGCATGATTACTTCTGAACTCCTGCCAGTTCGGATGTCATTTCCTCTGGCCGGA
>NW_010729109.1:4254738-4286103 GCF_000365185.1 Nelumbo nucifera | reverse complement strand
TCGGGCCAAATTTCCCTTCATCAATTGCCCCCCACTCCCTACGACAACGGTCCCGTCTTGGCGCGGGGAGTTTGCAAGGTAGCAGGAGGGTTTTGATCCGTGCCGAGCGCGCTTGCTCTAATTTGATTTTCAAAAAAGGGCGTGCGTTTGGGAGTCGTGACGGCAGTTGTTCGGGAGTTGCACTACAGACGCTTTTATTGCGAGGAGACGTGCGCCGACACCCCGTCAGTTTCGGGAAGGCGCGTGCCAACACCTGTCCTCTGACAAGACGTGCGCGACGCTCCGTCTGTTTCGGAAAGACGTGCGCTGATTGGTCTTGGAAGACGTGCGGCTTAGCGCGGCTGTGGGCCGTTGGATTGGCTTTGATCTGGGCTTTGTGAGGCTTGGGGCCTAGTATAGCTCGTGCTCCTTGCAGGGAGCTCGGGTTCTCAGTAGGGAGCTCGCTCTTAATAGGGAGCTCGGACTCCCAGTAGGGAGCTTGCTCTTAATAGGGAGCTCGGACTTTAGGGAGCTCGGACTCCCAGTAGGGAGCTTGCTCTTAATAGGGAGCTCGGACTTTAGGGAGCTCGGGTTCTTAGGGAGCTCGGACCCTCAACAGGGAGCTCGCTCTTAACAGGGAGCTCGGTAGTGAGCTTGGACTTGTTTCCGATGTTCGCTTCGGGCGCTCTACTGTCCTGAGCTGCTTGTCTTTGCCACGTGTCGGGCGATCGCGAGGTCGGGCCAAATTTCCCTTCATCAGTTATACTTTCATTACATTTAGTTTGAAAAAGCCATTAGTTTGGGAAAAACCTTGTAGACCCAATTAATCCTTCTCTTGAGTTAGGCTACTTGAGAAATAGTAACCAATCATGTGGGTTTTCATAAAAATTGATGGGTGGAGGGGGCTTTGATTGGTTAAAGTTTTTCTTGTATCATGTCTTTCTACCATGGTAAATTTTTCCACACCATAGATATTGGCTTTTTACTCATCATTCAAATTTTTGGATTTTATGTTAGGTAAAATAAGATTTTACTTCAAAATAAAGAATAGAAAGTCATTGAAATAGTCTTCTGAGAAAAAAATTAATGCATTTTGTCCATAAGTAAAAGCAAGAACACCGATCAGTTTTATAAAATTTCTTTTTTATTATGGGTTTCTTGTATATTGTGAATCAACTTTTTACCAAGAGGTTGTAATTTGTAATGACTCTTTTTTATTATAGTTTTTCTTTTTGAATTTCATTCTTGATTGTATATGTTGATGATATATTGTATGGTACTTTACAACAAAACTGAATTTTTATTTTAGAAACTTTGGTCTAAAGGATCTAAAAGAATTTTATTTAAATATTGGTTTGAAATTAAGATGGTTGATTATTATTATTTATTGAAATTGATACAAGAGCATCAAATAAAAGAAAAAAAAAGATTTTAATGCTTTCAATGATGAAGTGGTTTGGTTTATAGGGTACCCCTTAGAGTTTGGAAGGGACTAGATGATTTCTTGTTTCACTTTAGAATTCATAGAATGTCAATCTATCAAAAGATCTCTTCATCATTGTACTAGTGCTTACAAAGTGAAATTGATTAAATAACTCTTAGACAAGATCACGCGACTTTGTCAAAGTACGTCTTTGTTCTACCTAAGTGGCTTTATCTTGTAAAAAATAAGTATATTGTCTTATTTAGGCTATTTAGGCTTAGTTTGGGAAGAGTGCAAATACAAATATATAGAGTACAAAACCTTTTATTTTGTATTATTTTTTATGTATTTGTATTTTTTCCAATCCGAGCCTAAATACAAATATGTACCATACAAATACATACAAAATAATACAAAATTAAATACAGGGTGTTGCACTCTACATACTTGTATTTGTACTCTTTCCAATTTGGTTTCTCAATCCATATCAAGGTTCAAAGTATCCAAAATGTTGAGAGCATATTGGATAGGTAATTTTAAGAGGTGTACCAGTATGCACTTTGGATATGCATAGGTATACTATCAAACTCAAATAAATATAAAAAATACATCAATAGCATATAACATTAAATCTGAATCTTAAATTGCAAAAAATAAGATGTGTGTGTGAGAGAGAGAGAGAATTATTACAACACACTTCGGAAATGTTTAAAAATGATAGAACTCAAAATGCATGTATCTTAATTCTTGTAAAACTTGTATAATACTTGTTAATGTTTAAATATTTTCAATAAACATTTAATAAGATACATTGTCAAATGGTTAAAATTCAGAGCTTATACAATAGTGGAAATGATTTGAATTATGGTGGGGTTGCTATCCTTCAACATATAGATGTGAGTTTAGTTCTTCTTCTTCCTTCTTTAATTTGGTTCCAAATTTTTGGAATTGGCCTCATCCAAACTGGTTCTAGGGTCTAGGGGTTGTTTGTCCTACCCAAATCGATCTGAAGAACTAGGCTTTAAACCAAATTTGTCTTAAGATAAATCCCAAAATACTTGTTGGATGGTTCCCTAACAAAACATGAACTAATACATGTTGATACTTGAAACCTTGGTTATATATATATACTTGAAACTTTAGTATATATATATATACTAAGGACATAAAAGACCATATAGATTCTTAAATTAGCCAGTTTTCAATGGATGGGATCAATTTAGTTAAAATCCCTGTTTGAGTATGCCTAGTTTGAATGTACTGGGTTGTATAGGATGATTTTTATTTGGTTGAAATTAATAAAAAATTACAGTAAAATAAAAGGCCTTGATAGTTCAGAGAAAGTAATTAATCACATTTGGATCAAAGGATCTATGTGAGTCGTATTGAGATGCTGGTACATAACAATTTGCATTAGGATTTTTACCAAAAAAAAAAAAAAACTTATACATTAGGAGAATTTAGTAGAAAATTTGGAATTAAGTTGGTGAATTAAAACTCTTAACACTGACATTGGAGAAGGTGGGGCTTAGCAATCCAAGTTCACATTGAAGTACAATTAATTCCTTTACTAGTTAAAGGTCAGTTAGATTTAGACTTTGATTAAAAGATGTCTTATTAGGGCAGTACTGAGTTGAAGATTACTGAGTATATTGATGCAATATTGGATGTTTCAATTCACAGTTAAAAGGTAAGAAATATTGGTGGCAAATGGATGGGTTGGGGGTTGGGTTTGGATTGAAGACCAACCCATCTACTACTTAACCACCGACACCCATTAATAACCCATATCTCTGACATATGGGTAGTTGCAACTGAACCTAACCCATTCATCTCGACCCATTTAAATATATATTTTGAAGAATCCACTATGATACGGAAAAGGCTCAAAGTGTAAAAAAGCTAAAAACTACTGACCCATCAATTGTATTCATGCTAATTTATATATATATATATATATAAATCTTGTTAGGTTGGTTCAGCTCTCTGGGATTTGGGATTTAAGAATAGGGTTGGGAGCATTAAAATCAAATTCGTCGAGATCCCCATGTGCGCATTCAAATCAACAAACTGAAAGCGCGAGGCCGGCGGTAGGGCCAGTTTCAGTCGATGAGAGAAGAGATTAAAATAAGGTCCGTACCAACACTCAAATAATTAAACTGTTGGAATTGGTAGGACAGTTCTCTTTGCTTTTACTTTCTTTCTATTTATGAGAAAAAGGCGTTAGGATTGGAATGTTGCATGTTGAGACGTAACGGTTGAAAGCTTAATTTGCACAAGCAATTCCTACATCAACATCTATATCCTACTGCTAAGTACTCCACTGTTAGTTCACAGTAAGTACTCATTAAGTAGGGAGGGTGGCAGGGGGGGTGCTTACTGATGTTCTGATACAAAAAACAATTGCAAAACAGTCTAAACCCTAAACCCCTAAATCTGTAAATCCTCACCTTAAACCCTAATTTTTAATTAAAACATGCATTAATTTGATCCAACAGAATTAGCTAATAATTTCTCCATTGACAAAACCTTCCAAGTATGTTATTGGCTCATGTCTCATGAATCACCAAAGTGATGTGGTATATTGAAATTTGAAAAAATTGACAACTTTTCTAAGATGTCATACACTCAAAATACCTAGGTGGCATTGATGTGACAGTGTTTTTAAGCAGAAATAGTCACATGTTTGGTACTGTAACTATTTCTACTTGAAACACTGACACATCAATGCCACCTAGGCATATATTTTGAGTTTAAACTTCAATTTTCTATTTGGTTGAGAATGCTTTGAGTTAAAACAATCATAAACATAAATTAGGGAGTATTGGGGGACCAATGATTGCCCATTTGAAGAAACAATCCACTGACCTGGCTCTTAATTGCTGTCCTATGTATAGTATAGAGATATACGGTGGTGCATCACATACTAATAACAAAGATGGATATATACAATCAAATTAATACTCATAAACCTTGCCTCCAAAACAAAGGTTATTTTTTCATTCTTTTTACTATATATTTCTAGAAAACCATTAGATCTCTATCTAGGGGGCATTCTTTTTTCGGATTTTGAGAGGAGGGAAATTGGTCAATGGGATTTTAGTTTCCATTCACCAAAAATCCTATGTTCTTTTTTCAGATTTATGTGAGGATCAGGGAAAGTTTATTTTCTTATGCAGGTAAGTGATAGTCATCCCCTAGGTGGATAAATAACTTTCCCACCTAGGGGGAAAGTTGCCAACACTTGAATGGGACAAAAAATCTCCTTTTAATAAAGAATTTGTATGACTAAAATGATCATTACCTTATTTACATGAAAAATAAAAGAACATGGGTAAATGCACTTACCCGGGTAAGTATTTCCCAGGAAAAACTTACCCAGATAAATGCATTTTACCTAGATAAATAACTTACCAAAAAACGAACGAGGCCTAAATGTTAATCCGTACAATAATGAATCAACCATCAGAAACATTTATTTTTAAGTACATATGTCCATATTGGATGAGAGTTAGGTATAGTAGGGTGGYGTCACATTGAATATGAACATCTCATTTAAACACTTTAAATAGCAATACCAATACCAAATAGGATACCGTTCAGAACACCATGCGTGAGTACATCCACTCCATTAAGGCAATGCTCAAGTCTTCAAAGGTCTGAGGCCATGGTAATTTCAAAGGGAGAGAAAGAGAGAGAGTTCGACCAGCTAAGCTCAATTATTATTCTTTTAATTCTTGATATCTTCTTAAGGGCTACACAACGGGGGATAGCGCTATCCCTTGCCCCAATCCAAGTGTAGGCAGGATTTGACCCCAAGTTTTCGCTACGACCAACAGGAGACCTTACCAACCAGTTCAATTCAGGTTCATGTAGGGCTGACCAACCGGATTTATGGACATCTATAAATTAATTTTTTTTACAAGTTATTCAATGTGTAATTAATCAGCATAATTAAGTAGCAACCAAACAGGCCGGTTTCATGTCAAAACATGTGTGTTGGTGTTATGACATGAAAAACCATTGCCTCCTTAAACATTTTAGCCTAAACCCGCAATGCATGATACCAAACACAACCTACATATTACATTATGTGAGGTGTATGAATGAAAAAAAGTTCGATTCAGCTTGAAGCATAAGTCTCATATACGTACATGGAAATGTTGTTGCTTGTAAGTTGTAACTGGTGATCAGCGGCTTTTCCTCCTGTGATTGCATTACGATCAATGTGGCTATTGATGGTTGAGGTAGCTGAATGTGACTCAACATACAGTAGTTCACGTAACAGCAAGATATTGATATTTGAAAGGCTATGATGATCTCCCTGGGGAATGGGGATGCATGCTTGTACACTACTTGTCTATTCTGAATCCGTATTTGTACATGCATAACATCCATTTTATCATTTATAACCCTTTCCTTCAACGTATGCAATTGCATTAAAGCAGGGTCTAGACAAAACCATGTGAATGTATCAAATCTGAAGCCTCAATATTTCTCTTATTCTGTACATGTATTTTGGCAACAGCTCTCTCTCACTCTCTCACTCCATGTATACGTAACATCAAGTCTGCTTTTTTTATATTCCATCGGATGCCATGCAGATTTTCCGATTTTGATTTAAAATAGGATAAATTACTGAATTTTGTTCTCTTCTTCCTTGGAAAGGAAATTTCATTCTTGCTGATTCTAATTCTCATTCTCATTTTTGTCTGAAGTCAAACCTGTTATCCCATTTGTATCTAACTTTTTTCTTGCCCCATTTTCCCCAAAATACTGGTTACGAGATTCAATTCTGCSTCAATGTTTAAACAAACCAACTAGCCAGCCCTCATTGAATGGTGAATCTCATTAAAGTTCATCTTGAGAATGCTTTGAGATGATTGGTTCATCAAAGCATTGATAACGACATGTGCCTTGGAATGGTTATTTTTATCAGTTTCACCTATAGAATCTTGAATGGTCAATTTAGAGCCCGTTTGGCAAGTTTTTTTGAGAAGATCTTCTCGTAGCTCTGACAGTCAATAGACGCATTGACCTATTTTTGTTTCAAATTTTAGCTTATTTTATTTGATTGCAATATAGATGAAGTAAATTATGAAGCAGAATAAAGTAAAATCCAAAGCAAAATTAAACAAGAATTTGCATTTTTTACATTTGCACTCTCTGCATTTATACTAATGCAAATAAATTTGCACTGCAATCAAACACAGCCTAAAGTAAAAAAGTGTTTATATATATAAAACGTGGTTTAAATCGTAATTGTTCTATGTATACATAGATAGATAGATAGGTAGGTAGATAAATATGAAATTTACCCTTATATACATAAAACAAAACAAAAATTAAAGAATCAGGAGCTCTTTATATTTTATTAATATATAATCGATCCGGAACTAAATCTTTTCAGAACAGCAAGAATCAGTTCTGACCTAATTATTAATCAGTACGAAAAAGAACCGATATATTTGATTCAGTTGGTTTTTCTCTACGGCTCTACAGGGTAGACCCAGCCCATTGAAAGACCTAAATTGGATCGGATTGGATGAGGTTGGATTGATCCGACGTTAACCCAATTAAAGTCCTAAGGTCGATCTCCTAGAGCTTCTGGTAGTGTTTGGTTGTAATGTAAATAAATTTGCAAAATCATGGCAGTGCAAATAATTAAATGTAAATTTTGATTTATTTTTATTTCAAAATTTTATCTTATTTTGTTTGATTGCAGTACGATTGAAGTAAATTAAGACATGGAGTACAATAAAGTAAAATCCAACTCGTCAAGAAAACCAGGCCTAAATGAGAACCCGTTCATTTGGCTTTACTAGAAATAAGTGAGGAAGGCCTCTTCTTGCTTCAACCCCCAACTCTTCCTACTTTCTGATGGAACACAAAGAGTAAGGTCGCGTTTGGATTAGTTGGCAACCCAAGCCGAAACCCATCTTACAAACATTTATGGTTTTCCAACTAAAGTTGTACAAGAGTTCAGCTTCTGTAAGTCGGGGCAAAGCCTGTTCGAGCAGCCTTTGCTGTTTTGCATTGAGAATATTTCTGTGCTTTATTTTATGAGGAGATACTTCCAATGCAAGGTTGGAAAAGGCTGTTAGAATCATGGTTTTAAAATACGATTCGGAAATGGAATCATTTTGGCCATTGGTTTTTAGGTCGACGGTCCGACCGTCTAATTTGAACAGATGGTTCGTTCTAACAAAAAAAATTAAAAAATAAAAATAAAAAATGGCCAAAAACCGTTGAACAGGTCAATGGGTCAATAGTTCGACCGCACAGATCAATAGATCGTTAACTGATTTAACGGTTTTTGGCCAGGGACTGGATTTAAGGTAAAACGAAACCGGATACCTGAACAATTCCTGAGCCAAACGGTCCAACCATCCAGATCAACAGCAGTTCAAAAACCATGGTTAGAAGGGTGTGGGCACAGGTTTGCCCCGATAGAAACCGATCACGTTGTACAGCACCCAGGCCCAGCTCATCTGACCTAAGAACCGGATTGGTTTTGGTCTGCCTCCAGGCGCCAGCTGAGGCCAAACCCAATTTGAACTTTGAAGTGTAGTACAGAATGTTCTTGCACGTGGTTGTTGGTACTGCAGAACAAACCATGCAAGAATGTAAATTTTTTGTTACATTAACCACTTTCCGTGCAGCAAGTTCCATCCGGGCCAATTTCCTTCTACTGCCTGGGTAAAGGGTAAAGCAGAAAGGGTTTAATTCTTTGCCAATATCAAGAAAACCTTAGAGCCATCACATATAAGGAAAGACCCTATCATAGGGGAGGTACGGGGTTGAAATGGGTACGGACACCTTACAGGTGGGTAATTCAGTGGGCCTTCTTCCTAGTGGGCCCATAGTACTAGTTGGATTTCCATGCAACAAAGGACTCTCCTACAATCACAGATCACCCTTAGCTTTCTCTTTTGTTATTGTTATGTTAATTTAACTGTGTTGAATCTGCTGATATATGGTTTCACTTTTTTGGTGGTGAAGTGTTTTAACTTTTTTTCTTGGTAAACAAAAATCCATTTTTTAATTGATTGATGCATGTTTCTGTTATTGGGTAAAGGAAAATTACAGTAAGGGAAAATAAAGAGTTGTTTACTCTTGCATGAACTGTGGCCTAACAGTTGTTTCCTACAGAACAAGGACACTTTTAACTCTGATGAGACCTTTGGATACTCCAACACTGTTTATTGGTTTAGAGACATGGTTAGACACCATGACTGGAACCATGGTACCAAAACCAGAGCTGCATTAAATAAGTAGGTGTGTTGTCTATTATAATGATTCAGCAACAGCTTTAGTTGTTGTATTTGACTAGATTAAGGATTTGTTTTCTTCAAGTAAAGAGGTCTCAAGGGATGAAACTTTGTGCCTTTTGGTCTTTAATGCCTGAATGTGTAATCTGATTAAAGGGTTTTCTTTGTCATCATCACAGAGCAAGCTGGGGATTGTCAGATGTTATCTTGGAAATCCATGTATTTTCCAGTGTTTGCAGGAAGCCATATTGAGCTGTCCAGATTAACCAGTAGCTGTTGCAGGCAAAGAAAAATATCAGGGAGAAAAACTAGAAGGCTCCAAATGTAGCTTAATGTCTGTATTTCTGCAAGGTTAACAGTTTACATGCTTATTCTGTAACTATATTTTAGAGAATTAATGGTTTTGGGATTGGCATGTTCTTGTTGCTTGGAGATTTCACATGATGTATTTAATGCTCAGTTTGTTTTCAGTGCAAATTTTATTTGCATTTCTATAAATGCATGGGAGTGCAAATAGAATGAGTATAAATTCTGGTTTTTTTTTTCTTTCAGATTTTGTCATGTTTATTTATGGGAGGATAAATCAGGATAAGGTTCCTATTTCCCACCTTATATAAAAGAGAATGGAGGTAGGGGGAGGGTTATTTATTTGAAAATGAGGTAAGAAGCAAAATGTTGTGGCCCCTACTCTGTATGAGAGAAAATTGATGTAGGAAGAAAATGATGCAAAATTTGCATCAATTCTTGGAATGCAAAATTTACACTGTCACTAAGTACATATGGGACAAAAAATACATATCTTGTATCAGGTAGAAATGCAAATCAAATGGGCGTAAAACTAATATTAATAGTAATTTACCAACTTCTATTAGAATGAAGTTGAAGGACTAGGCTAAAGTCCTATCTCTTCATGCATGGTGAAAACAAAATCTTGATCGTCTAACACTGATCCTATAAACCCTAAGATATTTTGGATACAATTTAGTTCTTGTTTAGACCCATCAAGGAACAGTGTTTTAAAAACCAACGTGGAGGCCGAACAGTTTTTTCCCCCGGGACGTGGATCACTAGTTTGATCAGTCGAGTCGAATGGTTCAAACCGTGTCACGTCATTGCATGTATGTGTATAAGTATATATATATATATATATATATATATATATATATRTGTGTGTGTGTGTGTATAAATATATATTTTAGCAATAAATAATGTATAAATATATTTTTTAGATATGTTATATGCATTATTTTATATTTAATTTATATTTTTTAATTCAGTTTTTAGTTTTTATTATTTATAAAAAATATTAAAAATTGCATTTTGAGGCCAAAAAAGGGATTTTTTTTCATGAAAATAACGGGAAAAGGAACCTATGGCTCATTGGGATGCATAGATCTCAAAAAGTTACCCAAAATCAAAAAAAAAAATACCCTAATCAGACATCGGAGTACAAAGTTATGGCCTCCAAAAGTTTTGCATRTATTGAGTGTACAACCTACGACCCGGTCACTGGATCCAATGGGTCAATGGTTCAACTGACCAGGTCAAAAGATTCTTGACCAAGCCAACAGTTTTTTACCGTCTTACGGGTCTTGACTCAACCAAGCCCAAAATCTTGGCTAGGATTCAACTAACTAGGTCAATGGCAAGTTGAAAACATTGTCTAGGAACGGCTATCCTTGACTGAAGTTGAAGTAGAAAGTTAAAATGAAGGAAAAAAAGGGTAACTTTCTTAAATTACCCTTATGGTTTAGCTAATTGACTAAATGTACCCTTATTATTTGAAAATTGACTAACACTACCCTTACTGTTTCTGACAATTGACTAACTCTTCCCTTACCGTTAACGTTCATTAACAGAAAGGAAAAAAAGACTATTTTACCCTTTATTATTCTTCAAATTTTCAAAATAAAATAGAGAACGGGGAGAGAAACACTTACTCTCTGAAATTGATAGTCTGATTCTGATCGACAGAGTGAAAAAAAGAACAAATAATAAGAGAGAGAATGGCAATTCCTTAACTCGTACCGTTCCCATCTTCAACTCTCACTTACATATGGAGAGAGAGATTCCCCAGCTCGGTCCTCTTTCTTACGAAAAAACTGATCATTACGGGTTCTTTTAGAGCTAATCTTTGGAAGGTTAGGGGGTGTGTTATTTCGTGAGATTAGCTGGAGGCTGCCGCTGCACTCGCAGCTGGACAGAGAGAATCCGTCCCAACTCTACACCTGTGCTCAAATTAAACTAGAATTTCCTGTCGCTACTTAGGCATGAGCAACCTGATTCGTCCTTTTTCATTTATCCCTTCTCTTCTCTTCCTTATTTTCCTCCTCTCCACTTTTGCAATATCTCTCTACTCATCTTCATTTCTGCTACCATTTCTACAATGGGTTTGAGATCAGAAAGTTGTTTTTTCAGGTTCTGCTACCGCTTCTAAGATCTCTACTATCGTTAACATCTCCAATGACTCTCATCGGGGTTATCTCAGATCTGGGTTCAAATACAAGACAGTCGTTTTTTTCTCTCAGATCTCCGTTGTCGTCGATCTCTCTGGTGGCTCTCATTAAGATTATCTCAGATTTGGGTTTCTCCAAAAAACACTACGCCGGCTCACCCAAATCCAACTAAGGGAAAAGAGAGAGAGAGAGAGAGAGAGAGAGAGAGAGAGAGAGAGATTAAAAGTCAATATGATTTGATGCTTTCAATTGTTTGGTTAAGTTTGAACGGTATATTAAATCAGCATCTAATCTTTTACACTCTCTGAAAAATAACCAATAATTTAATAACCAGGTGGTTGCACACAAGCTCTCGACGCCTTTTTGATGGTATCGCAATGGTTAATGGAGGTTCCATTATTGAAATTGGATCTCACAATGGAACTCATTAACAAAACAAACGGTCATTACGCAAGGCTGGCATAATTACAGAGGCAGTTCAACTGTGACGATACTGAACAAACATCTGAATTATGCCGTATGTCTTCATCGGTTGCAAGTAGTGATGGCCGGTTGACTATAAACAAGAGCCCCACTTCATTTGTGTCACCGTTTCTTGTCAAGAATCCGTTACCTGTGTCTTATCCTCCTCCATCTTTCACTCGGTTTCTGCTGTTGAATTCTCCTGAATGGAAGAACGGTGTCATGGCAAGCCTCTACGATTATCTTCGACGCAGTCCAACCCGTTTACGCCATAATCATCGATGGCATAATCTCTGCCTTTTTCGTCCAAAGCCACAAAGAGATGCGTGCATGGATCAATCATACTCCTTAGTCTTCTCCTCCCTCTCCCTCATCTCCATACTCCTTAGCAGTCGAGGTTTTTGAGATAAGAAATTAGAAAAGAGTGGATCTTTGGTTACTCTGTTTCGTTGTTTTCTTTTGAAATTTCTTCTATTTTTTTGTCTATTTGTCACACTATAAGCTTTCTCAAATGTTGAGTTYGTCGACGAAGAAACAAATAGAGAAAATTTGCTTTGTCGTATGATTTATGGCAGAATTGCTATGATGAGAAGGGGAAGACTCGTCGAGAAATAGCGATCAATTTGTGAGCGAGAGAGAGAGAGAGAGAGGGGGGGGGGSTCAGGGTACGAGGGTAATATTGGGTTTTAAAAAAAATTATATTGGTCACGTGTAGTCACATGTACATAGATATTGACGAAGCATTAAGGGTAGTATTAGTCAATTTTCAAACAGTAAGGATACATTTAATCAATTAACTAAACCATAAGGATAGTTTAAGAAATTTATCAAAAAAAATCACCATAAAACATAAATGAATTATAGCAAATATATGTTGCTTGAGCAGTGACCTACTTCCCAAACCCATTGCACCAGAACTGGCTGAACTACTTTAGTAGCACCAAGAACTAGTGACCAACAGAACACAATGGGGCCATTTCATTTTCACCTATTTCATTGTGCTTATCGATCAAGACGATTACTAGGAAAGATGTAATAAGAGAGAGATAAATAATCTAAACCCATGTCTTAGTATTTATAGATCAAGACGATTAAAGATGTAATAACAGAAAGATGAATAATCTGAAAAATCTTACAAGAGAAAACCCAAATTAGTCCATCAGTCGTACAAAAGAAATGTTCCACACTTACACACTATAATGAGGACATGATGTCCCATCAGCCATGGAACGTCTTCAGAGGAAGCAGCTGGAAACGTCTGAAAATTGGGAGATGAAATAAAGAGCGAGAAAGTGCTCAATTTTCTCAACCGTTGAGTAATTTTCGGTTCCAGACCAGAGATTGGCAATGGCAGAGGTGTCCTTGTCTAATGTCTTGTGATGTGGACGTGGTGAGATGAGATTCTCTGCCCCCATGACCCACTTAAGGCCAAGGCTAGATTCTAATTTCTAAACAAGAATTGAACGCATAATAGATCTTCATGGATCTCCTGTGCCCCCCCATCAACAGCTAGCTATTGCTAATTTGCTATCCATCCAAAACGGACGAAGATGATGCAATGAGGCGGAGTGGTTGTGTGATTGCAATCATCCCAAGTTTCCAAACGCCTGGCCACCAAAAGATGCCAAACTTTGGAAAGCAGCCAAGCACTCAAAAGAATGGTAGGTCCCAACTACCCCTACCTAGGGGCTTTAACGGGCGCGGGGCGTCCCTCCATCAGATCAGAGAGCTAGCCATAAGCCATGAGCCTGCCTAAATTTATGCAGACAATTTCCATGCGTGCATTGTTGATAATTCAGATTTACCCAGTCGTACAAACAGTGCCTAGTAACAGTACAGAAAAAAGAACCCATAACCACATAAAATAAAACCAGTTGACCTGCCCATCCCCATCTGCATTCTGCAAAATTACTAGAAGAAAAAGAGAAGGTACAGTGTCTCATGTAAAAAACAATTTATCTAGAAGGGTCCTATCATACTCATGAACACTCAAATCAATGGCTGCTTGAGAATTCAATAGCCTTTCTAGGCTTCTACCACAGGTTAAAATCTGTCAAGAAATGTGAAGAACCTCCTGCCGAAATAAGACCACTCAAATCCATCCAAATACTTAACTCACCACTTTTTCACAACCAGTGAAAATTACAAAGATAACAAGGAGCTTGGTGTTTCACTGTAAAAGGAATCACGCTGTTAAACTGATAGCAAGTGCAGTGTTTCAGAACGTCATAGGAAGCAATAATTGAAAAGTGCAAAGCAGAGATGCTGATGAAGTAAAAGACAAAGCATCAAGAGGGGAAAATGGGCCATATTTATTTCTCTGAGTCCTTGAGTTCCATCAGTACCAGTATAGACAAAAGGAGAAAATAAAAAGAAAAAACAGGGCAATAAAGAAAAAAGAAACAAATTCTGGTGATTCCCTATTATGACCCCCTTTGCGCAAACCTATCTGATTGAACCTAATTCTACCTTTCTTTCTCTTCCCCTTCTCAAATGATCTGTTAGACAAAGGACTTTGGATTTATATTTGACTGAGGTATAACTCATCAGCTCTGCTATGGTACAGACCATTAGACTACACACATCTTTGACAGCTCTTGTTTTCTTTGTTTTGAATCATTTTTCTTTTTTTTTACAACAGAGAATAGAGTGGTGAAAAATGGATTGGAACCGCAACCCTTAAAACTACCACCACCGTCACCCCTGCCACCCTCTTCAAAATCCTCTCCTTGGCACGAGATCAATCAAGAAGTTACAGGACAAGAAACCCTAATGGAACATCAGGCACCACCTATGGCTCCACTTTCACCCATTCATAACGTCCAGGGAGGGGCATATCGTTAACAGGATCAAAGTTGTACCTGCAAAAATCCCACATGGGCAGAAGACATAAGTAACCAATCATGAAAGAAGTAAGTCCTTCCTTTTGGTGTCTAAATCATGGGGTGAGGAAAAAGATATCAGAATATTAAGTTTAAGATATATATGGTATACTTCTCAGTGAAAAGTCTCTGTTGTAGTTGCTCTGCACCAGCAAAGAACTCCTCCATCTCAATCGTTGTTGGGATGTTTCTTTCCGCTGCGTTTTGTGATCTCCGATTGGTCACAGTTGAATTGATAGGCCTGGTAGTAGAACCAGGCGTCCCGATGGTGTCAGAGTCCCTTATCAAACTACAAGGCGTGGTTTCCCTGTTGTTCCTACATACAAGTAATTAAGGATCAAATTAACAGTTGGGAAAAGCTATGATAAAATCAACAATATCAGAAGACCATCAGAAATAAAGCTTATTAGTTTGACTAACAGTAGAATAACACATATAGAAACCCCATCCTCTGGGCTGCATCAAGTAATAAAATGAAGCAGGAATCTAGAACAGTAGAACCACAAGTTTCATTTCAGATTAATTTAAGAGATTATGATCTGCTAGTTTTGTCCATCAGTGACAGTCCCGGAGAAAAAGCAGCCATGAACATGATCCAGCTAGTACCATGGCCCTATGCACCTTGCACCATACTAGTATCTTGAATAAAGTAAACAGTTGATATTTCAACTCCAAGTACCAGATTCCTAGCAAGAAGGTTAAAGATATCAGAGAATGTATATCCACAAAGATTACAGAGTTATTCATTTAGTTTGAATAGGAAAGCATAACAGAACGGTCGGGAAATGATTACTGCCCCAGGCCCAGGTCATCAAACAGAACAAACAATTATCTTAAATAAAATTCATGCAAATTTTATCAAAGTAACCAAACCTTTGTTTTTATTTCTCTAAAATGATTTTGGGGAAAAACACATTAAATCCGTTTCTCTGTATGGGAAAAAAACAACTTTGCATATAAATAACCCTTAAACGTAAAAGTATATTGCAGGGTGTACCCCAAAGCCCAAGTCAGTATCAGAACCTATTCACTGAACAAACCCCTCACCAGAAACAGTAAAGATTAAATAAGTCATTTTACATAGTAACTAAGTTCCTCGAAATAAGCTAGAAACTAGAAAGATAGAAAGGAAGAAAAAACAGAATAAGACATACAGAAAAGAAAAAAGAAATTTTAGGAGTATGTTTTAGATTTTTAGCAGTGCCCAAGTTCCAGAAACAAAGAGAAAAACAATATAAAAAAGTAAGTTCATTATAAAATTCTTTTATTAACTAAATTGATAAAATCTGTTTCAAAAACCTTGAGAGAAGGCTAATAATTCTTGGTACGCAAGAAGCGAGGGGAAAGAAAGAAAATAGATAAATAAAAAAAAAAAAAAACTTAAGAGACGCATTAATGGCTAGTAAAAAAATACATGAAGAAAGGAACCCATCAAAAGAGCAAAACAAACAAAAAAAACAAAAAAAAAAATGAAATAACTGTTTTTCACAGTCACAAGTTTCAGAAACAAACCGCGAAAAGAACTATTAAATTTTAAAATGAAATATCTTTCAGATGAAGAAGAAAAAAGAAAAAAAATAAAAAAAAAAAGAAAGAAAGCAAACATGAAAACTTTCAGACAAGAAAAACCAAAATAAAGTGGGTTTGTTTTAAGCACCGAAACAACCAAAAAAAGAAATCTCCTTTTCAAGGTTAAGCCCACCTTCCACAAAAAACAAAGCAGCTTTAGAGCTCCTAGGTACCAAGAAAATTTAGAAAAGGTAGAAAAGAAACCACAAAAATTGAACGTTAGAGCAACAAAAATCTTTCGGAATCAGGGCAAATCAGAAAACAAATTCAAACAAATAAATAAATATACTTGGGTTTCTAAAACCAGCAAAAATTCACTTGGAAACAAAACAGAAACACTAGAATAATTGATTTCTAGAGCACCAGAAATGGGAGAAACCCTCGTCACAACATCAGATTAAAAAAATGAACACTTATAAAAGAACACAAAACCTGTGACGAAGAGAGTATGAAGATATCTATGAGTGGAAAGAAACAGAAATACCAAAGAGAAGAAAGGGAAATGGAGCACCCACTGAAAACGAGCAAAACCCACCTTTCTCTTCCTTCGATCTCCAAAACATTCTCGCCAAATGAAGCTTCAATACCCACATCGTTGTTGTTCTCCGGCGCTCCCTCGTCCTCCTCGTACTCCAATTTGGTCACTTCTTCTGCCGACAAGCCCTCGTCCTTCTTCGAACAACTCAACGAGACAGACCCAATAGACCCAGAATTCACAGAACCCAACCTCGAAATCGTTCGACCATTATGGTTTTGGCTAGGGTTTCCCTTGCAGCTCTCTTTGGATGCGCTCTGCTGCTTCTTGGAATCATTGCCACCAGCCACAAGTAGGGGAGGCTTCTCAAGCCTTCGGCTTCGGAGCTGTAAATAGGACGACCCAGAGTTCGATGTGGACGATGTCGGCATCGTCTTCTGGAGCCTCTGCAAAGCTAGGGTTCTGGCTCTGGTTCGAACCCCAAAGGAAGCCTGCGAGACTTCCATCACTGCAACTTCCCCTGTGATCTTAGCTTTCCTCATGTACTTCCCCATCTCTTCTTCTGCCTCACTAAGCTCTCATGGAACCTACTATACACGTTCAAGAGAGAGGAGGGAAAGGAGAATACAAATGGAAGAAGAGAGCAAGAAAGCTAAATGCACAGGTGGAAGAAAGAGAGAGAGAGAGATGGTTCGTTGTTGGTTAGATAGGATCGATTTGGACAGTGTAAGAGGGAAATGGAGGTGGGATTCCTATTTGTACCTGTAGAAGGGGAAAGGTAGGGTTGGAACTTGAGATTTGGCGGGATTAAGTTCTTTGTAGTTTGTATTTTCAATTTCTCGTGATATTTTGACATGAGACCTGTTTCTCTGAATATTTATTAGGGAATCCTATTTTTCTAGGAATCAGTTGGGATTTTTCTTTTTTAATTTTACAAAAATTAAAATTCCTTTTACTCAATGCCCTCCTCCCAAACAAATTCTTTTATTTTTCTTTGTATTTCATTAATCTTTTTCCATTAAGTAAATGACCATTTTACTTTTTATTTAAATAATTAAAAAAAAAAACTAATTGAATGTGAGTTGAATGAAACTCTTGCTCTGTGGGTTGGGAGGAATTAGTGCCCATTGAATTCCTACCATTCCTTAATTTTGAGGTGACAAGTGTAGGTTGGTTTACTATTTTAGCTAGGCACTGTTCCCACAATTTTGCCAGGTTTCAATTGGTGTTAGTTTCTATAAATTGTAATTTATTGCTCAGCATCAGTGTTAAGTGAATGCTCCTTAATGCTCTTCTTGATCAAAATCCTTTTGGGTTCCTGTAAAATGAAAGAAAATTCATGGAAATTTCTATTTTTTACAAACAAGTGTTTGGTTGCATTTGTGATGGCCAGTGTTTTCAAAACCGGAACGTATCAGACGGTCGGACCAGAAAATCCGAGAATCAGTTACCTAATTGGTTTTATTTCATCTCAAAACTGTCTTTTGGCCACTTCTGACTTTAAATAATGGTTTTTGACTGTTTTTTGTTTTATTAATTTTTATATTTTTTATCAGAACAAGTTATCGTTCGGACCTAAAACAGTTCCCTAACCGATCCCATTTTAAAAACCTTGATGATGGCAATTGTAAAAAAATGTTTTCAAACAATCAAGAGGAAAAACAAAAGTGTGATTTGCTTTTGATTCAATATCGTTGGCCAAGGAAATGACATGAAAATAATTTGCCAATGATTCAATATCTTTTGTTTTATTTGCAATCAAATACAAGCTCTAGTTGTCGGCTTTTTTGTTCACGCATTCATCCATGTTTAYTAGTGCTGTTCACTGGTCGGGTTGGGTCAGTTTATTGAGAATTTTTCAACCGATCCAACCTGGTTGAGTTATCTGAGATAGAAACTGAAAYTAACCCAGTGTTAAGCAAAACCGACTTGGTCGGTTTGAGTCGGATAGGGTCGGTTTCGGCTCTAAGTTCATCCATGCCCCCCATGGCTACCTAGTTTTCTAGAAATATATTTAAAACTGAAATATGTATTTTAGAAATATATATATATATATATAAGCAAAAATATACATACAAATATATTGGAATATATATTTTCTAGAAATATATATCTGACATATTTCATAATATATATTTTTTAGATATAGATATTGGAATATATATTTTCAGATATTTCAGCTTTTTAGTTAAGTAGGAACTAAGTCGGTTCGGTTCAGGTCAGTTTCGGTTTTCACACAAAAAAACCGAAATCGACCCGAACCATCGGTTTATGAATATGTACAACCCAAAACCGACCGATGCTGATGAAAACCCGACCGGTTCGGGTTGGGTTGGTCCAGGTTGATCGGTTTGGGCCTTCTTATGAACAACCCTAATGTTTACATTAGATTTGTAGGCAAATTTGCATCCCTGAATCCTTAGGTTCATAGGGTCATGTTTGGGTGTAGGTTACTATATTAGTATTATGGGAAAATTCCCGATCATCCTATACTTTGGCTCGAGTGATAATTTGGTCCCTGAATTTTAAAATACGATGATTCAGTATCTAAATTTTCAAAATGTGATAATCCAGTATCCAAACTTTCAAAATGTGACAATCGAGTACCTGTTCGTCAATTAACCATTAAGTGACATTTGAAAAGTCAAAAATGTCCTAAGAATGCCATCTAATTCTCTTTATCAACAATCCAAACAGTGACAATAAAATGAACAATCCCAAATTCTAGATTCTTCTAAATAATCAACAATTTTTTTGAATAGAAGAGGCTAGGATTTGGGACTGTTTAATTTTTTGTCAACGTTTGGATGGTTGATAAAGAGAATTAGATGGCATTCTTAGGGCATTTTTGACTTTTCAAATGTCACTTAACGGTTGATTAACGAACTGGTTAACGACAGGTACTGGATTATCACATTTTGAAAATTCAGGTTCTGGATTGTCGCATTTTTAAAGTTTAGGGACCAAATAGTCACTCGAAATGGCATTGGGGCCCAAAGTACAAGGTACTAATCGAGAATTTTCCTTTAATATTATTCATAAAATATAGTATAAAAGTCATTTTTAGTTTTATATAATAATTTGATTGTTTTAATTTAATTCATTTATACTATTCAATATCCAATTATAGTCTATATTCCATTAAAATGCCACATAAATCTCCAATTTCAATTTTGCATCTACCAATATCCAATTATTTGAACAATGCATGTGGTTTGTGAATTCTCATTTAAAGATCGTTCTTCTGGTCAATTCCTATGTGAGTGATCAAACAGGCCCTTGCATCAGTACCACATTTTCTTGTGCTTTGGATAAGAGTCCTACTTTCAGGGTGTTTGGTTCCATGGGCGTTTATTCAATAAACACTGTCACATAGGCATCACTTCAGTAGTTTCCCTCTCTTACTCTTTCGTATGCATCGAAAATGACAAAAGTGGACTTCAGTTTTCATGCAGGCCTATTGCTTAAGGAAGTTATTTTTTAAAGATTTTACAAATGGTTAGGCGTTTTTTCACTGTTACGCTGATGTGGAGCCTAGTGGCGCCTATTTTTCGTAAACAGTTGTAATTATTACCTTTCCTAATTTTACAAACAAATAAAATACAAACATTAAATAAAAAAACATAAACAAAACCAAACACATACTTTATGCAATTCTTTTCCCCTGCATTAAAAAGGCCAGTAACCTCTAGAATAAGTGGGGTATCAACTATAGTAAGAGATAGGTGAGTCATTGTTGAAGGGCAATACCTGATTCCTACACTCAGATGTAAATTCTAGACCCTAAAATCTACTAAAGTTTAAATCCATAAATTCTAAAGTTAATATGTAAATGGCTTTGGTAGAGCCAAGTATTTTCCACTTTTTTCTTGTTTGTTTGTTTTTTTCTTCTTTTGGTATTTTCTAGTGAACATCAACTTGGTGACACAAGACCAACAACTGGCCCAAAATAACCCATATTTTGCCTATTACATCATCGTCGACATTGAAGATTCAAGATTGAGACCCACCATTCAATGGGTCACATGGTGAAAAGTTCTTTCAATTGTTTATATTTGGAAGGCAAGAAAAAAGTTTTCTAATAATTCAAGAAGACATAGAATAAATGTACGTATGGTCCTAATCCTATATACTACAAATAGCCTATTGGGACATGACAAGTGGCATGTTATTGGGGCCAGTCCCTTTCCCTATATTTTCATAGTTAATTATTTTGTAAGAAACTACCCTAACTTAGAATTGGCCAATGCATSCATGTAATGTCCTAAGATCGATGTAAACTTTGAATTCGTACTGAGTTCTGAGGATGGATTATTTTTTGGCCCCTCAATCCCCATTTTCACTTTCACTTGAAGCTTTTCTCTTCCATTTTACAGGGATGAGTTACCTTGATCTATAACTGAGAATTGTGCTTATCATATCAATTCCTACTCAAAGATTTTTCCTTCAAACCAAACATAGCCTTACTTAATTAGTTTGTTTTTATGGTGTTGTTCTCTTGTGCAAAAATAAATAAATAAATCTTATGCACATTTACTAGTATCTACATTGGATTCAATTCAAGGGATAAATCTCAACCACTTTGGCCATGTCTGAGAGTGCTTATGTTAAAAATAAGTGCTTATTCGTATAAGCACTTATTTGCATTTGGCACCCAACTTTTTCAAGTGCTTATTTTAAAAAATAAACACTTATTTCATATTGGGTGTTTGGTAGTCTTTTTCTCCAATAAACACTTAAATAAGCATTTGTGATTATTTTGTTCTTCATTTTCTTTCAAATTCTTTAAATATACCCTTATAAAAGTACTTTTACTAAATTATTTTTACGAAAATACTTTTACGAAAGCACTTTTTATGAAAGTACTTTTATGAAACCACTTTAATAAAATCACTTTTACAAAGTTCTTTTGTAAAAGCGCTTCTATAGGAGTAATTTTATAAAAGTACTTTTACGAAAACACTTTTACAAAAGTACTTTTATAAAATTCAACTAGGGATAATTTTATAAGTGGCATTTTAAAATCCAACTAAGGATATAATTTTGGAAGAAAAAAAAATGAATAAGTGATTATTGTATAAGCATTTAAAAAAAAGTTGGAAATTTGGATTTAAAAAATAAACCCTTATTTTAAAATAAACACTTATTTCGGACTTATTTCCCAAACACTAATAATTACTTAATGGTGTGATCCCAGCCCAAATAAGCACTTATTTTTAAGCACTCCCAAACATGGCCTTAATACCGTGGTCTATTGTCTACTTTTAGTTAGTTTTGACTTTTGATCAGTCAAGCTTAAAAATGTATTCAGCACTAATGTTGGGTTTGGTTTTCTATAATTATGTGAATGCCCCATGTGTTCTCTTTTTATAGGGAATTACTTTGGTTAATAATTGATCAGTGCATAGTTTGTAATTCTTAAACATTTCCTTTGGTTTAAATCGAGGAAAATTCCAAACATTGAACAGGTTGTTTTGTACATGATACCTATCACTATGCAAAGGACATGAAATGTGAAACAAACACATGTACATGGCATGGAATTCTACCTTGATTGAGGACTGACCCATCCTTGCACCATAACAATTCTCATTCAATGGTTTCCCTTTTCATTAGAATTCTTCAATTTCAAAGGGTAAAATTTAATAACAAATATTTAGTGTATGCAACTTGGTGGGGTTGGGGAGAATTGAGATTAGTAGTTGGTGGACCGGTGCATGATGTAAGGCCATTAGCTATTCCATAGAACTAGGGGTGTAAACGATATTTGAAAATTCGATTTTGAATTTGATATTCGATATAATTGAATCGAATTTAAATAATTCGAATATGACCTGATTCAATTTGATAAATATCTGAATTCGATCGATTATTTAGTTCTTATATAATATATAAAATATTTTATATAATTTATATATAATAATTAAGTTATATAAATAATTTATATATTTATATCCTTTATATCAATGAAATATTTATTTTATATATTTATTAATTATCTAAAATAATTAATTAATCGAATCAGATTCGAATTTGGATATTGCTGATCCATTCGAATTCGATCTGTTTACACCCCTACATGGAACAGAAGTTCTGCAACTTTGTAAGTTTAGTGCCCATTTGAGAGGGCTTCTACGTTGATTGATCCACTTTGGAGAAGCTACTTAAGATAGCTTCACCAGAAAGTTGAGCCCTGAAAATGGAATATATGAAGTTACTTTTCATATGATGCATGTGCCAAAATAGGCTTCCAAACATGTTAGAAACGTTCAAGGATTGTTCTATACTTTGAAAATGATTTGAAATAAATAGAGAGAACGTAAATGATTGACCTTGAGCAATTGAAGCAAATGTAATGCCCATGGCTTCCTTCAGACGTCTAAGAGCTTCGGAACCTTAGAGAAATTAGTGTTTAGCATGCAAAGTCCAACTCTATTTGGTTCTTTAAATCGAGGTGAAATTGAATTGTAATAGGTCTAGAGTCCAACTCCTAGTGTCTAGTGATGATGCACAATCTGACAGCTCTCACTTGGCAGGTGACTTGGACTCCGAGTTGGAGGTTTCCCTTGTCGGTGTCTGAGTTAAATTTGGCCGAACTAAGTCTAGCCGAGCTGAGTAGTTCTACAAGAGAATAATGTTATAGTGCTTAGGTTGTTTCTACCCGGGTGGGCACTCCAATGCTTAAGTCAGCGAAGAGTTCTTTAGAATTCTAAAAAGTTTAGAGAATGCAAGAGCTTAGTCGCATGTACCTTCTCTGAGGAGAATGGTGCCTTTATATAGGTGTGGGGAATTAGAGACCTTCTGTAACGGGTCCTAGATCCCCAAAGAGCCGTTTCCGCTAAGTTGGGCAAGGGTATCTTTGTCGGTTACATAATCTATGCGGAGAACTGAGGTCCGTCCGGTCAACTCTGACACGGATGATGTGGGTAGGCCGGCTTAACAATAGACCATTAATACTYCAGAGAACTCGATTTGGTAACGGACCCATATAATAGGTTGGCAAAGCATACCTTGCAGGTCACCACTTGTACCCTGCTTAGCTCGACCGGTCCCCGAGGGAGGTCGCTCCTTGCATGGGAGTCCTTTAGGTTGGTTGAACTAGAGTACTTTAAGTCGGCCTTAGGCGAGATGCTACTATTCGACCTGCCGAGGTGATCTGCTTACTCAGTACCAATGTATCACTTGGATGCCACGTATCATGATGTTACTCAAAAGGCCAAATTACTACTCATTTAGCATGCAAAGTTGGGGTAAAATCAGAATTGACATAGAGTCCAAGTGTTATACCATGTGCTAAATATTGACATAGAGTCCCAAGTGTTGACTTGGTTTGACACATTAGCTTTGAGGACTCTTTATATCATTATAAATGACAATAAWATTAATTTATAAAAACAAAAATTCAGCACAACCACAAAAGGCATTGTCCTTGTAGCCAATCCATCATAAAAGTGCAATGGAAAGAAAAAAACATGTTTGAGAAAAGAAACCATGAATTGGTACGAATAAAAAGAAACATGTTAACAAAGTTGCTGCTAAGCTCTACTCAAGATGAACTTAAAGTAGATTGATTGTTCGGAGTATTTTCCTTATGTTTTAAGTTTTAAAATCACTAGGAGTCCTGAAAATTGGAGCGCATATAACAAATTTTGACTTTAATTAAATGGGATTAGTGGTGGTTCTTGTAAGTTATTTAGGCTCATAGCTATGGTGAATGTAGCTATAAACAATATTTAGCCGCGCAAATGGTGAATCAAGCTAAAAGTTGATCACTATCAATGCCTTCTGCTACAGATATCTTATATCCGTAGCAATAACCAAAGTTTTACTATGGTTTTTTTAGGCCCATTGTTAATTTTCAGTAGTTACAGACCCATTCTCTTATAGTGTTTGGATTAGTAGAGGGAAGGTGTTAGGCACCCCTCTCTCTAAGCTATAACGATAACCCAATATGTAAGTTATTTAGGCTCTCAACTTCTTGAATTTCAATTTAAAAAAGATGAAATTCCAAAATCTTGTGAAAAATCCCTTTCAACATCTTTTAATCTTGGTTAGGGGATTTTATTGGGATTTAAGTACTCATTTCCCTGAAACCCTCGCATTTCTCCCTATAATTCCAAAATTATAAGGAGTTTAAAGAGAATCTTTCACTGATTTAGAATCTTAGGAAAACCGAATTTGAATTACCAAAATACATGATAATAAACACCCAAATAAGCAAGAATTAACTAAAAACATTACTAACACAGGTTAAGAAACCTAGGAATGACGCTTTTTACTTTTCTTAAAGGTTAAAACGTGAATACACAGAGAAATAGGGCGGTTATGGAAAGTTCCAGCCCTAGATTCCGAATTTCTCTCAAGTTCTTGCAAGAAACTATTGTGGATTTGAATGAGGTTTTCTCTTTCATTTTTTTTTCTTCTTAAAAATCTCTACCATAGCTTAATTTCTGCCCTATTATAGAGAGGGAAGGTTGGGGCAGGTCTAAAACTCGTAAACCACGTGTCTAGGGTTACAAAAAAGCTTAAACATGTAGAAAAACTAAAAAAACTTCATTTGTCATGCTTTTCTAGAGGATCTTTGAGGATTTAATCAATCAAACAAAGATTTTAATGATTTTTCTAAGGTTTCTCATGTCCAATGGGGTTATTTTCGAATATGTTCACGTCAAGATCAAATCTGACCTTTCAATGGTTGAAAATGTAAATTTCAAATGGTTATAATGACACTTAAGTCAATTTTTATATTCAAGAAATGTTACTTTGGGATTTTTGGGTTCTTTGTTGGAAAAAAAATCTTCATTTATCATGCTTTCCAAAGGATCATCAAGGGTTTAATCAATCAAACCAAGATTTTAATGATTTTTTTTCTAAGGTTTCTCATGCCCAATGGGGTTATTTTGAATCTGTTCATTTCAAGTTCGAACCTGACCTCTCAGTGGTAGAAAACGTAAATTTAAATGGCTATAATGGCACTTAAGTTAATTTTTATATTCAAGAATGGTTAATTTGGGGGTTTTGGGTTCTTTTAGTCTCCTTGGCTTGTCCTAATTGGTTTAATGGTCCAGTGGAATTTAAGTAAAGTGTTGACATCAGCCCCCCACTTTCTTAAGGTCTTAAGTTGGAACAAATGAAGGAGTGATATAATTTGGTAAATTGAAATGAAATCTTTCTATTTTAACAGTCAAWTGGGTGAGTTAAGTCATGAAATTTAACATATTGAGTTTTTTTGGGTCTTTAAATATGATGGTGAGGTCTAATTGGTCAAATAAGGCATGGATAATAAAATTTACTAGCACGTAATATTTGCCTGATAGTGGGTCAAATGAGAGAGTTTTGGGATGAAATTTGATGGGTATGCATTTTTAAACATCTTAAACCTGATGAAAAAGTTCGACCATTGATTAGAAGTGTTGATTAAAAGATTTGGTTCAGATTAAGGTTTTAGCTTATGGTTAATCCATGAGAATGCTTGAAGTAGAATCTTGCTTGTTTAAGGATCAAATGGAGGAATTAAGTCATGAAGCTTAAGGTATTAGGGTATTTAGGGGCCTTTGATCATGGTGGTGATGTTTGATTGGTCAAATGAGGTTTGGATGATGGGGATCTATGGATGATAACTTTTAATCAATRATATTTACTAAAATGGAATCTTGTCTTGATGGTGGGTTAAACAAGGGAAGGGAATTTTGGGATGAAATTTTGTGGATAGGCATTTTTAGACATCCTGAATTTGATGGAAGAGTCGGATTATTGATCAAAGGTGTGAATTGAAAGATTTGATTCAAATCAAAGTTTAAGCGTATGGCTTATCAATCAATGAGAAGTAGGGGTGGATTCGAACTGAGCCAAGCCGAATAGTACGAGGCTCGAGCTCGACTCAAGACTATTCTACAAGGCTCGAGCTTGAGCTCGAGCTCGGTTCGAACCAGAACCTTGAGCTCAAGCTTGGCTCGAGTAAAAAGTTCATAAGCTCGAGCTCAATTTTGAGAAAAAATATTTTATAAAAAAAAATTATATATAAAAAATATTTTTTATTTGATATTTAAAAATAAGAATTATAATAATTAATAATTATAATATTTTTATTATATATATATTATTTTCTATAGTTTTATTATATATATATTCGAGCCGGTTTGCAAGCCTCATGAGCCGAGCTCTAGTAGGCTCAAGCTCGGCTCGTTTCATAATCGAGCCAATGAATTGGGCTCGAGCTCGGTTGAAACTGAGCCGAGCCGAGCTTTTCATGAGCCGAGTTTGATCAGCTCGTTGCCACCCCTAGTGAGAAGGCTTGAAATGAATCCTTGCCTTTTTTGGAGGTAAAATGAGGAATTTAAGGCTGAAATTGGATGGGTGGGTTATTTTGGGGATTTTGAACTTAATGAGAGGTGCTTGGTTGTTTGGGCTATGATTTCTTATACACTTTAGTCATAAACATTAAATTTGAATCTTTATTGATCAGACAATTAACAAGGGATTTTTGGGGAAGAATTTGTTGATCTTGATTGTCTAGTTTTTATTCATTGAAACATAGTTAGGATTTTTTATGGTGAATTGTTGTAGATTTGAGGTGGGATGTGGAGGCTAATTGTATCTTAGTATCGTTAAGCAATGGATGTGTTCGATTTAATTTCATGGAGTCAAGGTTTTAAAATTGCTTGGATCAGAACCTTTAGGGATAAAGTTGGTATGGTGAATGGTGAATCTTTGGAGTTTGGTTATGAAAATTAACATATAGTTAAGTTATAGTTTCTTAAGACTAAGRACCATGTTTGATTGAGGTACTAAAGCCTATGTAGTGTTTACTGTTGGTCTCAATATTCTTGTTATTTTTTAAGTTTACTCACGTGGTTTACATGTGAGAGAGGATTTTAGGTTTCAACAAGTCTTAGGTTGGTTTGGTTATGTTTTTAAGTTTTGGGGTCTCGAAAGAGGGTATAAAGAGGTAGGGTGAAGGAATCGAATAGAAATTGGGTGATGACAAAATGACAACTTAATTTGTCATGTGACTAATCTCACTAGTCTTATTAGTTAATGGGCTAAGGCTCATTTTTTAAGTGGTTCATTTACGTAACTATTGCAAGTTTTATTGGGCTTAAATAATGTATGGCGTAGGACCTATARAGGCCTTATATCAGTCCATATGGGTTCATCACATGTTAGAAAACACATGGGTTGAATTCATTGAACAAAGGTAGTGAACCCCTAAACTAATTGAATTGAGCTCAATTTTGGCCAAAAACTTAAGTGTAAGTGACCCTTGGTTTTAGCTACCCTATGAAGCCTAAGGATAATGGATTGGCATAAGATAATGCCAAATAGGTTTCAGCCCTATAATGGTCTTTTTCTCTTAATCTCTCAGCCCTAAATGATCAAAACACTACTAACAAAGAATGACTTTTTCCTTGACTGGCAAATGGAGTATCACACCCTCAACTCAAATGAATCCCAGGATTAAAACCTTTTTTGAAAACTTTTTTTTATAAAATAATATATCACAAATGTAAATACAATTTGTACAGAGGTTTCAAAAATAGTTTCAAATCCATTACCGTTAGTTTTAGGTTTCCATTAGAGAGATTGTAAACCCTGATTTTCTTTTTTCTAACAAAGGGTTTGATCCTATCACAATGATTACCAACTCAGGTAATACTCTAAACTACTCCAACATAGCTAGGTATTTGACCCTAAGAGGATTTCACTAGTTGGCATATCAAAAGCAACCTAGTCTAAGACCTAGTGCAATATCATTATCAAATTTGGGGTTAAGTGTAGCTTTTCAGTTTTTGCCCATTTATCTCTAAGGTCTAGGGCATAACTGGAATTTGGTCCATGTTTAGTGTTTCTTTCAAATACCCAATGACTATACTTAGGGTTTAGCCCTAGCAACTGAGACAAGTTTATCCACCATTTCAGTAGTACATAGTGTCAATCTTGTTAGGATAAATTCCCCAAGTTAATCTAATGGATGAGAACCTTTTAAACTAACATAAGTCTCAAGGTGTCCAGCTTAAGGGGTAATTCATAGAAACATACCAATTTGAACATAAAACAATAATGAACTGATTTTATTAATACATAAAACAAAGTATACATCAATCTAATTGGAGCTAAGGGCATACACTATCCAACAACACTTCCCTACAAATTTAACAAAGTATGGGAGATATTCTTGATGTTGACTGTATGTCGTGCTCTAAAAGTTTTTCCTTTCAATAGATCCAAGCTTGTTATTTTCCCTAACATAATGAATTGTAATTGTGTTCTTAGGTTATAGACAAATATATTAATACAATATAATAGGGCCTTTGGTGGTAAATAACTAGAAAAGTTAATGTCCCTATAAATAAATCTTCTATTTGAAAACAATAATTTGTTGATTCTTTGAACTTGTTTGTAATAAGCAATAGAATTTTCCATTTATGATTTCAGAAAAAAAAGGTTTAAGAAAGACAAGCAAGAAAGAATTTTATACATGTGTGTACTCTCTACTATTTTTAGGTGCAGGCAAGTTGCTATAAACAAGCTAAAAACATCTCATAAAATTTTCATGTAGGACAAGAGAAACTAAGAGAAAGATAAGATTTTTTGTTTTAAATTTAAATTTTATAAAAAAAAATTCCTTTTATAAACAAGAAAAGATATTAATATAAAAAACAAAATAATTAACTAATCAAATACCCATGAGACCTAATCTATAAATGAGATTAAGAGCCAAAAGAAAGATTAATTTACAGGGAATTATATRATGAATTTAGGATAAAGGAAAAAGTGAGAAAGGACTAATTATGTATGATGGACCTAGGACCAAAAACATCTAATTCACATCTTAGCTTATCATAATTGTGAATGGTAGAAAATGTAAGAACAAAAAAAAAGTAAAATAAAACACACTTATCTTCCAATATAAAAGCTTCCACCATGTGTAGAACCAATTGGAGGCCATGATTGTCATCAAAATGTAAGCCATAGTCAAGTCTACCATGGAATCAAATTGCAATCTGTATATCTCAAAATAATATTAATCTAATCTATAAAAAGGAACARAAAACATATTCCAACTTTACGTAGCAGGGAAAACAAAGATTTATCATTACCTTTTCTTATTGTTGTGTGGCTTCTCATCACTATTGTTTTGATTCATATGGAACATAAAATTAATACTGCTCATGGATCAGGTAGCCCAACGGGCTGGCCTGACCTACCTTATTCTATATTGGATTTGGACAAATTTTTAAGCATACAGGCTTGAACTCGTGCTCCAAACACTAGGCCTGACTTTTTTTGGGGCTAGGCTCGGGCTTTTCCAAATAAGCCTAGCCTAAGCCCGAGCTCGACTTGATAATGTTATATATATAACAAAAAACATAATAATGCTTTATATAATAGGGAAAATTCCGAATAGGTACCCTGTACTTTAGGCCAAGTGCCAATTTAGTACTCGAACTTTAAAATGCGACAATCTAGTACCCGAACTTTCATTTTGTGGACAATTTAGTACTCAACGTTAATTCACCGTCAATTAGAAGAATCATATGATATTAAATATTTTCAAAATACCAAAACTAACCTTTACAAAAATATACAAACCATTTTACCCATCCTAAAACACGCTCATCATCTTACTGGTCAACTGTTGTATCAATAGCGGTGTCGATGACATTCTTTTCCTCTTCCTCTTCCTCGAACCCAACTTCTTGTTGTCTTCCTCTTCCTCACGTCCACCCTCTCCTGCGAGTCACAGGCCATCGCCAAGAAGTCAGTTCAATTGCTGTATCAATGGTGAGTCTTTAACCTGAGACTGAGATTGCGAGGATCATGCTCATCCACTCGTCTCTTTAATACAACTACTGTTGTATCACCGGCCATAGCCATTGATACAATTACTGTTCAACTAAGCACAAGGAGGTTAAAGATGGAAACTGAGTAGTTGTATCAACAGTTGCATCACCGGCCATCATTTAGTCTCTTTCACTTGAGACTGAGACTGTGAGTCTATTCAACTGTTGTATCAATGGCGATCCAAGAGCTATTCGACTACGAGGGTCCTTCTGTTGTTGATGATGATTTGCTGATTCCGTAGCCACCTTGGATGGCTACCACCAGCTCAACCTTGCAGACCACCACTGCCACAACCTTAGGTGGTCYGAGAGTTGGTCCATTATGATGGGAACAAAGGTACCTGCGCTGCCATTCGGAGGTCCATCTCCTAGCTCTTGCCTAAGACGAAGGAAGAGGTCCGGATGCTTCTCAATTCTAAGCATCTTTGGTTCTCCACAACCTTGCAAGCCATACCTCTGTTATTAGCAAATCATCAGCAAAGCTCTAGTTCTCCCATCCGTCGAAGGTCCGAGAGCTGGTCCATTGTATCCAGCAAACTCTGGTTCTCCACAACCTTGCAAGACGTACCTCTTCCCAGAATATCTGTAATTCTCCTAAATCCAGCTCCTCCACCCTTTGTTTCTAGCTTCTCTATCTCTCTAGATTCACTGATGAAAGTTGGTCTGGCGGTGCAGCTGAAGAACAAACACCCCCCAGGAGTTGTTCTTCATGCATTGGAGCTGGTCGCTAACGATGACAATGGTGGGGAGCTCAATTCCTTCTTTCATGACATTGAGGTGGTGCAACTGGTCTACGACATTGAGGAGGGGTCAAATCCAGTCGTTGTAGGAGGAATAGAGAGGGATTATGACGCAGCATGGAAGCAATGAGAACCGGAGCTGGCTATGCAAGCACCGGGCGTTTGCTAGCACCTAGCGAATAACACGATTTCTCTAGGAGAGAGAAAAGGTGGCGAAAATAGGAAGAAGAGAACTTGAAGAAATTCTGAAATCTGAAGTATGAA
>NW_010729109.1:4207025-4248353 GCF_000365185.1 Nelumbo nucifera | reverse complement strand
TTACTTGGGCTGCCAATTTAGCATTTTCACTGCCATGATGACTTCCAAAATTCATATTGTTCATTGCCAATTTTCCATTTTCGCCCAGACCATCGAAGGAGGTGGCGAGTTCGCTCTCCTCTACATCAGGTTTCGCCGGTTTTCTTTGTCATCTTTCCCGGTATTTCTTTCCCCATTTCCCATCTTCACCTTCTTCTCCTTCCTCTAGTCTGAACCTCGCCATCCATTCATCACTATTCATCGTCTCCTTCGGTGAACAATGACAACACTCGCCTCTCTCTCTCTCTCAATAATTCCTCTCCTCCTACGAAATCCAAGAGATATCACACATTCAATGTTCCAGTGCAGCACATGGTGAGGCTTCTCATCATAGTGGTCTTCTACATTGGCAACGACGGTGGCTCCGAAGGCAACGACCCCTCTGGTGCCGACAAGAAGAAGCTCGGCGGGCTCCTGTAGAGGAAAGGCAAGTGGTTTTAGGCTGGTATGAGAAATCCACAGATTCCGCAAAACCTCTCCGTGCTTTTGAGTTTTGACCTTCGAAGTTTCGAGTAGAATCATTAAAATCCTTAACGTCATCCCAACCGGAATCTCAAATCTGGGCTCACATCAGATCAGACCATTAGGAAAGAATCTTACCCAATTCAGCTCTCAAGGATGGGACCCATTGCTTAGATTTGGACCCAATCTCAATAATTGCAAGTGTGAATAGTAGTTCCCACTTGCATAGGTCAAAATAGCTAATGGGATCATTTTTGTAATTTCAATAGAGAATTCATGCATTACTCAAAATAGCTGAAGGATATTTAAGTCTTTTTATCTTCTAATTGATGATAAGGTAATGCCGGGTATTAAATTATCACAAAATGAAAGTTCGAGTACTAGATTTCTGCATTTTAAAGTTCGGATACTAAATTGATACTCGGCCTAAAGTACAGAATACCTATCGGGAATTTTCCCTATATAATATATAACATATTATTAATAATATATAATTAATATATTATAAAATCTCTGTTAAGATCGGGCTTCAGGCTCGGGCCCAAGTTTCGGGCTTTATGTAAGGCCAGGCTCAAGTTGGGCATGGCCTCGTAGTTTTATCAGGTTTGTCTTACAACATTTTCTTTTTCTAATTTTTTAATTGGCCCTATGTGCACCTCTCAATTTTATAAACCAAATCCCACTACCTTCCTTTTGTCAAATTATTCTTTTAGAAAAATAACCATTGGTGCTTTGATATCTTTGAAAACATTCAATTTATTTTCATCCCTTTCTTTGCAACCACACATGGCTTTAAAAAGAAGCTTGCTAAACCACCAAAATATCCAACCAGGTCCTTTAACAAATTGTAATTGTGTATGTTTCAACTGTGCATTTAGTTATTATCAAATGAAAAAAAAAGGATACTATGTGTACACTTTGTGTTTACTAGAAAATATGTATGTATTTTACAGGTGGCAATCTCAAATTGTGATGATGATGTTGATAATTCCAGTGTTTTTATCAAAATCCCATGTAAGAAAGATAAATAATTGAAGCATAGTATATTGATGGATTAGTTGACTTTCAATCTAAAGGCCTATAATCAAATCTTCTCTTCTTATATCTAATCAAGATTCAAAGTATTGACATGTATCAGTTTTCTAAGGTCACCAAACCTTCTTGGAATGAAACTCTCCCTATGTGATTTTTGTGTATCAACAATCGATTCTTTGAAGGTTGATTGTAGTTTAAATCACACAAGCTGAAATCACACCACGTGTACACTTTGTTAATTCTTGATCGGTCGAAAGGAAACTACAGTGGCATGGAAACTGAAATCCATGGTTTTCAAAACTGGACCGGAAAAACCATGAACCGGTCAGGTGATCGGTTCCATTTTTCCTCAAAACTGAAGTTTTTCCAACAACCGTTGATTTTGATCAGCAAACTGCTGATCCGGGAAATTAATCGTTCGAATGGTTTTGATCATTTTTGTCAGAATGGGCTGACCATTTAATTCATACAGTCAGACTATTCAAACCAGAAACCGGACCCCTGACCTGTTCGTTCTCCGAATCGGTTTTAAAAAGCTTGCTGAAATCACACCACAGGATAAATGGTGGAGAAACTTTTTTTAGTTCGTAATAACTAGGCCTAGTTATTTTTGTACAAAGAATTAGGTTGTTTGTTCTAACGATAGACGCCTCAGTAGAACAAATCATTCACCAAGAACTTCAATTGTTCGTCTAAACTGTAGAAAGAAATATTGCAGGATAAAGAATAGAATATAAAAAATATTTAATGGCCATATCAAATGGTTCTAAACGTTTTATTAGTAGATGGGGCCATTAAGGAATATATAAGCAGTTTTTTATACTATAAGGTACATTTAAATAGTTTTTTAAACATATATAATATATATAAATAAAGGAAAATTCCTGATTATTACCTTGTACTAAGAAGATCCCATGCTTTGCTTGGTATGTTTTACCCAATCTATCCCCCATTTTTAATTATGTATATTATTAAAAAATAAAATATTACTTCTTTCTTGTTATATGATATTTATTGTTACGTACATTTTTTTATTTCAATATGTGTACGTTTTATTACTTTTTAATTAAACACATATGTATATTATTAACTTTTACTTTTATATAAAATTAGTAGTCTTGGCAATCTAACGATTTTTTTTTTTATAAAATAAAATATTATTTTTTTTCTTATCAACAACATAGACCACCTTACATGTTGTTAGGCCTATCACCAATACCCAAAAACCCGAGGTCCATCCGACATTCAATCTGATTATCTCAGATTCGGATTTGACCCCATCCGAATCTGATTATATTATAATACTTATTAATTTTAATATATAAATTTTATATAATTATGTTTAAAATTATAAAAATATATTATATATGAAAAATAATTAAATTTAAAAGTTTTATAGTATTTTAAAAAATTTAAGGTAGAGTTGAGTTAAATTTGAATCCAATCTGAATTCATTAGGATTTGAATTCTAATTCGAGCCTTTAAATCCAATCAAATTCGAATGCAAATTTTCATTAGTGGATCAGATGCGGATTTTACTACATCCGATCAAAGTCCAATCAGATTACAGCCCTACATGCTATAGGTGAGATGCATGGAATCAAAATATAGGGTGTGGATTGAAATGCACCACACCTTGTAGAACGTCTATGGGGTGTAGTGTGGTTCAACCCACACTTCAAAATAACTACCGGGTATGGTGCATTCTCATCCATACCACACTTAAATACACCACCCAATTTCTCATCTATATTACAGAATACCCTCTTAACGAGAGAAAAAGTGAATTAATAGTTAATACATGAACATAATATAGTATTCAAATTAATTACAATTTTCCGGGGTATTGAAGAGATTTGAATGCACTACCATTCAGTCTTGCATTAACTTCTCGCAATATGATATGAGTAGAAACTGAGACTTGTGACCTGTTAACCAATTCATTGGATACCCTCTTTTAACCATAAGTTGAAAGTTCATTTCCTCTTCAATTTCTCACTCAAAAATTAACTCTCTCTCTCACACACACACATACAGAGTGGCGATTTCATCAAATGATTTTCCCTTTGAAGTTAATTTGTATTTATTTATTTTTTACTTTTTTAGAAACAGTCCTTACACTAATTTATCAGTACAGGTTGGAGAAAATCTGGTATAACCAACCAAGTTTTTGATCTACGTACAAGCATTACAAACAAATTTGGGCAAAGAGTGGACCACTTTGTTCCTTCTTCCTTGTACCAGGAGTGGAGAGACTAAAGGTTACTGAGATCCAGGCAGAAGTTTGAATATATTTGAATTATGAATGCGAATGCCCAATTAGAATTTTTTTTTTTCTTTTTTTCATTCTTGTACTTCTCTTGGTCAAGGATCAGTGTAATTAAAGTCTCAACAACAAAAGCAAGCTTTTAGTATTGGGTTGACACACACCCCTAATTATATATACTTATTCTTTCCCACATGTTATCTATCATACATTAACTGAATCCTAATCAATTGGCAAAAGGGTGAAAGACATGATATTGGAAAGGCTTTGAACAATCACAATCCCCCAGTGAATTTTATTGAAGATCTACCTGATTGATTCCTACTTTTTATTATTGGTTATAAGTTTTTCCAGTATCATGTCTTTTCGGGTATCGTAGTTAGTTGAAGTAACCCTTGACAAAAAATTAGATTGAATAAAGAAAAAGATATTTTAATTATATTATCAATTTTTGTTAAAAAAAAATAAAAAATGATGTATATCACTCCTTTGAATCGCGTGATATGCAATTTATACCTACCAATATTTTATTATTTTAAACCTAGTTCAAATGTATCCTTTTGTGGATTAAAGCATAGAAATTATATGAGACGTGACTCTTCAACCAATTCATTGGATTCCCTCTTTTAACCGTAGGTAAAAAGCTGCATTAATTCCCCTTCAATTTCTCAGTTTTTAGAAAATGACTTTCTCTCTCTCTCATGAAATCCTCCGATGTCATTGTGGCAATTCAAGATGAAGTGGTTATATTTAGTTGAATGAATGTGAATGCCTGTATCTAATTAAATTGAAATTTCCACATTCTTTTTCTTTCTTGTACTTGTTAAAGTCACGTAGTGGAAAGACTTCAGGACTCTCAATGACAACTATCACTTAAAATAGACCCTTCCACCTGTCACCATTCATTCACTGAATCTCATAAAATTGGAAATCAGTCAATATTAGATGGATTGTTTGTTTTTGTTCAATTGTTTCTTGGAAAAAATTAAGTATGATTGAGGATAGAGGTTCTCTCAGTGCAGGAAATGGAGTAGATTCTGACGTGAGAGCAACCCATTAATTACAGTAATAAATGGATAATTAATGGAATCTACTGATTATTACAATAATTAATTATTGTAATTTAATAATTATTGATTATTACAGTATTTTAATAAATATATAATTAGTGATTATAATTAATAATTACTGTTATTATAAATATTGTTAATAAATAGGTTTTTAATTTAATTTTACTTTAAATTAAAATTATAAATATTGTTATTAATAAATACTGTTAATAAATAGATATTAAAAATAATTAAAAATATTATTAAAAGTATTTTTATTGATTATTTAATAAAATATTATAATTACTTATTATTACAGATAGATACTATTAATTTAATTTAATTTTGGTAATTATTAATTTAATGAATATTTTTAATAAATCCTATTCATAAATATAATATTTTCTGTTTCATTAAAAATAACTAAATAATATTATTAAAACTATCATTAATGATTATTTAATTAAATAGTATAATTACTTACTATTATTGATAAATGTTAATAACGTTCTGACAACTGACGGTTCGACCGGCCAATTCGAACGGATGGCCCATTCTGGCAACAAAAATTACAAGAAAAAAATTACAGAACCATTCTGGCCACCAGTTTTTGGGTCGACGGTTCGATCGTTCGGTTCGAACGGACAACCCATTCTGACAACAAAAATTATAGGCAAAAAATTGTGTGAGGTCCATTAAGCAGTATCATATGTGTTATGTCATTTGAGCGTGTGTCTCATACAACCTAAAAATAGAACCATTCTGGCCACCAGTTTTCGAGTTGACGGTTCAACTATTCGGTTCGAATAGATGGCCCATTCTGGGAACAAAAATAAAAAAATGACCAAGAACCATTAAACGGGTCAACGGTTCGACTGCCTGGGTCAATGGGTCATTGACCGATTCAACGAATCGGTTGCCTGGATGGTTCCCAATTAAAAAAAATGACCAAAAACCATTGAACATGTCAACGGGTCGACGATTCGACTGCTTAGGTCAATGGGTTGTTGACTGATTCAACGGTTTTTGGTTAGGGACTGGATCAACGGGTCAATAGGTCGACAGTTCCATTCCAGGCCCTGTGAAGCATGGCCCCTTCGCTAGTTGATTATTAATTACATTGTAGCTCAAAGTATCAATCAAATTAAATATATATTGGTGCATCTATCTATACCATATAAATTTGATATTTTTTTTGGTTTTAGTGTAGTTCATAAAAGTTAAATTTGATTTATATAATATTACCTTATATCTTTACCCTTTATTTGTATACGTGTATAGTACATGCCCTTACACCAGTATTGTATAACATGTATTGATTTTTGAATCCACTGATACACCAAATACTATAAGGGGGCGTTCTTTTTTCCGATTTTGAGAGGGGGAAAAGTTGTTAATGGGATTTTGGTTCCCATTGATTAAGAATCCCATGTTCTTTTTTCAGATTTATGTGGGGACCAAGGAAAGTTTATTTTCATGTGTATCACTACTGATACGCATCTCCTAGGTGGATAAATAACTTTCTCACCTAGGGGGAAGTTGCCAACACTTTTATGAAACAAAAATGCCCTTTTTAATAATGGATTTTTATAACTAAAATGGTCATTGCCTTATTTACATGAGAAATAAAAGAACATGGGTAAATGCACTTACCTGAGTAAGTGTTTCATAGGAAAAACTTACCCAAATAACTGCATTTATCGGAATAAGTAACTTACCGAAAAATGAACGGGGCCTAAGTGAGAACATGTGGTCATTCTTAAAGGTTAATACCCTTTCTAGAGATGCCTTGGCTCAATTCCTTAAACTTGAAAAAAATAAATCATTCTAAGAGATTTCCCCTCTGAATCACACAATAGATAATCTTTTTTTATCAGCAGCATTCATTCTGAAACATGCATGTCATAAATATTTTGTGACTAAATCACCCCACCATTGCCAACTGCGCTGGTTCAGCCGGTTGTCATTAGTGGGTTCCCTTTATTCCCCCCTTCTTTCTTGAATGTCCTCATATATCATATCACCATCCACTAATTCCATTATTACTGCTTGTGTTTAGTAAATATATTCTCTCCAAACTAATGATTGTGAATATATGACAAAAACATAGCTCTACACAAATATATATCACATGCCATCATACCGGAACATGCCACGTGTCATGCATTGAAATCGCCATGTGGAGGCACTGGTTTAACTGGCAGCTTCTAAGTGGGTCACCTCTCTTAAACAACACCATTCATATAGTACTATTTCTATCCATTAATTTCATTCTTACTAATCACACATTTTATTATGAAGAGGGCATTCTTTTTCTGGATTTTGAGAGGGGGAAATTTGGTCAATGGAATTTTGATTTTCATTGATCAARAACTCCATATTCATTTTTCAGATTTATGTGGGATCAGGGAAAGTTTATTTTGGTGGGTGTAAGTGATATCCATCTCTTAGGTGGCCAAATAACTTTACCACTTGGAGGGAAAGTTACCAATACCCCTTTTAATATTGGATTTTTATCACTAAAATGGCCATTGCCTTATTTATATAGAAAATAAAAAATCGAATATGGATAAATGCACTTACCCAAGTAAATCTTTCTTGAGAAATACTTACCTCGATAAATGTATTTACACTGAAAAGCGAACGAAGCCCGAAAGTAATTCCATGACCTATCAAAAGGAATTATATATATAATCTCTTTTAGGATAGAGATTTTGTATAATTTATATGATAAAAACAACATTTAGCAATTCCTCAAGGCATTACTTGTCATTTAAAGCTAGTCCTGCTAGACATGCATGCATGTATTAGTGTACAAGTAGCCTCCCTCCACCCACGGCAGTGGCACCGGTTTAGCTGGCTGTGTTCCCAAATGCATGGGTCTTCTGCAATTCTCTGAACCAGGTCTCCCAATTACAAAATGCTTTATTGTTTCAACATTTCCGATTGAAATCCTTTTCAAATTAATGTCCTCATGAACCAAGATGGTACTTGTTTGAAATATACATGAATGAAGTTCTTACTGCCATTCATTTTTCCCTCCAGAATTACCCTAAACAAAGAGGGAACCCATTTATGTTCCTAGGATTCTCCTACAAACCAGTAGCCACTCAATTCTGTCCTGCTTTTTCTTTGAATTGGGTAGGCCCCCCATTAATTAGATTTCAAAGATTCAGACAACTGCTAGTCTTAGGAAATTTTATTTAGTTTATGTCTTTTCTTTCCTTGCACTAACTAATTAGCACTGTTTAGATTCTACCGTCTTCTCTTAAAATTAATTTACTTCCTTTATATCTTTCTTGATTTTTTTTTTTGCATAAAATTATATTTCTGAAAAGTGCATAAAATAATACAAAAACAAAAGAAAAAAAACTGGCTTAATTTTGTTTGAAAAAAAAATCCATTTTTTTTCTTCTGTAAGAATGGTTCTGATGGAAGTTTAGCTGTTTAGGTACTGATCAGGTAAATGCATTTTCTAATTAGTTGTTGACAATGAGAAGGACAAAGGCCGTGATTTACTCTGATATTTAATCTTCTTTTATGATCCTATGCCTTCTATGTGAGGGAATTGATATGCAAAGTAGGGGGGAATCAGGAATGCTATGCTTCCAGTCGTCCACTTGAGCGTGGAATTGAAATCTTGTCTCACTCTGTTTTATTTACATGTGCATGTAATAATGATGTGAAGGATGTCTGTGATACTTTGTTTTTTATTTGTAGTAGAGATTTTTTTTTTTTTTTAAATGATTATACAGTCTTCACATGAACATGGGTAAACTAAGTGCCCACCCATTTGTGTGGGTTTCTGACTTTGCAATGTTTGTCTCACATGGAAAGCCTAGAAGCCATGTTTGGTGAAAAAAATGGAAAGCCCCAATATGTTTTCATTCAGCTAGGAAAATGACTTTTGGGTTGCTGGATTTAGTAGCTTCTTCAAAGAGGCTCACTGAAAGCAGCTCAATCAAAACTGGATTTAGTAGCTTATTCAAATGGGCTAGAGAATATGAAGACTAGGTTTAAAAGGAAGTCGAAAATGATTTAGGTTTTAGGGACAATGACTGACTTAAGTTTGTACATTTAGACATCCAGACGTCCATTCAAAAGAAAACTTAAACTCTTCTCCTTAGGCCGTGTTTGGAAACGATGCAAATAAGTGTGAATGCGAATTTGTAGAGTGTAAAACGGTTTATATTTATTGTAAAATTGGGTTAGTTTGACATTGACAAATTTACCTTCTTACCAAACAGACTTTTTACAACTCTTAACAAATGCTCAAAACAGTTTTTGACCCATTTTTATTTCCCACAAGCCAAAGCCCAAAAACAGAAATACATCCAAACAAACCCTAAAATTGGGACATCAGAAAATTTAAAATAACTTCCCAAGATCTTCAACGTAGTCAAAGAGTAAGTTAAAATTTTCTGTGAATCTACCTCTGCCCACCAACCAAGCAATATACATGAAATGATATACCTTCCATCATAAATAACTGTCACACATTATGAAAGCACTGTTAAAAAGAGGATATGGATTTAAGTATGTCGGTGTCTCTTCCCCGGAGGTTGGGGCATCGCTTTCTTATGGGACATGGGAGCTCTCAACTCAGCTTCTTAGCTTCAAAGGTTCAATTCCAATGAAAAGTCTATATTCCATATGAAAACTATCAGATTTCAACATTGGATGAATCAGAGTATCAGACTGAGGAATCGACAGTCAAATTTGTTTTTGGGATGCTCAATTTTTTAAAATTGCTGAAACGATGAAACCAATGTTTTCAAACCAACTTTTAATCCACCACATCTACGTTATATAAAGAGGATGCTTGTTTGAATTTGGTATAGGTCATACAAGCTAAATTCAAATATTATTATCTATGATTAATACTTTGATATAAGGTAAAAAATTGATATGTATTAGCTCGTATCGGCTGATACTTATCGTATTAGGAGCACCCTGATATGTTCTTATAGAAGATGTATCAGGGTTTTGACCGATTCAAGGGGTAGAGGAACCTTAAATTGGCCACATGAACTAGATCTGAAAAGAAAATAAAAAAAAATAAAAAGAATAGTACTGATACTGCCCGATACGCCCCTACCAGCATATTGGGCATATCAATATTTAGAACCTTGCTTTAATATATATACTAGCGGGGACCCGTGCGGTGCACGAGATTTGTTAACGAAATTTAAACAATAAAACACATAAGAGTATACAATTGTTTTATGTTTCTAACATTTTAAATAATTACTAATTATTTATATTTTATAATACTTTTTAATAACTTTTTACAATACAAAAATAACAATAATTTATTTCAACTAAGTTTGTTCATCGAACTGATGAAACCAACCAACTCGACCCGAATTGCTCAGTTTCTAATATTTTTAATTGAAATTGGATCAGTTTCACTGTGGCCATTTGTAAATTGACCAAAATAGAATGACCCAATCACAGATATATATTAATATTTTTATATTTTAAATATAATTTTTTAATATGGGAAAGTGGGGAAATTCTCATATTTCTTACTCTCAAATATTCTATATTATACATTTATTTTTTAATAATGTTAATGTCTTTTTAAAATTTAAAATTAAGTTTTCAATTTAATATTTTGAACCAATTGAGCAAACCGAAAATCAACCCAAACCAATACAACCCGATTTAGTTGATTTTCACTAATGGTCAATAGATTTCGAGTAACCAACTCCCCAACCTGACCATGTTGAATTGATTGGCCAAATAGCCTACAACCAAACCAAACCAGGCCATGATCAACACTCTTCATTTCATCTAAATTAATATTTTAATCTCCAATAAATAAAAAGTGTTTAATCTCCAATAATTGTTAAAAATTTATAGCAAAAATATACAATTATTAAAAATATATTGATAATGAAAATAAAATAAATAACTAATAAAAATAAAATAATTACAATAATTATAATAATTACAAAAATATAAAACAATACAAAAAAATATATTAAGTTAGTGAATAAATAGTGTAATCTCAAATAATAGTTTAATCTCTAATAAATATCAATGAATAAAGTACAACAAAAATACAATAATACAATAAGTATAATAAATTAAATTTAAAAATTAAATAACAGTAGATTAATATCCAATAATTATTAAAAATTTTCTGTTAAATAACAAAACAAATATAGATTTAGGCATAATTATTGAAAATATATTTATCATAAAAAACTATAAATAATTGCTGAAAATACAATAAATATTAATTTTATTAAATATATAATAAATATAGATTAAGATTTTAAAATTATTATTAATGAATACTATTTTTTGAAAGTTATTTTTCTAGAGTTATTAATTGATATAAGTTAAAATTGATTATTTTAAATATTATTTAGTTAGTTAGATAATATGTTTTAAAATTTTATAATTTTAATTATTTATTGAATTTAATAATCTATAAAATTATAATTTATTCTATTATTACATAATTTCATTATTAACTTTCTAAAATATTAAATTATTATTAATTTGAATATTATGTTATGATTTTGTTATTTTAAGATTTTTTTTATTTTATTGCATAATTTCATTATTTTAACTATTTAAAATATAGTTATGATAAACATTTCGTTATTTAAAATATTTAGTTATTTAAATATTTAAATAATATATAAAATATTTATAAATACTCATTATTTGAATTTAAGATATTTAGTTATTGAAATATTGAAATAATAATTTACTTTTTTAATGTTAAATTTCTATTATTTGAATAATCTGGAAAATCATAATTTATATTGTTAGTACATAATTTCGTGATGAATCTTGTGAAAATATAAAACTATTAATAATATGTATTATTAAATTTATTATAATTATTTATTTTTKTATTTTTAATAAATATTTTAAAGTTTATACTATTATTACATAATTTCTTTTCTAATTTTGTAAAAATATTAAATTATTTTTAATTTGAATATTATGTTATGATTTTCTTTATCTGAAGATTTTTTATTTTATTTTATTGCATAATTTCGTTATTTTAACTATTTAAATATTGTTATGTTAACTATTAAAATATTTATTTTTTTAAATATTTAAATAATATATAAAATTTTTAAAAATACTCATTATTTGAATTTAGGATGTTTATTATTGAAATATTTAAATAATTAATTATTTTTCAAGGTAATTATTTAGATATTTTTAGTATTTTATTATTTAAGATATTTAGTTATTGAAATATTGAAATAATATTTTATTTTTTTAATGTTCAATTTCTATTATTTGAATAATTATTTATTAAAAGGGTCATTTATTGAAATACCCATTATAGTTTCATGGATTTACTAAAATCTACCCTATAGTAAGCATTTTACTAAAACACCACTTATAATTTGTAATGGTTTAATCAATCTTCCATTAGATGACAACACAAAATGACAATGTTGACCCTAATGTTCATTTAAATAAATATAATCGAAAGAAAATAAAAATTAAAATACCATTTTTGCCCTAAATAAGACACAAACAACCACTCTATTAGCTATATTTGCTCAATTATGTTTTCTATAAAAAAAAGTGTTAAGGGTATTTTTGGAATAAAAAATATGGGTCTAATGGCAAAACAAACACAACTTAATGAAAGGTTGTTTAAGTAAATAAGTTGTAAAATATATGGGATGTTTTAGTAAAATGAAAATTATAAGGTAGGTTTAAGTACATATGTAAAACTATAAATTGTGTACGAATGACAATGGGGCAGGTTCGGGGTGGGGATCATATTCCACGTTCCTAACCCTGATTCTGAAATTAACCCCCATCCCCGATCCCTAATGGGGATGGGTTCCCCATGGGGACTCGAATCCCCAAAATGTTTTCAGATAATAGTATTTTTTTTAAATAAATTTCTTTAAAATAAAAAAAATAAATTATAAATAATGTTTTAAATATGTTTTGGTACATATATATATATAATATAAATAATATAATAGTATATTTAATATAAATAATATATAGTATATATATATAATCGGGTCAGGGTAGGGTAGGGACCTCAATCCCCATCCCTGACCCCGACCGGGGTTCCTATTAATCCCTGTCCTCGACCCCGCCCCGCCAAAACAATCCCAATTCTTGGCCCCACCGAGTCGTGGAAGTTGGGTCCTCATTGGGGATGAGAAAAATTGTAATCCCTAAAGGTGTATTCTAATAAATGACCCTAAAATAAACACATAAGAGTATACAATTGTTTTATATTTTCAACTTTTTAAGTAATTAATAATTATTCATATTTTATATAATACTTTTAATAAAATTTTTATAATTAAAAAATAACAATAATTTTAGTTAGGTTTATTCATCAAACTGATGAAACTGACCAACCTGATTAACTCGACCCAAGTTGGTTGGTTTTATAGCATTTTAGGTTGGCTTTGGTTCAAAACTTTCCCAATTCAACCAAGTTGGATCAATTTCACTTTGGCTATTTGTAAACTAATCAAAATTGAATAACCTAACCATGGATATATATTAATATTTTAATTTTAAATATAATTTTTAATATGGAAAAGTGGGAATTTTCCCATATTTCTTAGTCTAAAATGTTTTATATCATAAATCTATTTTTTAAATTTATTTTTTAATAATTGCACTGTAATTTTTAAAATTAAATTTAACCTTTAAGTTTAAATCTTTTGAGCCAACTGACAGAACCGAAAAATCAACCCAAACCGAAATAAATAATAGTTTAGTCTCTAATAAACATTGCTCAATAAGTTATAACAAAAATACAATAAATACAATAAGTACAATAAATTAAATTTAAAATTTTCAATAATAGTACTTTAATCTCCAATAATTATTGATTTTTTTTGTTAAATAAAAAACAAAATAAATGTATACATAATCATTGAAAATACATTTATCACAAAAAAATAAATAATTACTGAAATACAATAAATATTAATTTTAGTATATATAATTATATAATTAATACAGATTAAGAATGTAAAATTATTATTAATAAATATTCATTTTTTGAAAGTTATTTTCTCGAATTATTGCTTGACATAAGTGGAATTAGTTATTTATAATTTTATGTAAAAATATTAAATTATTATTAATTTCAATGTTATGTTATAATTATTTTTTTACTTTTTAGATTTTTTTAATTTATTATATAATTTATTTATTTTAACTATTTAAAATCTAGTTATGTTAAATATTTTTTTATTTAAAATATTTAGTTATTTAAATATATAAATAATATGTAAAATACTTATGTTTTACAATATTACTTATTTACTGAATTTAATTATCCATAAAATCATAATTCATACTATTATTACATAATCTCATTAATTTTGTAATATATTAAWGTATTATTAATTTCAATATTATGTTATAATTATTTTTCTACTATGAAGAAATGTTTTAAATTTATTACATACTTTTGTTATTTTAACTATTTAAAATCTAGTTATGATAAATATTTAGTTATTTGAATATTTAAATAATCTATAAAGTATTTAAAGTTTTTATTGTTTGAAATTTATTTATTTAAAGGTATTACATATTATTAAATATTTGAAAAATATTTAAATTGATAATCTGGAAAAACATAATTTAATTTGTTAGTACATAATTTCGTGATATATTTTGTAAAAATATAAAATTATTTTTTTTTGTTTTTTATAAATATTTTAAAGTTATTATATAATTTTGTTAGATTATTTAAATAATTCTTAAATTTTTTAATCCAAACTTTCTTTAGGTAGACAGAGATAAAAAGTAGGGGAGAGGATAAATAGGAATTAGAGATAATTTTGGAGATAAATAGGAATTAGAGATATTTAGAAGATAAATAAGAATTAGAGATAATTTTGGAGAAAGTAAGGGATAGTGGGGGAGGTAGTTTAGGAGAAATTTTAGGAGAAGAGATTATTTAGGTGTTGGGAAAGTGTATTTCATTGGTTTTTTAAAAAATGACATGGAATAAAAAAATAAAAAATTTCAAAAAAAGAAGAAAATTTCTTGACCACTTTGTTTTATATATAATAAATTGTAAATTTGATCCTAAGTGCCCACCCCAACAATTAGCATTTGTGTTAAGATATCATTTGGTTGTAGGTTGACCCATTGGCCTAGACAGTGAACCACTGACCCATTGACCTCGGTTCAACTTTCAGTTTTGAATTATTTTGAATGTCAAACAGTTGTAATTTTAGAGTTGTCAATGGGCCGGGTTGGTTTAGGAAAAGGGGGTCATGCAATTCCAAACCAATTATTAATTGGTTCTATAAAAACAGACCCAGAACCGAATCATGCGTTATTGATCGGGATAATCAGGTGTGGTCTTACTAGACCCGATTATACTTGGCATCTACAATTAGCTATGATAATGATAACTTAGAACTTTCTTTTTGGTAATAATATAACCTTAATAAAAGTGATAGCAAAATAGTAAATTATTTATATATATATATATATATATATATATATATATATATATTGATAAAACAAGTGTTTTTAGTCGAAATTATATTTTGTATAGTCTATGAAATTATATATCTTTTTAGAAAAGGAATTCTCTATAAATTATTAACTATATAAACGATTTGCACCTTAATTAGTCTGGAAAAGAAAGAGCCAATATTAATCCTGATCCAATTGTTAATCAGACAAACCAGAACTGACATAATTGGTTTGGTCAGTTCAGTTTTGTCAAGTAGATCCAACAAATTGACAAGTCTACATAAATTAAAATTATTTCTATTTTTATTTTTAAATGTTTTAAACAAATAAAATGATCAAATGGACAACTCAACCACTAAGCGTTCTATTACTCTTTATTATGTAACTATACATGGTCTTCTCCTCCTGAGTTTATCTCAGATTTGTTGTATTTTGATTGTGATTTGAAGTTTTGAACAATGAATGATTTTGCCTTGTGGCATAAAAGAATTGCATCCATGCATATTAAAATCTGAGATAGGGTTGCAAATTTTAGTTCTGAATCTAATAATATTTGAATCCAAATTTTGATTCTTAACCATTGGATTATGTTCAGAGTCTGTTTGGTTTGCAATTGGAATTAGAATTAATGGTCTATTCCCTCACCCTCATCTATTTGGTTCAGATAACAATCAGAATTGAAATTAGAATAAACTGAAATGGGACTCTCATTTTCGAGAGGGAGGGAAGGGAATCACCATTTTCTCACATGGGGGATTCCAATTCCACCCAACCAAATGGTTGAGGCCATTTCATTTCCAATTCCACACCTCTATTCCCATGAGCCAAATGGATCCTCATATCAAACTTGGAACCAAGTTAATTACTATAGATACATATTAATTTTATGTGGATATAAAGTTATATGCTTAGATATTAGTGGATTGTATTGGGATGGATTCATCGAATTATAGAAGTATAGAATTCATATCACCTTCATCAAATTGGATTCGATTTTGAATTCAGAAAAGATGGACCAGCTTCACAGTCCTAATTAGAAAGAATCTCATGGACTTTATTGATGATTGTGCCACTTGAAAAGTGTGTTCGATCATTTTGAGCCAAGCAGATGATCCATGAGAGAAAGGTTGTCCTCTTCCAACCTAGTTTGCTCATATTAGATCTTTGGAGAAGTCTTGATCACCGACAAATCTAGGGAATTTTGGCCATGTTCACTAAGTTTCATAGCCACAAGTTTTACAGGTTGGTCACTATTTCATTTCCATTTTCTTTAGGCATTCAATTTTCTATACCATTCTCTAGAAACTAAAGGGTCTTCAAAGTTCTCTTGCAGTTGAATTTTCCATACCTTTCTCATCCCATTCCCTTGTAACAAGGGTTCCATTTGGCAAGTCTCTTTTAGAAGATCTTTTGACAGATCTGATGGCCAAAAGACATTAATGTGAGTTTTTGCATTAAGATTTTAATACCTTGAAGACCACTTAGTTAAGGTGCATCTTTCCRTGCAAAGACGAGTTGAAAAAAGGCGAAAAACTCCATTTAGAGCTTTCTGAAAATAACTTGAAACGAGCTTCTTGTGTCTTTTCGAACTGCAATTTTCAGCGACTAGATCTTTCCCCAACCAAATAAAAAAAAAAAAAAACAAAATGCCGACTGCCAGGCTTCTAAAAAGCCAACAGCCTATTCAAAACGGCATGCCAAAAGGGGCCTAAGGTTAATCAAATGAGCTACTTTGTGGTCGTTAAGTGTTCAAGTTATTTTTTAGGGTTGGATGAATGACATTGTAGATCAGGGACCCCTTTTCAGTACAATTGTCAATTCACATACGGATTTTGTGATCACCTCTATCAATGGTCTATTGAATGCATTCTGTTAGTGTCATGAGCTCAAATAATGCCTTGCAATCTCATGAGATCAAAAGTTTGGGAGTTGCTTCAAGGAAGGTTGAATTAGCAAGGTTTTATTCATCACTAATAGGGGATGATTAAGGCTGCAAAATGTTCGGATCAAATTGGATATACCTAGATCTGAATTGATTTGATATTAAATGCAAGTCATAAATCTGTACAACTATTAAAAATGTGAATGCTAGAGTTGAATTTTTGTTTGACTAAAATACCCAAAATTTTGAATTGTATCTCCCTCTAGTTGTAAGGACAAAAATGTAATTTGAACAACCACTTATTTCTTCATTCAAATCCCTCTCATTAAGTCTTATATTTAAGGTATTAGTTTCGATTAAAATTCATCGAAATCTACTCATGACTAGAATATCCCTATTTTTGAATTTGGTCTCTCTGGGACACAAAATACATGTAATTTGAACTACTAAATTTTTCCTCATTCAATTCTATCTCATTAAGTTTTATATTTAGGGAATTAATTCCTATTCTTTCATTGAATACTATATTAATTAATCATATTAAAAAAATGGTAAATTGCTGAAACCTCCCTTGAAGTTTTTGACTATTGTTGAAACTTCATATGAAGTTTGGTAATGGCAATGGCCTCCCATGTACTTTATAACACAATTGCAAGTAGATCCCCCATGTTACCAAAATGTTTATTTTCTTAATTTTCTCTTCATATCAATCTACTCAATCCCTTCCAATCTCTTTTCTGAAATTGAATTATTTTTCAAATTTACTCATCATATCAATTGCTCAAAGGTAACTATAACTTCTAGCCCTATTCTTTTTTTTTTTTTTGTTCATAAAGTTTGTATTGTTTCTCTATAGAAATCAGCCTCAATAGTTATTGTCAAGGGAGGTGATTGCAATTACAAAAGTTTAGGGGGGGATTTAACAATATTGGTCAAAAACTTCAAGGGAGGTTTTAGCAATTTATCCTAAAGAAAAATAAGGGTCCACTTGGTTCGTGAGAATAGGGGTCTAGAATCAGAATCGAAATGGGCCATTCAAATTCCAATTGTTTGGTTGGGTGGAACCAGAATCCCATTCCCATTCCTAGTGGAATGACCATTCCCTCTCCCTCTCTTGGGAATGATATCCCATTCCAGTTGATTCCAATTCCTAGTCTAATTCTTGTATGAATCAAACAGACTATAGGAATAGACCATTCCCATTCCGATTCCGACTATATATGAACCAAATGTACCTTAAGTGTGACAGAGAATTATTGTTTTTATTGATGATAGAAATAAAATACAAATTTAAAATCAACGTAAAAAAGATGTTGTTTTCTTGTTCGGTGGCGAGTCGACAATTTAGCATTTTGGGTCAAATGTGTCAACCCTAGATGTCATAATTAAATAATAACAAAAATTAAAAAAGAAAGATGAAAACACACAAAAGTATAAAAAACATAAAAAAACTGTTATAGAAAACATTTGGATATGCCTCTAATATCATATATTCATCATATTAAACAAAAATAAGTGTGATATAAAATTGCCATGCACAAAGCATATGCGCACTTACTAGTTAAAAAAAACATCATTGTCAACTAAACTTTGTTCCATATGAGCTCAGTTATATGAATCTTATTTCACCATTAATTCCATCTCAAGTGCCCTATCCATTATTGAAATACTACTAGTCAGGCCCCTTGTGATGCCTGGTCTTGTTAAAACAAATTGTGGCTGGAGTCTTATGGCAATATAAATTGGACCAAGTGGTACCAAGTCCACTCAAAATTACTATTTTCCAGTGACGTGTTACTAGATAACGTTGTGTTAATTTTTATTATTTATCTTAATTGTTAGTATTTTTATTACATTTTATTAGTKTTATTACTTTTAAATATCATCAATGGGCTTTGTTAAGTGACATTTAGACAAGAGTCTTGGGATATTTTCAAATAGGCAAAGCTGAACCCTATCCATATTACCATCAATTCTTGGGTTATGCATTGTCTAATAAATTAAAAAAAAAATCTACAAGGGATTAGGTAGTGGTAGTAACTTTTTTATTAAGTTAAAATTTGAAAATACATTTTTTATTTTAATTAAATTATTTTTTATTAATTTGTATCAATTYCAACTAATAAAACAATTTTTGCTGAGTTTGTTAACATTCTTTTATTTTTTTTGTTATGTCAATTTTTATTAATAATTTAAATTTWAATTTTTTATAAATTTTGTAAAATTAATTTTACTAATTTTATAGTAATTTAATAAAATTATGTTATTTAATTTATTTTAATTAATAAGTTACTTAATAAGTTAATCATGTTAAAGTAAGTTGCTACTTATTAATTTTCTCTTTATTGTTGTTTTTCAGTTACTTTTTTATTTTTAATATTTTCTTGATAAATATTACTTTCATATGTTAAAAAAATTTTGTTGTTTTTAGTAAAAATTTCTCTTATTTTATTGATAAATTAAAAAATTAAGTTTCTAATTTTTTGTCTTTTTATAAGATTTCCCTTATTTTATCAATTTTCTGTATACTAACAAAACTGTTAATATTTCTTGTTAACTTACCTTATTTTTTCTAATTAATAAAATTACTTTAGTGAGAATTTTCATTATTTGCTCTTTTTATTTTCAAAATTGTATAATTGGGTCAAACCGATCAAACTAGATCAGTCCTGTTCAGTATGAAATAGTAATCGAAGCCAGTGGGTGGATGGTTTTCAGGTATTCAAATTACTCAGTCCTGCTCCTTTTGTTTCAAAAATTGCATAACCAAATTGAACTGATCAAAATAGATTGGTCCACTTTAGAAAGAATTGGTAATTGAAGCTAGTGGGTTGGATGATTTTTGAGTATTCAAATTCACCCATGAACTTCATCTTTTTTATGCTATTTTTAGGCCTGTAATTCATTTCTTCTTTTGCTTTCTTTTTCTCCGGGAAGTTGATGACAATGTTGGGGACGCAACCTGATCTATTTAATCTACCACTAAATATTAATGGAGCTACAAGACAAAGAAGACAATTGGTATTCACAAAAGCATTTCCAGAAAATGATTAGTGAAATTTCTACATAATTTATAAAATATAGTGAATTTTTAATAGAAAAATTCTAAAAATATAACAAAAAAATATTTTATTAAAAATTTAATTAATATTTTAACAAAAGCATGTTAATTAATAGTGTTTCTAATATTTTAACAAAAACATGTCAAGATATATTTTCTAAAAATTTATATAATAGATTTAGCAAATGAAACCAGATCAATCAAGATTTATTCAAATCGGTAAATAAATAAATTGAGGCAATCACTTTTTCTGCTATGTAATGATCCATCCATTAGAATCGTCTTCTTGACCCATCTTATTATAGTTTTCATTCGACAAAGATAATAGCATTTCGTTGTCAATACAAATAGTTATTTATGGACCCCAAAATATCCAATGGAGAGAGAGAGATAAATTTTATAATTAAAATATTAAAATATTATTTATAATTGTAATAAGATTTTTTAATAAAATATTGCTTTACTTTTATTATTTTCTTACTGTATTTAGTGTATTATTTATATTTTCTCTTATTTTAGATGTTACTTAATCATACTATTTTAATATTTAAGTTTTAACTTAAACATTAATATTTTAATACATTAATGAAAAATAAAATGCATGTATATGGGAGGTGGAGAGATAGAGATATAAATAGATAGAGAGTGAGATAAAGGAATGGAAAGAGACATTAAAACTAGATGATTTAATGGGCATATGAGATAGCAGTTTGGATCAGGTAGGCACAACATTGTAAGCACACTCAATGAGCACTTAGAAAATTTTTGACACTTGTCTCTTAAAATACCCTAGCCTACCATTGAAAAAGATTAAAAACCACTTTTGATACTTGTTAGAATATTTATCAAGTGTTCATTGAGTGTGCTTACTAAGATTAGGAGGTGTTTTAGGAGTAAGATAAGTAGGGGGGATAGTTTAGGAGAATCTTTAGGAGGGGAGATGGTTTAGGTGATTGGGAGTGTGTGTTAAGGAGGAAGCAGGAAAGGGGAAGGGAGAAGGGGGAGGAATGGTGACATGGACAAGTAGACAACCTTGCTATATATATATATATTAAAACAATATTTTCTTCTTTTTTTGAATTTTTTATTTTTTTATTCCATGTCATTTTTGAAATAGCCAATGAGATGCACTTTCCCATCACCTAAATAATCTCTTCTCCTAAAATTTCTCCTAAACTACCTCCCCCATTTTCTCCAAAATTATCTCTAATTCTTATTTATCTTCTAAATTATCTCTAATTCCTATTTATCCTCTCCCCTACTTTTTATCTATACCTATCTAAAGAAAGTTTAGATTAAAAAATTTAATAATTATTTAAATATTCTAACAAAATTATATAACTTTAAAATAATTATTAAAAACATAAAAATTAATTTTATATTTTTACAAAATATATCACGAAATTATGTACTAACAATTTAAATTATGTTTTTCCGGATTATCAATTTAAATGTTTTTCAAACATTTAATAATATGTAATAGCTTTAAATAAATAAAACTCAAATAACAAAAAAGTTTAAATATTTATAGATTCATTAAATATTTATCATAACAAGATTTTAAACAGTTAAAATAACAGATAAATTAAAACAAAATTCTTCAAAGTAGAAAAATAATTATAACATAATATTAAAATTAATAATAATTTAATATATTACAAAATTAATAATGAAATTATGTAATAATAGTAAAAATTATGATTTTATGGATAATTAAATTCAATAATTAATTAATGTTTCAAAATTTAAATATTTTACATATTATTTGAGTATTTAAATAACAAAATATTTAACATAACTAGATTTTAAATAGATAAAATAAAGAAATTATGTAATAAATTTGAAAAATCTGAAAAGTAGAAAATAATTATAACATAATATTGAAATTAATAATAATTTAATATTTTTACATAATATTTTAAATTACTAATTTCACTTATATCAAGTAATAATTCGAGAAAATAACTTTCAAAAAAATTAATATTTACTAATAATAATTTTAAACTCTTAATCTGTATTTATTTTATAATTACGTATACTAAAATTAATATTTATTGTATTTCACTAATTATTTATTGTTTTTCGTGATAAATGTATTTTCAGTGATTATGTATAAATTTATTTTGTTTTGTTATTTAACAGAAAACTTACAATAATTATTAGAGATTTAGAGATTAAACTACTAGTATTATTGATTTTTTTAAATTTAATTTATTGTATTTTTGTTATACTTTATTGATTAAATGATATTTATTAGAGATTAAACTATTATTTGAGATTATACTATTGATTGATTAAGTTAATATATTTTTAATATTTATTGTATTTTTGTAATTATTTTATTTTTTCATTATCAATATATTTTCAATAATTGTGTATTTGCACTATAAATTTTCAATAATTATTGGAGACTAAACTATTGTTATTTATCGAAGATAAGACTATTAATTTAGCTAAAATTATGAGTGTTCATGAGTTGGTTTGGTCCTGCCGTAGGCTATTTGGCCAACCAAATTGACATGGTCAAGTTGGGAGTTGGTTAGTTGAAATCGACTGACATCTTGTGAAAACCGACCCACTCAAGTTGTATCGGTTTAGGTCAGTTTTCACAAAAGGTCAGTTGGTTCATAGATTTAAACTTAAAAATTAAATTAAATTTTAAAAATTTACAGTGCAATTATAAAAAAATAAATTTAAAAATTAGATTTATGAAATAAAACATTTTAGATTAAGAAATATGGGAAATTTCTCACTTTTTCATATTAAAAATTATATTTAAAATATAAAATATTAATATATACATCCATGGTTAGGTCATTTGGTTTTGCTCGGTTTACAAATGATCAAAGTGAAACTGATCCAAATTGGTCGAATTGAGAATTTTTTAAACCAAAGCCGACATAAAATATTAGAAAACCGACCAACTCGGGTTGAGTTGATCGATTTCATAAGTTTGATGAACAAACTGAACTGAAATTAATTAATGTTATTGTTGTATTATAAAAAATTTGTTAAAAGTAGTATATAAAATATAAAAAAATTATTAATTATTTAAAAAGTTGAAAATATAAAACAATTGTATACTCTTATGTGTTTCTATTAGGGTCATTTACTAGAACACCCCTTATAGTTTTACATATGTACTTAAACCTACCTTATAGTTTTCATTTTACTAAAAATCCCATATATTTTACAACTTATTTACTTAATTAACCTTTCATTAAGGAGTGTTTGTTTTGCCATTAGGCCCATGATGTTTTATTCCAAAAATACCCTTAACACATTTTTATACATAAAACAAAATTAGCTAAATGTAGCCAATAAAGTGGTTGCCTATGTCTTATTAAGGGAAAAAATGGTATTTTATTTTGATTAAATTTATTTAAATGAACATTAGGCTCAACACTATCATTTTCCACTATCATCTAATGGAAGATTGATTAAATCCGTTGCAAACTATAAGTGTTGTTTTAGTAAAATGCTAACTATAGGGTAGATTTAGTAAATCCATGAAACTATGAGGGTATTTTAGTAAATGACCCTTTCTATTATTTATCTTTCTTTTAATAAATCTTGTGCATTGCAATCCCCGCTAGTATATATATATATATATATAGCAAGGTTTTCCATGAGGCCCTGTTCGCTTTTTGGTAAGTTACTTACTTGGGTAATGCACTTACCCAAGTATTTCCCAAGAAAGATTTATTCAGGTAAGTGCATTTACCCATGTTCTTTTATTTCCCATATAAATAAGGCAATGACCATTTTAGCCATAAAAATCAATTATTAAAAGAGGCATTTTGGTCCCATTCAAGTGTTGGCAAATTTCCCCCCAGGTGGGAAAGTTATTTACCCACTTAGGAGATGGGTATCACTTTCCCGGGTAAGTAATACCAAGGAAAATAAACTTTTCCTGGTCCCCACAAAAATCTGAAAAAAGAACATAGAATTCTTGGTCAATGGGAATCAAAATCCAAGTAACCAACTTCCCCCCCTCTCAAAATCCAGAAAAAGAAGGCCCCCCAAGTGTTATATATGTTTTTCTCTATTCACCACCAAACCTTAGTCTACTTTCCCTCACTTTATTACCCATTCCTCCTAAGTTCACTTTTATGAGTTTATTTTTAACCCTATCCTTTTTAGGTTTTTTTCACCCATTCATCTCAATCTTTTCATTTCCGTTACACTAATTTGTTGAACATGTTTCTTAACTACACAACAACACTTTTCCCCATAATACATTGTTGGGCAGTGAGATATGTAGCGCTGATGTTGTCACACCAGATAGTTGGTTAAGATGAGAGTTTGACACCAAGATCCGTCAAGAGAGAGTGAATCCACAGGATTTATGTAGCAGCATTAGCACGGGCCCGTACTTGAATGGGCCACTGTGACTTGACTTGCTTCTTAGCATTCCAAGCAATCAGATTGTTTCCAAGGTAAATTGGGAAGCCACCAGTGGACTGTCTGCTATTATGATAGTCGACCCAACCAACATCTAAAAATGCCTATAGAGAGAGAAAGGTGAAGAGTTGCAGTTGAAGTATAATCCATAGTCAAGTGTATATTTGAGATATCGTAAGATACACTTGACAGTTGCCCAGTGTGCATCTGTAGGAGTGTGCCAAAATTGGTATACTTTGTCCACTGAGAATGCAATGTCAGGGCAAGTGACTATCATGTACTGGAGGAGTTCAGCTTCAATCAGGTTAAAGTCCATTCGGGTAGCTTTTACTGCCTTGCATTGAGAATATCTTCATACTTGTATGCTTTATTTCATGGAGAGATATTCCCAATGCAAGGTTGCAAAAGGCTGTTAGAATGGTGTGGGCACAGATTTGCCTTGATAGGCGCCGATCTTGTACTGGAGGGCCCCCACAATGCCTCTATATTCTAATGAGTCAGGCAAGGGTTTACCATCAAGCTTGGACATCTTCGTGTTCACAACCATAGGGGATTGAAGTGACATGGCATTCTCTATGTGGGCACAGATTTGCCTTGATAGAAGCCGATCTCGTACTGGAGGACCCCCACAATGCCTCTATATTCTAATGGGTCAGGCAAGGGTTTACCATCAAGCTTGGACATCTTCGTGTTCACAGCCATAGGGGATTTGAAGTGACTTGGCATTCTCCATGTGCGCACGTTTAATAATACTGAGAATATACTTCTTTTGAGAGAGAATGACACTGGAATTGTGTGTAGATATCTCCATGCCAAGAAAGAGGTGAGCAGAACCGAGATCCTTAAGGCTATGTTTAGTTTGAAGGAAAAGGTAGAGAAAGGAAGGGAAAGACAGGGAAATCAAGACAAGATTTGTAAAGGTCTCCCTACCTTTCCCTACATTTTCCTTCAAACCAAAAAATAGCCTAAGCGAAACATGTTGAGTAAGTGCTGAAATGCAATCATTTATAGCCGATCATTTTACGAGCTATTCAAGCTCAGATCATGAAAAGCTTGATTTGGCTCAGTATAAACCATGCTCTGAGTTGAGCTTGAGCCTAATATATAGGCTCGTTTTCTAATTGAACCAAGATCAAGCCTAATAAATCTCTGCTCGTGAGGCTAGTAAGCCTATCAAGTTTTTTTACATATAATGTATATATATACATACATACATACATACATACATACATACGTACGTATGTACGTACATACATACATACATACATACATACATACATACATACGTACGTATGTACGTATGTACGTACGTACATACATACATACATACATACATANTACATACATACATACATACATACATACATACGTACGTATGTACGTATGTACGTACGTACATACATACATACATACATACATACATACATACATACATACATACATACATACATACATACATACATACATACATACATGCATATATTATATATAAAATATAATAAATATAAAAATATTATACATAATAAAAAATATCATACATAATATTTTTAATTTTTATATATAATAATAACTAATTTTATATGTCAAATAAAAAAGTAATTTGTTATATGTATATTTCTTATTTTTATAAAATGTTTGGCTCATAGTCGAGCTACAAATTATGAGCTTTTGACTCGAGCCGAATTCGAGCTCAAGTTTCTGGCTCGAAACGAACTTAAGCTCGAACTTACGAGCTTTTGACTAAGCTAAATTCAATCTCAAGTCTCTAATTCAAATCGAACTCAAGTTCGAACTCGAACCTGATGGTTTATTAGTGAGTCGAGCTCGAATAACTAGATATTCAACTCAACTTGGCTCGAATCCACCCCTAATGACAGGTGTTGAGAATGAGCTCTCAGATGTAGTGTGTACGATGGGAGCATCAGGAACTGTAATGTCGTTATTTGAAATTGATGTCGTAGCAGCAGCGAGTGTTTGGGGATGGTGACAAGAGATGGTTGAGCATCCAGATGAGAGCATGACATATTCTGAGTGGGCTGAGAAAAGTCCATCACTTGAACATGAATAACAACACCGAGAGATGAAGGTTGAGCAACTATTTGGACTGATGAGAGTGATGCACCGGGAAATATACATTCATCAAAAATGACATGGTGGGAAATTTATTCACATCCAGATGATGGATCATAGCACCTATAACCTTTCTATGAATCATTGTACCCCAAAAAGATGCACACAGAAGATATGTAATCAAACTTGTGTCTATGATGAATCAAAGAATACGGAGGTGCATGGCCATACAAGCATCCACTTAGTAAACAATTTCTATTACAATCAGCTTAAACTCTGGGGTTTTCAACATACTAATCAATTCTTTGTTCTTGTTGCCATATAGGCCATCCAAAAGATGACTCAAGTAAACAATTAGTTACAAGTAAACAATCACTCAAATAATTAAACAATTAGTTCCAATAGGTAGAGCTGAAATCTGGTCCAGATATCAGTTAACTCTCTATCTGGTGGGCCAGTTAGATATTAGGCTTTGCAGCCTAAGCAAACCAACACAGCAACACATGTGAATTCATATGCCAAATAACAAGAATACTTGGGCAAACCCCAAAATGATCTTCGTCAGTTCTATCTGCCTTCACCCAACTACAAGGCATCCTATCCTAGCAAATTTTCAGACTGTTAGTCCACTCATTTAAATTTTCAGAACTGTTAGTCCCTTAACTCATCCATGGGATTATGTTCAAACAAATCTCTGGACTCTTCATTTAAATTTTCAGAACTGTTAGTCCCTTAATTCATCCATGGGATCATGTTCAAACAAAACTCTGGACTCTTCATTTAAATTTTCAGAACTATAAATCCACTCCCTTCAAGCTCCACAAACATTTTTCTATCAAATTCCACAAACATCTTAATGAAATACCCTCTTTAGTATCTGATTTTTTTTTCTTTGCGTGATGCACCTCTTCAATTTAGATCATGAGTTCAGATGTAGAACACTTCCTTGAGATAAGGGTTGGCAGTTACCTTGTTCAGATTTAGAATACTTCATCTAAATTTGCAGAACTGTTGGTCCACTTCCTTACTTCAAGCTCGACAAGCATTTTTCTAGCAAATTCCACAAACATCTTAATGAACCACCAAGCATAAGAAATTTAAGAATTTCTTTTAACACCCTTCCACACCCACCAAGCATAAGAAACCTAAGCTCGAAACTGGATTCTTGATGTTTATAATAGAGCCTCGATTTTCAGACCTGGTATGACCCAAATCCACACCCACCCTTCCAAAAAACCGAAATTCAAAACTCTACGTTCATTAGAAACGTGATAGATTCAACGAAGCTAAGTCAGAGAGGATCTATAACCTCTGTTAGACCACATCCATCCTCTTAGACCACCCTTAACCCCTTCCATTTCCATAACAGAGCCTACGTTATAGAGAGGATCTGTATCTTCTGTTAATGTAAAAAATAATAATAAAATGTAACAAGCAATAAAGGGTTGGCGGTTACCTTGTTCGGAGGAGACCTCTTGGTGGTAGAAACAATAGAAACCAAGTCCGACGACAGTGGTGTTGGCTGCAAGAAGAAAACTCAAATGTTAGTATTACGACGGCAATAATGAGGGGTTGGCGTTTATTCAAACCGGAAACAAGTCCGGCAACGACGAACTGGAAAAAAAAAATCTCCACGGATTACCTTCTTATAGATGGTTCAAGAGGTCGGTGAGCTTCATAGTAATGAGGAGGAAGAGGGAGAAAAACCTTCTCCATGGGTTTTAGGAGGGTTGGTGTGTTTACTGTGAGATGCAATGCATTGTAACACCTTTAACCTAACGTGGCTAATTGCCAACTCAGATGCCAACAGGATCCATGTAGGGCAAATGTTTTTGAATCGATGGGGCGATTCAAGAAACATCAAAAAGTCGTTTCAGCTAAAAAGTAAATTCCTGAATACCGAGGCAGAATTGTTTTTCGACTGTTTCTTCAAAAAACACCTTTCTAAACGTGTTTTTTTTTACCAATTCCGTTTATTTGTTGATGTATCATGCCTGCCACCTGAACTGAAACGCAACGATGCCAAATGCCATCTTTAATTTTCTTTTCTTTTTATTGGTTTGGGACTTTAGGTGGAGGTCATCAGATCAGAAACCCTTTTTGTTGATTTGAAAATATTCCAGAATATTTTGTATTTTCCCTTCCCATCCCACAAACCAAATGAATGCAAATTCAAGTTTGAATCTTCTACCAACAGTTAGCCGCCAACACGTCCCAACCGACCACTACAACTGTGCATTGAATGTGAACCGAATTGAGAACAAGAGAGAGAACAGATTTAGGGGTATCAAGAATAGTCGACCCCTATCCCAAAGAGTCCCTTTTATATTAAAATATATGTACATTTATAAGAATGTCCTTATAGGGCTGAAAGATAAAAGAAACAAATAAAATAATGAGAATACTGTTACTGTACAACAAGGGATATATTAATAATGTACATCAAGATATATCTTCACACTCCCTCTCAAACTGATGCGTAGACATCAGCATTAGTTTGCCCATAAGAACGAGGTTGACTCTTTGTCATGGCCTTGGTAAAGATGTCAGCAATCTGCATGTGAGAGGCTTCATGAAGAAGAGATATAGAGCCAGCAACGAGAAGGTCTCTAATAAAGTGATAATCCACCTCGATATATTTAGTTCTCTCATGGAAGATAGGATTAGATGCAACATTGATAGCATTTGTATTGTTGGCATATAGAGGGATAGGATTAGGAAGTTGAGTACCAAGATCCATGAAGAGAGACTTCAACCAAACAATTTCACTATAGGTAGAAGACATGGCTCTGTACTCAGCTTTAGTAAAAGACTTAGAGACAATTCGCTATTTCTTACACTTCTAGGAGATGAGAGAGTCACCCATGAAGATGCACCACTCAATAGTGAATTGGTGAGTGTCAGGACAAACAGCCCAGTCTATATCAGCATAAACTCTTAACTGTATGGATGGTGAGGAAGAGAAAAACAGTCCTTGAGAAGTTGTGTCTCTAACATAACGGATGATGCAGCGAACAACAACCATATGAGGTTGTCTAGGGGTAGAACAAATTGACTAACGACCTGAATAACATGTGAAATATCAGGCCAAGTCATAGTGAGATAGATCAGAGAGCCAACAAGCTGACGGTACAAAGTAGCATCAAGAAGAATTAGGTGACGAGATCAGAGGCATATTTTTTATAGTTTGACGAGATCAGAGGCATGTTTTTGCTAACTGTAGGTGTGTACAGCTCACTCAGACCCTCAAAGAGTACTCAAACACCAAGAAGAACACCACAGAAACACTTACAAGTAGCCTATAGTCAACCCCCCTACGCTGCGATAAACTTACGGTCCAATGTCACTGTCACGATGAACCTGCAGCATGTTAAGCAAAACCACGATAAACCCGCGGCCCACCAAGTCCAGTCAACACCCAAACCTAAACAAGCCTCACGAAGACTTGTCAAAAAGACCCAAGCACAATTGAGTGCGTGGTGAAGTCACACTCGCAGTGATGTGCGAGAAACTCAGCATTTGTGAACCAGTTCCAAGTAGCAGGTTGGGGAGGACAATGGGCCGAGCCCATGGCGAGGTCCGTGTGTGCCCAAACACATGGAAACCCATTACAACGAAGCACTTTGCGAACCTCCACGAAGCATTAACAAAATACCGACCTTCAGACGGTGACGTCATCCCCCCCAAGTAGGATTAGTCATGGCGGGCAAAAGGGTAGTAGCACACGTGAATAATGAAGGATCTTGAGGATAAGGAAAGCTGATCCTTGAGAATATCTTCATGAGACACTTGGCGATGACCCAGTAGTGTACCCAATAATTGACAGCAAACAATATATTCCCTTTCCCGATACGGAGTGAAGATCCTCATCTCCTACCTTTTAGGATCTCAAGATCTTCTTCATAAATAGAGGGTCCTCCTCACGTTAGACATCATCGAACCCTTAGCATTTCACTGCTGATACCTTCGAGTCCCTACAAGCCTCTCATTTCCCTAATCCCATACCAAATAGGCTTTTCGCTCCCCTTGGAGGCTCTCCTTCGTCTTTTAAAAAGACCACCCTTCAACCTAGCCTTACACCTCAGTCCTACAGTAGAACCTCTGGTTCTCGTCTTTGATCACGAAGGATGGCCTCATGAAGAATCAATCTCTCTACCATCCTCGAGGAATAGAGTGACGTTCCAGAAAATACCAACCCTAGAGTGGAGAATCAGCCTGGGATGGAAACACCCATCCAGGCCGACATTGAGATCTTGTCAAACAAGGTCTACGGGTTTGAGGCTTCCCTTCCACTTTTCGAAGAGCGGTTCAAGAAAATCGAACAAGGCATGGAGGAGATGAGGAGCGCCCTCTAGATTTTGCTTAACCGTTTAGCTCAGGCTGAACAAACACCCGCCACCACCATCCCGGATGTCTCGAGTTCTAATCCCAATCCCAGTCGCCATACCTCTGGCGCCATACCCACCTTCCCTGGAATCCCAGAGCAACACCACAGGGCCAACCCGACCCTCATCTCAGGTAGGCTCTGTACTCGCTCATTAGTTTCGTGCTTTCCCTAGCTCCGACCCGATATCATAAGTTCCCCTCAGTAGAGACAAATTGAAGGAGTACGTCCAGGGACTGGTAGTCGAGAGTCACAATTGCGTCCAGGATTCGACAGTCTTACAAAAGCCTTACTCTGACTGTATCCTATAAAAGCCCTACCCTACTAGGTACACCTCTCCCTAACAATGGCAACAGTACGACGGGCAGAGGGGCAGCCCGTAGGAACATATTAGCAAGTTCGAAGATTCCCTCGGTCCTTTTGCTCTCAATGGGGACCTTAAAGTACGAGAGTTCTTGAAGTCGTTGGCTGGCCCATCATACACGTGGTTCATAAGCCTCACTCTCGAGAGTATCGATTGGTGGAGTGAGTTGGCCAAGAAGTTCCTATCGAAGTGGTTCACCCTAGAAAGGAAGCTGACAATGGATGACCTGTGGAATGTGGAACAGGGGCCAGGAGAAAACATTCTTGCTTATGTCTTGAGATTCCAAGAGCTCACCCATTTCGTTTTCAATGAACATGCTACCAAGAAGTGCTTTGTCGAACAATGCGTTTAGTGTATGCGCCCTGCATACCGGATCGACATCACAAACGTTGAAGTAGAAACCTTTAGCCAACTCTAAAAATGAGTAGAAAAGACAGCGCGAACCGTCAAGGGTGCGACCCCGTACAACAGAGAAGAGGCATATGCAGTCGACAGGAGGCCGAGAAATAATGGAGGAACCAGACAATGACCATACCAGAGAGGCAACACCCAAGGAAGAAGAGATGCACTAGTACCTCCCCACTTTCCTTGTACTAGGGAGGAGGTAATTATGATCATGAACAAATTAGTAGAGGACAGACTCATTGACTTGCCACCGCCACCTCTGGGAGTAGACCCAGAGAAAGACAAGCATGGCGGCAGATGGTGTAATTACCACTAGACAAAAGAGCCGACCTGTGTGGAAACTGATCCCCTACCAGCACATGCTTGAGGAGGTAGCGTCAATGTAGTCAGGGAAACTGGACAGCACCAAGACGACACCCTGATAGAGAGACTAGAGCGAAGCGAAGAACTGTGTCAGTTCTTCACTAAGAAGGAAGCCAATACGATTTCTTATTATTTTGCATTATCAATTATAGTTAAAAATATTTATCACACAAGTGATCTAGAGGTATTTATACCATCAAATGCATTTAAAACTCAATAAACCTCATGGATCTATATGATTCTCATAAGTGTACAATCCATCCAGTAATGAAAAGACCGAATGGTGTTTTACAAGTTTAGACACCGACTGGCATTAAACAAACTGGATGGTTTCTTATTATTTTGACTTATCAATTATAGTTGCAAATATCTATCACCCAAGTGATCCAGAGCTATTTATACTACATGGTTCTATATGATTCTCATAAGTGTACAATCCATCTAATATTGAACAAACTGGATGGTGTTTTACAAACGAAGACACCCATACATATCTCTAATGTGGGCATTAGTGAATTGTATAACCCATTTTGCTTTTGAACAAATGAGACATTTCATTTATATAAAAAGGTCCATTAATTACCGACAACCCCTTGATATATTAACTAATAATGCTACTACCAAGCATTTCATGATGTCCTTTTCTTTTGCTTAATCCATTAAGGCTCCATTATTAGTAGTTCTATTTAATTCCCATGTTACAACTTTATTTGATAATTGAGGCCTTCTTTTGGGTAGGGCTTGTATTTGTAAGAGTTAACCTCATTAGCATGCTAATTGCTTATTAATACTGAAGCCTTAAAAAAACAAATTAAACAAGCTAGGACTTAACCAAAGGACTATTAAATGCATTCAAGTTATTGACATCCTATAAAGTGGAAGGCCTTAATCCAGCTTCAACGAAGATAATAATTTGAACAAAAGTCTAAGCCTATCTAGAAAATCAAACATGAAGGTCGGGATCATTATCCAGAACACTCTCGATTACAACAATTTAATATCAATGTCAATGTTATAATCCATAACCCTATACTATATCAAGCATAACACTAATAATTGTAAAGTCGATAAGCAATGAAATAGCCTTGCAGGGAGAAACCATCCACTCCCACTAAAAAAACATGCCTTTAATTTCTAACTCTGCACATACTATGGTTTTATCTCTACCCTAAATTGGGAGAACCATTTCCCTAAGAGACTAAACCCTTTTTTCCATCAAGGTTATTAGAAGATGATCTAGACCTATCCTTGACAAGACTAGTCTCTTACTCTAGCTCTTGCTTCTGCTCCTAGAAGGTGTTCTTCATTTCTCTGCTCTTGACGACCCATAGGACCTAGATTTTTCAATAAGAGATCTGTTACGCAATGGACTGTGACTATAACACCCTCAAAAAATATGAATAGGTGTGAGCATCAAGAAACAGCTCACTTGGGTTGGAATTGGAGTCTCCACCCATCAGTTATGGAAATGGAGGAGATGGGACCTCCGAGAATAGCATCAAAATCATTCTTATTAAATAGTGACTCCAATGGCCCAAGGCATCGGCTAAACCAGTCAACGTAAGACTTGGATGAAAGAGGAAAGGGGTTAGGCACCTCTCTCCTGGGTCCAGTAGGTGGGGTCCACATGATGCTTCGAACAACCATAATCATAAAAAGAAAACAACTAACATGGCAAATGAATGCAAATCATAAGCCAAAAAAATCCCTATTTTTATTTATCAATATTCTTTCATTTTATTTTATTTTTGTTTTTGTGCTTTTTTATTTTCATTTGCCTCTCTTCTCTTTTTAATTATTATTTATATTTCTCTTATTTATTTATTTTATTTATTATTATTATTATTATTATTATTATTATTATTATTATTGTTATTATTATTACTATTATTTATTTTTATCAATTATTGAATTTTTAGTTATTGTCTCATAAAACCCCATTTGTATGTTTATTTTATGGGACTATTTATTTTTATTMTTTTTTTTCGTTTTCAGATTTTTTTGAATATTTAGTATTTAGTATTTTTATTTTTTATTGCTCTCTCCTTCCTTTCTAATTTCTTTAGTTTTTGATTTTTATTGTTTTTTTATTTTAATTACTTTTCTCCCTTATAGTAGTGTATTCCCCTTTTTCATGTATTCCAATCTATTGATCCCTAAACCCATTATCATAGATTTTTTAACTTTCTATCTTTCTTCATTTATTATTATTATTTTTATATGATTATATTTATTTCTATCATCACTTCACTAATGGGGCCTAAATTAGATAACCACTCAACCTAAATTTAAATAACCAATAAAACCAAGAACAACAACCTAGAGTAAACAACATTTAGACAAAACAAATCCAACCTCACAAGAATAACCGGGAAAACAGAGGAGATAACAGAGTAATAGCCGAAAGGTTTCATCAGAGCCGATTCAATAGAACTTCATCACAGGCTTTGTCAGCATTCCCTCTCCTCAGACCCATACAACAGAGGGGGAGCAATGAGAGAGTTACCTGGTCGGGTTTTGACCTGAAACCAACCATTACAATGAGAGTCAATTGAGTTAGATTTTGGTTCGTTTGTCCTCTGGTGCGACAACCAGCTAGATCTTCKYCCAATTAGAGTAGTAAACAAAAGGAGTTCTGTGCAAAGTACTGGCTCATATTTCTACCAGAGGTTTGATGTCGCAATAGCGGACACTGAGAATGAATTGCTCCTAGCCTTCTTCTTCGAAGGATGTTGGTTACGGGTGACTATAGCTAAGGACTTGGGGAAGGAGACCGGCCGCCTTGGAGTAGACTTCGTCAAAAACTAGGGAGGACACAACCTCCAACTATGGTTATTCTTCCCAACCAGTGAATAACGCTTCCATGACCAGAGAAGTAGAAATAGAGGAATGATTTGTGAAACTATGCTGGCAGCAATGAGAATGAGAGGAAGGAGAAGAGGGAGGAGAAAGAGGAAGAAAGTGAGAAAAAGAAGGATAAAGAGATAGATGGAGAGAGAGAAAGATCGGATGCAAAGAGTTTTCAATCAAACCTGCCACTACAACAAGTTGCAGTAGAAAAGACAAAATAGAGAAGCAATGTGAGAAGAAGAAGAAGAAGAAGAAGGGAGAGAAAGAGAGAGAGAGAGAGAGAAAGAGGTCTGAGGTGGGGAGATTTATTCGATGGTTTGGAGGAAGAAGGAGATGAATAGTGTTTCTAGAAAAAGTTAGTCTATTCTAGAAATTATTTTAAAAAGATTATTTTTATTGATATTAGGGCCCAAAAGTTGTCCTCTTATCAGCTAGAATCCCTTTTTTTTTCTATTTTCTCTTTCTTTTAGAACTTTTTTTCTAGCCCTTTGGAAAGAAACATCTTGGGAATTTGATTGGTTTAACAAAGAAGAAAGTCCAATAAATCAGCTTAATGGGCTAACTAGCAGTACTAATAGTGGTAAGGGGTTTGAGGTAATAAAAATGACCAATAATGACCTCTAGTCCTTTCCCTGATTAATCAAAAATGCATTAGGTTAATATGATGCCTTCATTCTATGATGACTCAAGAAACAACGCAAAGAGTACATATCCCATCACAATGACTTCAACCTTAAGACTGCCCTAGTTTAAGCCATCAATGGTGGGTTTATCTATGCACACGCTTGGGAATGGATACTGCTATTTTGGTATGATAGCATTGCCCTCCCTCCTTAGACATTTCCAATGATAGACCTTCGATTAACTATCATTTTTTCACAAAGTTATGTCTTTGAGGCTTATTCCAGGTTTGCGATTCAAGGCAGCCATGCTTGTACAATCCTCCTAACGGAAGTGGTAACTTTATCTCTTTCCTAGGATGGAAAGTGCCCTTATTAATACTCATTGTTTTATTCAAAGTAAAAAGGCCGAAAAATAAAATGAAACAACTAAGTAAAAACTTTTATTAATACGAAATATGAGTTGTACAATGATTAAGTTCATTTCCAAACTACCAAAGAACAAAARCAAAATAGAAAGGAATAACTGAAAAGAAGTTCATAACGTAATAAAACTGATGAGATTTTCTAATCAATAAGCTTCTCAAGCATTGGTGGTGCCATGTCTAGAATATCCATGGTGGGATCGAACACACCCTCGTCGATGAGATCTTGAATAGCAAACTTTAGTTGCCAACAATGATTAGTTGTGTGATTGGGCCCTTGATGATAGTTATAGTGAGCATTTTCATCGTATTTCTTCGGCTTAGGCTCCCATGGAGGCCTCTAGGTCAGCAGTCGGAGATATCCCTTCGAAACAAGGAAGGGTAGCAACTAAGCATGAGAGGATGGTAAATGGGTGAGGACTCTTTTCTCTTTCTTCTAGGATAGTTGGCAATTTTGATCCATTTGGGCTGAGGCAGGGGATAATATGTATGATGCTGGGTTGGAAGGTGATGCATAGAATGGAGTTATCTGGGGTGGGGTCAAAATGACAAGAGGTTTCTTAGCCATGCTAAGTGCACCAGATGAACATGCATGAACTAATGGTTGGTGGAATGGTGATATTGGTTGAGGTGGTGGTCTAAAGACTATGGGAGTGGGTGTGGATGTTGTGAGGGTTGGTGAGGACAAGGGTACGCCTGATGGGGGTGTGTAAAGTGGGTTTCACCCAGTTTGAGATATCAACAAATCCATCTTGGAACCCAAGACAACCATCATTTGCTTAAGCTCGTCAAACTCTTAGTAAGACATGAATCAATCGTCAACATGAGTAGACATTTTTCTCTAAACAAAATACCAAACCAAAGAAGCTAAACTTATTATGCGTAATGGATGAAGAAAGGGATGATGAAAAGATGATTTCATAACGAAGGTTTTCTTAAGAAAAAATTAAGTAATCTAAGAATTAGGTCACTTCTATTATCATCATAGAGCATTGGAAACATGTCCAGACCCTTTAGGTTAAACCTCATCCGGTTTTTACCATTCTTCAATTCTTTTTCTTCACCCTTTCACCTTACTAGTGCATCAAACCTCAAGCAACGGATAACATATCCAGACGCACAATAAAAGGAAAACATAGAAACATACACATGTGTGGCTGCCATTGGTGGTGTGTATGAAATGCGAGAAAACAATGCGAAGGATGCTTGGCTGAGGTAACGTAGAACCTATCATGGAGGCAACCTAAGGTTGTTTAGTAGATAGGAAGAACTATATAATTGATTTTTTTATTTGAATTTTATTTTATGGCATATTTTTGTGTTTTTTGTTTTTTATCTTAATGTATTTATTATTATTGTTATTTATTTTTTTATTTTTTATTTTGTTTTTATTTTTAGTTAGTTTGAATTTTGTTTTTATTTTATTATTTATTTGCTTTTTATTTTTATTTATTTTTTGAGATTTTAATTCTTTTATGTTATCACACTATGTGGGTCCTACATCTTTCTTTTTCTTCTCTTTTTTTATCATTTATTTTTTATCTTTTATATTTTTTTCAAATTTTTCTTATTTTTATTTATTATTATTTTATAATTTAATTATCATTTTTTTATTTTAATTCTTGAATGATTTGATTTGATTATTTTATTAATTATCCAAAAGAAACATGGTTAATTTTCATTTAAATAGTTTTTTTATATTTTTCTTTTTTACTTCTCCTTTGATTGTTGTGTTTTAATTTGTTTACTCTTTTTTCTTTTTAGACTTTTTTTGTTTGTTATGAATTTGTACTAATTTTTATTTCTAATTCTTAATTTATTTATTTATTAATTTTTTATATATTTATGCTATGATTAATTTTTCCTTAATTACCAAAAAGAAATATTGCAATTTTTTCTCATTTTTCTTTTTTTCTCTATTGTTTTTTCTTTTCTTTTTTTTTTCTCTTTTTTTTTTCTTTTCTATTCCTTTTTTGTATTTCTATTTTTGCTGATTTTTTATCTTATAATTTTTTTTTTTTTTTCACATGTTTCTTATAATTTTTTTGCTTTTATTTTTGACACTATAGTTTATTTTTTGATTTTTTAGAAATTTGTTTTTTTAGTTTTTGTTTTCTTTTCATTTTTATATATTTATTTCTTTCTTTTCTTTTTCTTTTCTTCTTCCTATTTAAAATTTTCCCCTTTAATTTTCTCTCTTTGAATTTTTTGTACTTATTATTATACTTTCTTTGGCTTTTTATTTGATTTTAACTTTTTTTTTGGAAATTTTGATTATTTTATATATTCTTTACTTTTTTCTTTTTTTTTCTRTTTTTCTCTTCTCCAACTTTTTTGGATTTTTAAATTTTTTATTTTCTTTTATGTGTATTTATGCCTAACTAACTCTTCTTGCCCCTTTTATTTCAATTGTTTTTTTCTTTTTTCATTATTTTTTTTATTTTATATACATTTTATCCTATTGTCCTATTTCTCTTGAAAATTTATCTATTTTTGTTTTTTATTATCTTTGACTTTTTATTATTTTCATGGGCCCCACAAGGGGTACTCAAACAAACCAAGATGGGTGGCTAACATCCTAAATGACTAGGATGACATGTGGAGTGTGATGCATGAGGAGAGGGTTGACACCTAGACTCAAATGTCTTTAACGAGGTTGTTAGCCTTCAAACTTCCACCCATCAGACAAATGGGCTTCTCAAGTTAGTGGCTGGTGGAGAACCTTCAGCTTGGCCAACAAGTACTTAGATCTCGTGGCTTAGACTTCTGACTATGATGGGATGCTAGATTTAATGCAGAATGATGTGTAGAGTGTGCATAAGTAGATAGAGAAGTAATAGAAATAAAGCAATAAAGAACTATCTAATAATCATAAGAAAATAAGCAATTATTATTTTAATAGAATGGAAGCAACAAAGAAGCATGCATATATACAAGAAAAGGCAATCAAGCCAAATGGGCCCCTTGTGGGCCCCACCTATGGTTCAAGAACTCCCCAGTGGAGTCGCCGGTCTGTGAGCATCGGGAAACGGCTCACTTAGGCTGGAATTGGAGTCGCCACCCATCAGTTATGGAAAAGGAGGTGGTGGGACCTCTGAGAATAGCATCAAAAGCATTCTTATTAAAGAGTGACTTCAATAGCCCAAGGCACCGGCTAAACTAGTTTAGGTTAGACTCGGATGAAAGGGGGAAGGGATTAGGCATCCCTCTCCCAGGTCTAATAGGTGGGGCCCACACGATGCTTTGAACAACCATAATCATAAAAAGAAAACAATTAACATGGAAAAAGAAAGCAAATCATAAGCCCAAAAAATTCCCTATTTTTATTTATCAATATTATTTTATTTTATTTTATTTTTATTTTTATTTTTATATTTGTGTTCTTTGATTTTCCTCTTTTATTTTCATGTGCCTCTCTTCTTTTTTAAATATAACTTATATTTCTCTTATTTTATTTATTATTTATTATTATTATTTATTTTTTATCAATTATCTATTTTTTAGTTATTTTCTCATTAAACCCTATTTGTATGTTTATTTTATGGGATTATTCTCTTTTTTTTTTTCATTTTTGATTTTTTTAATCTTTATATATTGTATTTTTTTTCTCTCCTTCCTTTTTAAATTTAGTTTTTGATTTTTATTGTTTTTTTTATTTTAATTAATTTTCCCCCTTTAGTAGTTTATTCCCCTTTTCATATATTCTAATCTATTGATCCCGGCCAAAACCCATTACCACAGATTTTTCAAGTTTCTATCTTTCTTCATTTATTATTATTATTTTTATATTATTATATTTATTTCTATCATCAATTCACTAATAGGGCCTAAGTTAGATAATCACTCAACCTAAATTTAATTAACCAATAAAACCAAGAAACAACAACCTAGACTAAACAACATTTAGACAAAACAAATCCAACATCACAAGTAGGGGTGGATTCGAGTCGAGTCGAGTCAAATTATTCAAGCTTGACTTACCAAGGTAGGATAAGGCTCGAGGTCGAGCTCGAGCATGGTTCGAGCTAGAACCTTGAACTCGAGCATGAGCTTGGTTCGAGCTAGAACCTTGAACTCGAGCATGAGCTTGGTTCGAGCTAGAACCTTGAGCTCGAGCATGAGATCGGTTCTAGCTAGAACCTTGAGTTCGACTAGAGAAAAATGTTTTATAAAAATAAAAAAATTATATGATATTTAAAAAATTAAGAATTATAATAATTCGTTATTATTATTATTTTCTATAGTTTTATATTTTATTATTATTATTATTATTATGAGTATATGTATGTATATATGTAGCTATTCGAGCCGGCTCGCGAGCCTCACGAACCGAACTTTATTAGGCTAGAGCTCGACTCGATTAATGAATGAGCCTGTAAATTAAGCTTGAGCTCGGCTCGAAGCTTGATTGAAACTGAGCCGAGCCGAGCTCAAGTAGCTCATCAAGAACTCAGCTCGTGGCTACCCCTAATCACAATAATAACCTGGAAACAAAGGAGATAATAGAGTAATAGCCGAAAGGTTTCTTCATAATCAAACTCTACTTATCAAGAGTATAGCAAATAACATTGAAGAAAAACAAATTGCCACAAATCAAAGGAAAACAGCATTTAGACAGCTAGCAATTTAGAACGAACTACAGAATAATGGAAACATAGGAAGGACAACCATGACGAGTTTGAGTATGAGTCCAGAAATTACCACAGTCGGTTCAGTAGAACTTTATAACTGGTTCTGTTGACTTTCCCTCTCCTTAGACCCATACAACAGAGGGGGGGGGGGAGCAATGAGAGAGTTACCTGGTTGGGTTTTGGCCTGAAACCAGTCGCTACAATGAGAGCTAATTGARTTAGATTCCAGTTCGTTCGTCCTCTAGTGCGACAACCAGCTGGATCTTTACATGATTAGATTAGGAAACAGAAGTAGTTTTGTGTGAAGTATTAAGTTGTATACCGGCCGGAGGTCTGATGCCGAAACAGGGTACACTGAGAATGAATCGTTCGTAGCCTTCTTCAAAGGATGTTAGTTATAGGTGACTTGGGGGAAGGAAACTGGCTGCCTTGGAAGGGTAGTGATTCAATTAATCTAGGGCCTCAAAATAGAATCTTAGTGAGATGAAGGGGCAAACAAGGGTATTTTAGGCTGAAATTTTACTAGTAGGTATTTTATGGTGACTTGGGTTGAATGG
>NW_010729109.1:4166477-4193506 GCF_000365185.1 Nelumbo nucifera | reverse complement strand
ATTGAGATAGAACTCAACTAACTAGATAGACCCTATCAGATAGAGTTTAAATCTATGATAAACTCTATCTGATAGAGTTAAATGTTATCTAACTCTCTCCAACTATTGTTGTAYCCAAACTGTACTTCTTCATCTATAAATACACAAGGTTCGAATGGTTCATTAATTCCATTGAACCATTTTCCATTTATTTGATTTTTCTATTTCCTGTTTTATTTCTTTAACTTGGTACCAGAGCTAGTTCTCATGGCTTCTTTCAATAGCTCGATAGGAGGAGAGATCAACAACCTAGGGTCATTGACACCACCATCTGCAACAGGCCCGCCAGGTTCAATTCCAAATGTCTCTCACTATCTCCCTATCAAGCTGAATAGCGACAACTACATGCTATGGTGAGCATAGCTTCCTCCCATTCTTCATACTCACAAACTCATGCATATTGTAGAAGGGAAGACTCCTGCTCCTCCGGAAGATATTGATGATCCTAAAGATCCATTAAGGAAGATTATCAACCCAGCATTCGATCACTGGTATCAACTGAATCAACTAGTACTCAGTTGGATCGTTTCTTCACTTACTGAGGGTATCCTAGCTCAAGTCGAAGGTATGTCCTCATCCTCTAAAGTTTGGAGTGCATTGAAAGAGCCCTTTGCTTCCCACTCACGTTCCAGAGTCTTGCAATTGAAGAGACAACTCCAGAGCATCAAGAAAGGTACTCTTTCTATTTCTGAATACATACAGAAGGCCAAAGGTATTACTGACAACCTTTCTACTATTTCTGAACCTGTCTCTCGACAAGATCTTGTTATGTGTATTTTGAATGGACTTGGATCTGAATATGAGTCCATTATTATTGTTATTGCTAATAGACCTGATTTTGATAGATTGAGAATTGCTGATGTTGTTGGCCAATTACTCAATCATGGGTCTTGGCTCAAAGAAAATCATTTTATTAAGTCTGATGATGGAGCTTCTGCCAATGTTGCTTCAAACAATAAAAGTAACTCACAACACTCCCAGTAGTCGCACAATAGTTCACAGCGCGATAGAGGCAAAGGCAGCCGTGGGAACCAGAATGATGGTTCTGGAAGAGGTCATGGACGTAGCAATATTATCTGTCAGTTGTGTAGCATCCTTGGCCATTGTGTTTGGAAGTGTAGATGTAGGTTTGATATCTCCTATCTTGGTCCATATCGACAACCTACTCAGAATCCCACACCAGATCCAGTTGCTGCTTTTCACACTGCTTCTTCATCACAATTTGATCTGTCTTGGTATCCGGAATCTGGAGCCACACACTACATCACGTCCAATCTGGACAATCTGCAAATTCGATCAGGCTATGGTGGGTCTAACCAAATGAAAGTTGGTAATGGCGCAGGTTTGGAAATTAAAAGTATTGGTTCTTCTGTTATTTCTCATGATAAAAATAAATTTTATCTTAAGGATATATCATGTTCCCTCTATTACAAAGAACCTACTTTCTGTCAACAAATTTACCAAAAATAACAATGTTGTCTTTGAATTTCATCCTTCGTATTTTCTCTTGAAGGATCATATGGGGAGAGTTCTACTCCACGGGCCCAGTAAAGGTGGACTCTATCAATTTCCCACTTCAGCATCCATTCCTTCGTCTTCCGACAATACTGCATTTATTGGCGAGAAAGCATCAGTTCGAGTTTGGCATCATCAACTTGGGCATGCTTCAATTAAAGTAGTTCGACAAGTGTTGTCTCAATTCGGTCTTCCTTATCATGGTTCGTTTGATATTTCAATTTGTCATTTTTGTCAATTAGGAAAAAGTCATCGTCTTCCCCTCCCTAGTTCGTTGTCGTCTTACAATAACCCTTTAGAACTTATTTATTTAGATGTATGGGGACCAACCCCAGTTAGTCAAATAATGGTTTTAAATATTATGTGTTATTTGTTGATCTTTTTTCTAAATTTTCTTGGATTTTTCCTATGTGCCGTAAATCTGATGTGTTTGAGATTTTTCACAAATTTAAACGGCATGTTGAGCTATTATTTGATAGAAAAATTAAATGTATTCAATCTGATTGGGGAGGGGAATACTGGAGACTTTCGTAGTACCTTGACTCTCAAGGCATTGGATGCCGTCTTGCCTGTCCGCACACTCATGAGAAATACTGCACGGTTAAAAGGAAGCATCGCCATGTGATAGAGTCCACCCTTACCTTACTGGCTGCCGCCTCTCTCCCCCAGAATTTTTGGTTTGATGCAACTGAAACTGTGGTTTTTCTAATCAACCGCATCCCTTCTCAGACTCTTCAAGGCAAGTCATGATATGAACTTTTATTTCAGCTTACACCAGATTATTCTCTACTTTGCACCATTGGTTGTGCATGTTATTCATTTCTTCGTCCGTACAACAGACATAAAATGGATTTTTGTTCTTCCATCTGCATATTTTTGGGGTACAGCTCCTCTCACAAGGGGTACCGCTGCCATGATGTTCTGATAGGACGAATTTATATCTGCCGCCTTGTCATCTTTGATGAAGATTGGTTCCTTGGCTTGCCATCGCCATCTTTAGCTCCAGCTCCAGCACCCAGCTCTAAGAGTGTTCACTTACTACCAATATGTATGTCTCGACTATCAACACCTATTCCTGTAGCTTCGTCATCACCCTAGACATCTTCTAAGACAGATGTACCCAATTCCGATTCTAGTGATAATGATGTTGCAAGCGTTGGTCCTCCTTCTGCTACAGATGAACTTCCACACACCTGACCTCGGACTTGGTTGGTTCAGGATTTAATGAACACCACACAACCTGTCTTTGCTCCAGTTTGGCATACTCATTCTATGGTCACCAAGTCCATGTGCGCTCAAGCCTCTCTGGCTACTTAATACCCTCTGCCCCTCTGTTATACTGCTTCTGTTGCTGCTACTAAATCTGAACCTAGCACTTATTCCCAAGCCTCTAAACATCGTCATTGGTGTGAGGCGATGTCCAAGAAGTTTCAGGCACTTGTTCAGAATAAGACTTGGGATCTTGTTTTGTATCATTCCTCGATGAATGTGGTAGGTTCCAAATGGGTTTACAAGGTCAAACGGAAACCCGATGGATCTGTGGATTGCTATAAAGCCCGACTTGTTGTGGTAGGTTCCAAATGGGTTTACAAGGTCAAACGGAAACCCGATGGATCTGTGGATCGCTATAAAGCCTGACTTGTTGCACAGAGTTTTATGCAAATACCAAGTGTGGATTTTTCTAACACTTTTAGTCCTGTTGTTAAACCCACTACCRTTTGTACTATCCTCTCTCTTGCCGTTTCTCATCAATGGGTTATTCGACAACTGGATTTTGATAATGCTTTTCTCAATGGTCTAGTAACTGAAAATATTTACATGTGACAACCTAAGGGTTTTGAGGATGCAGATCAGCCCAATCATGTGTGCAAGTTATCTAAAGCCCTCTATGGGCTTCAACAGGCTCCTAGAGCTTGGTTCTCACGCCTTAGCTCTAAGCTTGTTGAACTGGGATTTCATACCTCTAGTTGTGATCCCTCTCTTTTTATTTACTCTCATGGTCTTCACCGTATCTACTTGTTGTTATATGTGGACAATGTTATACTTATTGGCACTTCCTTAGCTATTTATCAATTCTGTTATTGCCAAACTAAGTCGTATGTTTCAGCTCAAGGATCTTGGTGATCTCCACTATTTTTTGAGTATTGAAGCTCATAGGGATCACACCGGAATTTATCTCTGCCAATGCCGAAACATTATTGATCTTCATCATCATGTTGGGCTAGCTGGTGCTAAACCTCTCTCTACTCCTATGGCGGCAAGTGCTAAACTCTCTACACTTCATGGGTCTCCTCTCTCTGACCCATCTCAATATAGGAGTATTGTGGGCGAACTGTAGTATCTTACTCTCACTAGGCCAAACATCAATTTCGCAGTCAACAAGGCTTGTGAGTTTTTACATAATCCCACTAATGAACATTGGATAGCAGTAAAGCGTATTCTTCRGTACCTCATTTATACCCTAGATCACGCTTTGTTCTTCTCCTCTCTATCMTCTACCAGACTCTTGGATTTTTCTAATGCTGATTAGGCAGGATGCCCTAATGACCGCCGGTCTACTGGCGGGTATTGTGTTTATCTTGGTTCTCATCTAGTGAGTTGGAGTGCTAAGAAGCAGCAAATTATTGCTAGATCTAGTATAGAAGCAGAGTTTCGGTCCCTTGCCAATATTACCACCAAATTAATTTGGTTGTACTCTCTCTTAAAGGATCTTGGAGTTTGACTTCCATCTGCTCCATCACTTTATTGTGATAATGTCGGAGCTTGTTACCTTGCAGCTCATCCAATCTTCCATGCTCGGAGTCGTTATATTGAAGTCAACTTTCACTTCCTATGGGATCATATTCTCAAGAAAACTCTTCAACTCCATCATGTTCAGTCCCTACATTAGCTTGCTGACATTTTCACAAAACCATTGGCTTCCCCTCGTTTTTCTTCTATTATGGACAAGCTGCATGTGCTTCCAATGCCCATTCGCTTGAGGGGGCGTATTGAGGATAACCCTTCTGTCACATCATCAAGAGCTTCCATGTCATCAGATAGATCTCCATCTACAGATAGATCTCCTTCTATAGATGTAACTCTATCCAAATTGAGATAGAACTCAACTAACTAGATAGACCCTATCAGATAGAGTTTAAATCTATGATAAACTCTATCTAATAGAGGTCAATGTTATCTGACTCTCTCCAACTATAGTTATACCCAAACTGTACTTCTTCATCTATAAATACATAGGGTTCGAATGGTTAATTAATTCCATTGGAGCATTCTCCATTTATTTGATTTTTCTATTTCCCATTTTATTTCTTTAACTCTTTGTTTTGAGAACCAATTTGTTTTCAAGCCAAGAACCCAGAACTCAGCTAGCGCATCAAAAACTATTTATAAAATTTAATTTGACCGAGCTATTGTTACCTATTCCTTTTACAACTTTAGGTATGCATGTAGCAAGCCTCAAGTTGTTGGATTTTTTCACTCTTCAAACGGCTCAAGTTTAGAAATTAATATACGATGTAAACACATAAACATTCTTTTGTTTTTGGTAAATAAAACACATAAACATTCTTAACTTGGCTTTATTAGAGGCAGGAATGGATGTCTTTGTGGAATTTTATTAGAGGCAGGAACGGATGTCTTTGTGGAATTGGTAGGGATGAAAAGTATAAAAACATGTACTTGTGTCCAATATAATTGTTGTTTTGAATTAATGGGAACAGCATGGTATAAGAAAATTGGTGATTCAATAACTTCCATTTCTTTACAGTCGATTTTCAATAAACTTAAAAGCTAAGATGGCTGCTTATATTTATATAGCAACTATAATGATGTTGATGACATGGAACCCTTTTATTCATATTTAATTACTGATGTAGCTCATATATATTCCAACTTAGCATTGGTAATATATCACACATATATATATATATATATATATATATATATATATGTATATACACATGTATTTATGTAAATATACAACATATAAATAAATAAAGACATATATTGCATATATTCTATTAATAATGTAAAGACAATTTTTAAACTTATTAATTGATAGATATAATGTAATAATTTATTCTATCTATCTATCTATATATACAGACTCCTCATTTTGAATTTGGTTATTTTCTATTGTGAGGATAAAAAATACAAAAGTTGAGGTATTAACTTTCATTCTCTTACATTGAATTTTATATTTAAGATATCCATGTTTTCATTATTAAATTTCAATAATTAAATCCATGCACAATAATTTTAACTAGTAATAAATGTGCATGTGCATTGCACAGAACTATTTTAAACAATTGAAAGATGGAGCATTAGTGGATTTATTACCTTTCTACCTAAAGACTTAGTTTTAAATCTTTTTACTTGTAATTTATATCAATTTTGTAACTTGCAATTGAATTGGATAGTGAATTGATATTTACTTATCACCTAGACAGATTTCTAACTATGTTTTAACTCAAACTGCTAGCTTATAATAATAATAATAACAATTCCAACTATCAATAAAGATAAGCAATTAAAACACAGCATTATGTTATCCTATATATTTTGATGATAATGAACTTATTGAGAATACTAATGGTGTAACTAAGTGTGTAGCAAATCCTTAGTAAGATTCTCTAGGCCAAAAAAATGTGTCAAAGTTAAAATGCTATCAAAGATAAATAGAAGCTTCACTGATTTGGCTGCTTGTGCTTCAAAGATTTCTACACCATCATCATCTCTCTAAGCTTACGAAACTCCAAGCATTTCAAGCATCAAGGCTATTGAACAATTTAAATGTTTTTAGATTTATTCAAAGGACATCTACTACAACACCTCATTGAGGAGAGGACTACATCAAATTGAGGTCATCTTGTATTTACATTTTARGGCCTTGATGTAATTAGTTGTATGATGCACTCACTAGATGCTCAAAAAGACTAAAGTCAATATAATCAACCTTAGAAACCATCAATTTGAATGAATTTGGTTCCTAGGCTTTTAAGAACTTAAACAAGAAGATTACAATCAAGAAAATACATGTTGAAAGCCAATGGAAGAGTTTCCAATCCATTGGATATGAATTTCAAAGGTTTTTAAGTGTTAGGTTGTCTATTAGGCAACATTAGCCTGACTGTAAGACATAGTTGACTACTCTAGACAACATAGTCAACTAACTATGACAACTGAGGCATGAAATGCTAGGACTGTGAAATAGGRATGTTCACAAAGAATTCCAAACCAATCAAACCGACCAAACTGATCCGACTCGACCCAATATGTTCGGTTTATTGATATTGTCAGTCGGTTTTAAATTGATAAAATGTACAAGAAGACCAATCGGGTTGGTTTCGGTTTATAAATTTATAAACTGAAAATAACTCGACCGAGCGAATATATGCTAATATTTGTTTTCTCATATACAAATAGTAAAATTTGACTTTTGAGGGCCATAGAGTGGAATTTGATACCTATCACACACACATTATGATTTACAAGGCCAATTCAATTCACTGTTAGCTTTCTTCTCAAACTCTTCCCCCATTTGGCYTTTTTCTCTTTATAAATTCTCTTCGGTCATTTCATTTCTCATCAATCTGCATACCTCTGTGTCCAATGTAAAAGGAAAATACATTTAAAATATCCACTTCATTTTACTCACCGAACTCAGGTTTTTATTTGAGGGGAAGATTTTTTCAATCTCCACCTATTATTCTAGTGGCATCACTTTAACTAGGCTGTCACGGAATAGGATAATGGGTTGCATTGTCTTTCTAAAGAGAAAAATCTAGGGTTGAGAATGGAGACGCATGAAGGTGATTGTTTCCAACTAGATGATAATGGAGTTCATTTCTTAAAGTGGGCTTTTAGAGTTGAACAGTGTTAGTGCACTAGTCCAAGAGGACTCTCGTTGTTGTGAAGATGAGACTTAAGCTGTAAATCCTAGATAACATAGGGTTGTATTTCTAGATAAGCCAGAACTGGTAGCTATTCTTGTATAAATCAAACTCCTAGTAATTATGTATAAACACAACTCTCAATGTGTATATATATCGACTACATAACAGCAACACAATCCATCAACCTTTGCTAAAGAAACATTCTCTTTCCCTCATCTCTCTCTTCTCAATGTTTGTCTTGTGTATATCTCATCGCACATTCTCTTTGTTTGTCTATCTTATCGCACACTCCTCTATTTTGTTGTTTACTTCTAATCGCACATGTTATCAGAGCCAATGGCGACAGAAAGCTCCTCAACCAACATCCCATTGACAACCATCTCTCCCAATACATTAATTAGCCTCTCATCTTCTATCAATTTTTCGAACATTACCCACTTTCTACCCATAAAACCCACTGGGGAAAATTATGTTGCTTAGAGGGCTCAATTTGCACTAGTTTTCAGAACCCATGAAATTGAAGGAATTGTAAATGGAACACTCACATGTCCTCCATAGACAGTATTCTCTAGAGGGCAGTAAACTCCAAATACCGAATACTTCATCTAGATCAAATTGATCAACTTATCATGAGTTGGATTATCTCCTCACTCACTAAAAGCATCATCAATCAAACTATCGGCCTCAGAACATCAAGGGATGTTTGGAAGGCATTAGAAGAAGCCTTCGCATCCCCCTCACCAGCTCTGCTTCTCCAACTATGCATGCAGCTCATGAACATTAAGAAAGGCTCTTCCTCAATTACTAAATATATACAAAAGATAAAGATCATAGCAGAGCAGTTGGCTGCCGTGTCTGAACTTGTCCACAACCGGGATCTTCTTTTCAGCACTCTTAATGGACTCGGGCCTGATTATGATCCATTAATTCATTACCTCAGTAACAACTAAATCTGATTTCTCTTCTCTTACTATTTTTGATCTCTTTGGACAACTGCTAAATAATGAAGCTTGGCTCTTGCAATGTAATTCTTCTCTTCTTGGTGACTCTTCTACCAATACTACAAGTAAACAATATGCCTCTCAACTGCCATTTAGTTTCACTCCCTCCATGGATCCCAATCAACAATGACCCTCCTTGCCTCAAAGTAATAGGGGTTGTGGAAGGGGCAGAGGTCGTGGTGGTGGTGGATGGGGCGACTTTCAGGATTCCTAGAATAACAATCTGAGTGCAGTGCGATGCCAACTCTGCAATAAGCTCTATCACAATGTTCTACAATGCTATAGTCGCTTTGATGTCTTCTTCATTGGTGAACAACCATYTATCCCGGCTCACGCCTTTCAAGCAAGTAGCTCTCATTCCTCCACCGATTCATCATGGTATCCAGACTCAGGAGCCTCTTATCATGTCATAGCCGATTTGAACAACCTACAAAGCAAATCCGAATATATTGGGGCTGATCAGATTCGTATTGTTAATGGTACAGGTTTGGCTATTTCTCATGTTGTTGATTCTTCTTTCTCTATCAATAATAGGCTCTTTCATCTTACCAATATTCTCCATGTCCCTAATATTACCATAAACGTTCTATCAGAAAGTAGGTTTGCTAAAGACAATAACTACTATTTTGAATTTTACCCTTCCTTTTTCTAGGTGAAGGATCAATCCTCGGGGAACCTCCTCATGCGTGGTCTCAATAAGAATGGTCTCTATGAACTTTTGCCACCAGACGCACTATCTCTTGTTGCTTTATATCACACTATTGACTCCTATGATTCTTGGCACTATCGATTAGGTCACCCAACATTCAAGATTGTTCAACAAGTTCTTTCTACTATTGGTTCTTCGGCTGCAACTTCTACTGTTTGTCATCATTGTCTTATTTCAAAAAGTCATTGCCTACCATACACTAGTGTTCATCATCATTCATCATCTCCCCTAGAATTAGTTTACTCTGATATTTGGGGTCCTACGCCTGTAGCTTTACATAATGGTTTTCATTATTATATTATGTTTCTTGATGATTATAGTAAATATTGTTGGGTGTTTCCTATATCTCACAAATCTGATGCTCAACATTCTTGTGCTTTAAAACTTTGGTTGAAAACTTGTTCTCTTGCAAGATAAAACAATTTCAATCTGATTGTGGGGGGGGAGGGGGGGGGGCGAAATTCTTTCCATTGATGCTTACTTGAAACAGAGTGGGATTCATCATTGTGTCTCTTGCCCCCATGCTCAGGCCCAGAATGGTACTCCAAAACGCAAACATAGACACCTTACTGAAACTGCATTAACCTTAATTTCTCATTCCTCTATGCCTTTGTCATACTGGGATGAGGCCGTCCAAATGGCTGCTTTTCTCATCAACCGCATGCCTACACCTATTCTACACGGATCTTCACCGTATCAACTCTTGTTCAAACAACAACCCGATTATTCCATTTGAAAGTTTTCGGTTGTAGCTACTATCCTCGCCTTTGCCCATTTAATAAACAAAATTTCACATACCAGTCCTCTCTTCATATCTTTATTGGATACAACAAGATCATAAAAGCTATCGTTGTTTAAATCCATTCACAGGTCGTGTTCTCATTAGTTGGGATGTTGTTTTTCATGAAACAGTATTCTCATTTGCTACCAGTGCACCTTCATCACCTCCTTCTATTACCCAAGGCACTTACATTTCTTCTCCCTCTATCATCTACCCTGCACCCGATCCTTCTCCTCCAATTTCTCCTTCACCAAAACCACTGTCAAACAACCTTCCTTCTCCAAACTCACCCACTTCCTCCCCTGAGCCTAGGATGAAATCGATGGATTCCATCATGAGAGACACCCAACCAGCAACTCCACTGGTTTGGTCTCATTCTATGACTATGAGATCTTAGTCCCATGCATCTACACGACATCCATTATTAGGGGCTTTACTATCACATTATTCTACATTGCCTATTGAACCAACCTTTTTTTCTCAGGCAAATAAACAAGTTGAGTGGCGCAGATCTATGTGTGAGGAGTTTGATGCCCTCATGGAAAATGGTACCTGGACTCTCGTACCCTTCGAGTCCCACATGAACGTAATCGGCTCCAAGTGGGTTTTTCGAATTAAGCAAAATTCTGACAGCACCATTCAATGTTACAAAGTGAGGTTGGACGCACAAGGGTTCTCTCAACAACTCGGCATTGATGTCGAGGATACCTTCAACCCGGTTGTAAAATTGGCCACTATCAGAACTATTATTGGAATTGCTCTAAACAAGGGGTGGCGGATTCGGAAATTTGATGTCAGTAATGCTTTCTTGCATGGTGATTTACATGAAACTGTTTATACATGCCAACCCCAAGGCTTTGAGGATTTGCAGTACCCCTCTCATGTTTGTCTACTGCAAAAGGCTCTCTATGGTTTGAAACAAGCACCCCGTGCTTGATTCTCTAAGCTAAGCTCCAAGCTGGTTGAGTTTGGTTTTGTGGCCTTTAACTCCGACTCTTCTCTCTTTATTTATCATCATGATAGGGTTCTTATATATCTGCTTGTTTATGTTGGTGACTCATTGCTCACTGGAAATGATGAATACACTCTCTCGTCAATCATAAATCACCTTGCCTCCTTTTTTGCGATCAAAGATCTTGGGACACTCCATCATTTTCTTGGCATAGAGGTTCAATCCACCTCCTCAGGACTACAACTCTTACAACGCAAATACATACTCAACATTCTTCATAGGTGTCATCTTGCAGATTCAAAACCAATTGCTACACTTCTCCCTGCACACTCTTCCCCTTCCAAGTATGAAGGGTAGCCTCTTGAAGATCCCTCTCAGTATCGTAGCGCTATTGCCTCTCTACAGTATGCCACCATCACTAGGCCAGATATTGCATTCAGTGTGAACAAAGCATGTAAATTCCTTCAACAGCCTACTGATGTTCATTGTTGTTAAACGATTCTTCATTATTTAAAAGGCTCAATTGATCACTGTCTATCCTTCACTTCCACCAGTAACCTATCCGTTCATGGGTACTATGATGCTAACTGGGTCCGTTGTCCACATGACCGAAAATCAACTAGAGGAATGGTCATTTTTCTTGGCAAAAATTTAATTACTTGGAGGGCTCATAAACAAGSCACTATCGCTCACTCTAGCACAAAGGCTGAATTTCATGCACTCACTGACCTTACAATTGAAGTTGCCTATTTCACATCTCTACTAAAATAATTACACATACCTATTTCCTCCCCATCTGTGCTTTGGTGCGATAATGTTGGAGCAACCTATCTCACCGCAAATCCAATTTATCATGCCCGTACAAAACACATGGAGGTGGATTATCACTTCATCAGGGATCGGGTCACCAGTGGAGCATTGATAGTTCGACATCTTTCTTTTGCAGATTAGTTGGCTAACATCCTCACTAAAGGGCTCCCTCAAACTCGGTTTCTGGAATTATGTAGCAAACTCAATGTCATACCCTTGCCACTGAGTTTGAGGGGATGTGTTAGTGCACTAGTCTAAGAGGACTCTCGTTGTTGTGAAGATAAGACTTAAGTTGTGAATCCCAAATAAGATAGGATTGTATTTCTAGATAAGCCAAAACTGGTAGCTATTCTTGTATAAATCAAACTCCTAGTAATCATGTACAAACATAACTTTCAATATATATATATATATATATATATATATATATATATATACACACACACAACCCATCAACCTTTGTTGAAGAAACATTCTCTTTCCCTCATCTCTCTCTTCTCTCTGTTTGTCTTGTTTATATCACATCACGCATTCTCTCTATTTGTCTATATCTCATCGCACACTCTCTCTCCTCTAGTTTGCTGTTTACTTCTAATCACACAAAAAGGATGAAGCATTTCATCTCTGTAAGGAACGGAAGAGATTCATCTATGCTCTTGTAGAGTTGTAGCTGCTCATTTCTGTTATGTTCAATTTTTCTAAAACATTTGTTGAGTTTCATCGATTTACCGAGACATATGTATTAGTAGAATCTTCTTTCTCAACCTCTACAACTGAACTAGAGAAATCCCCTTCTCACTCTTCATATCCCTCCCATCTCCTTGTCATAATGCTGAGGTAACTAATTTGCCTATGCACAACAAAAGCCCCCTTTCACGTCCATCCTCCAACTCAAGTTACATGAGATCAGGATGAACTACTGCAATCATTGTTACCATCAAACTATATTTTAATAATATTAGTTTTGAAGACTTATTGTTACTGATAGTCTATCTTTTAATACTAGTTTTGTAGATGCAAGTCTTCGATGAAATGCAAAGCATCATATTCATGGAGGATAGTGGGTTTGATTTTGTGAAGGGGTTTGACACTTAACAAGGGGTTATCCAACCAAACCGAGAAGTCATGTTAAGTTCGGTTTTCAAGTTTTCTCGATCGGTTTCAGGTGGTAAAGATGTTAACCTGAGTATGTCAGTTCAGTTGAATAAATTGTATAAAACCTAACTGAACCAACCCGTGTACAGTCCTACTATGAAATATGTTCGACTATCGAGAAAATATATCGACTAACTATGACAGTCAATGCATGAAATATGCCTAGTCTAAGAAGACTAGTCAACTACCATAAAAAGCATTGTTGACTAATTCAGACATACTAAGTTCATATTACCAATCGATTAATATGGAGGATCCAATCGATCAGGAGACAAAAAGGATTCCTTCTTTCGGCAAGTGGTCGACTAGAAAAATTGATATTTGACAACTTTGAAGAATTTAACTATTTAATGGCTCTAACGGCTACTACCACCTATGGAAATCCTTTTTAACCTGTTGGGGGAAATTTGAATCATTTCTTAAAAAGGAAAAATCCCGCCAATAAAGAAATTGATCACTTGCTCTCAGATCCTCTATAAATAGAGGAGTTATACTTTTCTCAAAATAAGAAAAGAAGCAAGAGATTAATCCATGACTTGTAAAAAACAACCTTAGCATTCCTTGTAAATATTGTACATAGTTGTATTTTAGAGAGAGCAACTAGGCTAAAGTTACATACATTACAAATATTTCAAAACACCAGAAATCTCCAAAATTTTGTATCATTGTATTTGTTCCTCTACATCTTTAAACCAAAAATATGAGTGGTGGTGTGGAGGCGGCATTCAAACAATAGATCTGAGAGACAATGGTGGTGTTGTGGTGCCTACGTAGTGATGCCCACCTAGGGTAGATCTGAGCGATAGAGGGTGGCGCGACGTCTAGGAGATTTGAATGAAGAGAGAGCAGTGTGGCTGAGCGAAGAGAGGGCGGTGCGGGACTCACCTACTACAGATCTGAGCGAGGGAGGGTGGTGTGGCATCTTAGAGCCCTGAGCAAAGAGAGGCAGTGCGGCACCCATCTATTATAGATCTGATCAAGAGATGGTGGTGCAACGTCTACCTTGGAGATTTTGAGACCTGAGCAAAGAGAGAGAGAGAGATAGTGAGCTATGGTGCGGCATCTGGAGATCCAAGAGAAGAGAAAGAGAGAGATGATGCAAGGGGTGGTGCGATGTCTACCTTGGATCTGGATACCTTAGTGAAGAGAGAGAAACAGTGAGCGGTGGTGCGGCATTTGGAAACCCGAGTCAACAGAAAGAGAGAGAGACAGTTGAGGGATGGAAGTTTTGAGCGATAGAGAGGAAGAGTGAAGATCACAAAATGAGAGAGAGAGAGAGAGAGAGAGAGAGAGAAAGAGAGAGAGAGAGAGAGAGAGAGAGAGAGAGAGAGAGACCCTAAATGAGCCTTTATTTCTCTAATTCACAATGAGGGGTAATTTGGTCATGAGAATTGTATTTGTGCTGATTGGACAACTTCTATTATTGAATATTAACAGTGCTTTAACAGAATGTGAGTTTTGGAAATTAAAAACTCACTGACATGGTGAGTTTTAGACATTTTGAAAAGTTATGGTGAGTTTAAGAGAAATACTGAAAAATCATGGTGAGTTTTAAACAATTTCCCAAAATTTTAAAAAGGATTACTAAARGATAAGCCCAATACAAAATGGAGAGTCCAATGGCTCGAGCTATACGATATTACAAGCATCCCAATATAAGACTATCCTAACAAAATGAACCTCTAACTTCAACCACAAAACCATCTTCCCCAACCAAAACCTGGGAACATTAGAAGAAAGAAAAAAAAAAGAAACCAAGACACTAAGGATCGGTTTGGAAGGAGTACAAATATAAATATGTACAGTATAAATACATACAAAATACAAGGTTTTATGCTCTACATATTTGTATTTGTATTCCTTCCAAATGGATCCTAAGGTTGTGTTTGGTTCTATGCAAAACGATGGTAGAGTAAATGATCTAGGTGCAAATTCTGATTTATTTTTGTTTCAAATTTTACCTTATTTTATTTGATTGCAATACAAATGAAATAAAATAAGACCTAAAACAGAATGAAGTAAATCCCAAAACAAAATTAAAACAAAATCTTCATTATTTTCATTTGCACTCCAATGCATTTGTACTAGTGCAAATAAAATTGCATTGTAACCAAACACAATCTAACCGACAAACCCAAAAAGCACTATACACTCAGGCTAAGTTGAACTCTTTCCTCTTCTACCTCAGACACTTATAGCCCATATAAGGGCCTGTTCAAACCATTTTTTATGCATAGAAGCAATGTTTTAAAACCTGATCCAGAGATGACCGTTATGGCCTTTCGAAGTTTGCACATGCATTGAGTGTGCAACCCGTGACCCAGTGACTGGGTCGAATAGGTCAATGGTTCAATCACCCAGRTCAAATGGGTCAATGGTTCAACTGCCCAAGTTGGGTGGTTTTTGTCCAATTCAATAGGTTTTGAGCATATCCTAAGTTTTAGCCAAACTAAACCCGAAATCATGGCCAAATGACAGTTCAAACGGTTTGACTGTCCATGTCAACAATGGGTTGAAAACACTACATAGAAGTCCACCAATTTTCATAGCTTCATACTCATAAATATCCACCTCACAAACTACCTCATCATGTTGAGTTGGTGGTTCATTATGTTCTTGGCTATGACATAGTGGAGATGCAGGACCCATTCCCATTGCCACTATGGGTGCTAAGAGTTTAGGAGATGGGGGATGGGCTACACCCATTGTATCCCTAAAAATCTTTAAAAAACTCTATGGGAAATTTTCTCTACTTTGCTTTTCACTACTTAGGCACTCCCATCATTTTTTCCATCTAAAATGTCATTGTCTACTTGTCTCTTTCTAGAAAACATTGTTTTCTTAGAGTCAGGCATGACATCCTTGTCTCCAATTTCACCATCATCATCCATGCCTTATCCTAGTTTTATGGGGTTGGCTACATGGATCTTATTTTCACCAATTTGTTCTATTTAAAACCATATCCACTATTACATTATTAGTGCTTAAATCATTTCTTATTACTTTTACCCATGTCCTTTTGGTCTATCCCAAGCTCTTCTAGCTGAAGGAAGGGTTAGGATTCATCATATGGATGGTTGAACAATGCTAGATGGCTGAGCGAAATTTCAAAAATTTCCTAATCTTTCCAGAAATGAATTCCCTATCTTTCGAAAAATTACATTTTTCAAGATCGATCTTGTACTGAACAGGACCATATTTGAAACCAACCAAAGAGAGAGATGTATACCTGATATGGATGCCACAAACGCAGATCCCAAGGTATAAGTTCACACCCAAATTATTCTTAAAACCAGATTCCACTGAAGATAGCATAGTGTAATCCAACTACTTGGATCGAACTAGGGAGGTGATCATGAAATTCCTATAAATTGTTCTTGCAAAAATCAAAACAAAACTAATCTATATCAGTCCCAAAATAGTTGTGGTTGAACTAGGGTTTCTTGGGAGACAAAAAGAAGAAGATATAGCAAAATTGAGTTGATCAGTTCGCCCTCTTCTTTTATCTCTTTATGGAGCACTTCTCCTAACCAAATTAGGAGATTATCCAAATCTAATTTGGATATGAACTCTATTAAGAGATAAGCCTTAGCCTCTTAAGAGGATAGGTGCCCCATACCCTTTTCCAAACCCAGATTCGTCCCATGTCACATGACAACTTAACCTGTCATGTGACAGCCTAATTAATCATATTACATATGGGCCTTAGGCCCATCAGCTATAAGGCTCGTGATCCAAGAGTGTTGCATGGCCAACTTAGGCCTGATTTGTATGGCATGGGACCCCACAATAACCTCACATAAGTCCACATGATTTTGGCCTACTTTCTATGAAAAGACTTTGCCAAATTCACTACTAAACACAATGAACCCCTGAGCACATCACTATGGGTTCAAAACGGGCCAACATTTGCAGTTAAATGATCATTGAATTCAGCCATCCTATGAAGGCCCAAGGATAATGAGCTTAAGTAAAATAAAGCCCATCAGGTAATCAGCCCTGCAATGTTCTCTTACAGGGAAGGACCTCTCCCCTGGCTGCAATGTGCAGTGCGACACTCTATGCTCTGATGAATCTCGGGAATTAAAACCTTTTGCAAACATTTTTCATAAAACATAATATATATATCATATAAATATATTTTGGAAAACCAAATCTCGAACACAACTGAAATCCACTGCCGATAGTTTAGGTTTCCATCAGAGAGAGTGTAAACCCTATCATTCACTTTGTTCGACAAAGGGGCCGATTCTATCACTATGATCATCCACTCAGATGAATTCTCAGACTGCCCCAACATACCTAGGTTTTAACCCTCAATGGATCTCACTGATTGGCATATAAAAAACAACTCAATCCAACACCTAGTGCAGTACCATAATCAAGTCTAAGGGTTATGTGCAACTTTCCAGTTTTGCCCATCAATCTCTAATGTCCAGGGTGTAACTGAAAAATGGTCCGAGTTCGGTGTTTCAACCAAACACACACTACATGTGCTTTGTGTCTAACCCTACCAGCTAAGACAAGTTGCCCCAACTTCTTTAGCAGCACATCAGGGTCAGCCTTAGCAGGATAAACTCTCCAAGTCTATCCAACGATAGAGAACATTCTAAACTAACACGAGTCGCATAAGTGTCCAGTTTAAGGGGTAATTTCATAGAAACATACCAATATCAATATGGAACAATAATATACTTTTATTCATTTACAATAAATGTATCTATACAACAATCTAATTGGAACTAAGGGCATACACTATCTAACAGCTCCCACTTGCAATGTGTTTGTCAAAAACTTTCCGTGTCAGTGGCTTAGTAAATGGGTATGCCACATTCTCTGCTAATGCTATCTTCTGAATCTGGATGTCCCCTCTACCAACAATCTCCYGTAGATCTAGTGTTGTCAGACAACAATGGAATGGGTGATATGGTAGGACCCCAAATTCTAGAACGAATTTCTTCATCCATACTACTTATTAGGCAGCCTCACGATAATGTGCTTGACCTCGATTGTGGACTATATTTCTTTCTACATAGGGTCCCAAAGTATCCAGACGTAGACTTTCTAGTATTTGGGTTAGGCTGGATGTTGACATCAGTATGCCCGACCATCTGTAGTGAACTACCATCAAAGACAACGCAGTAGTCTTTAGTCCTCCATAGGTACTTTAGTATGTTTTTCACAGCAGTTCAATGCACTTGTCCTAGATAAGATTGGCATCTACATACTACACTAACAGCTTAAGCAATGTCTGACCGAGTATACAACATAGCATACATAATGTTCCCTACGGTTGAGACATAGGGAATTCAGCATGTTGTATCTGTTGACAATCTTGTCAACGTAAGTAGATTGAGATAATCCAATTATCCTCTTGAATCTATCTCTATAGAGTCGAAGTCCCAAGATATAAGAGGTTTCTACAAGATCTTTTATGGAGAATTGCTATGAAAGCCATACCATCACTGTGTTCAACATTTCTACATCATTCCCAATGAGTAGAATGTTGTCTACATACAGAATCATGAATGTAACCTTATCTCCCACTATCTTTCTGTAAACACGAGGTTCATATGAATTCTACTAAAAATCAAATTGTTTGATTGTTGAGTCAAATCGAATGTTCCATCTTCTGGAAGCATGGCCACATGCGAGAAGGTCTCCTCATAATCGATGTACCCTTTCACTACAAGATGAGCTTTATAGGTCTCAACCTTTCCATTAGGGCCCTTTTCCTCTTGCAGATCCACTTGTAATTGATTACTTTCACCCTAGGGGTGGGTTTATGAGAGTCCAAACTCCATTGGTTTTCATCAAGTCCATCTCGACTTTCATGGTATCTACCCACTTCAAGGATTCTATGTCCAACATAACTTTCGTATAAGTTACAGGATCTTCCTCACTACTCGTAGCTTCCATTAAGTAACTTTCTTGATCATGACCGTAACGAACTGAACGTCTATAAACCCGAGTAGATCTTTTAAGCTAGGTATTATTATATAGAATCAATTGGTCATAACAACTTCCTGATGATGATTGTTCAGGATATAGTCCTCTTCCAAGAAGTAGGCATTTCGACTAACAAACAATTTTTGTTCTCGTGGGTCATACAAAATATACCCAATAGAGTCCTTGGGGTAGTCTACAAATAGGCAATGACTGGTTTTGGATTACAATTCGTCCGTACTTGTTCTTTTGATGTGTATTGGATAACCCCATATTTTCAAGTGTCTTACACTTGGTTTCTTGCCAGTCCATAGTTCATAAGGAGTTTAAGGAACCGACTTGGTTGGAACCCAGTTTAGCATGTAAATTGCAGTCTCCAATGCATGTCCYCAAAAGGATATGGATAACTCTGAATGGAYGAGGAGTGATCGGACCATATCTAATAGAGTTCGATTTCTTCTCTCTGACACACCGTTTAATTGAGATGTAGCAAGAGGAGACAACTGTTGTATAATCCCGTTATCCTTTAAGTAGTCCCTGAATTCATCGGAGAGATATTCACCTCCCCGATCTGATCAAAGAGTTTTGATCTTTCTCCCCAACTGTTTYTTGATTTCTTATCTAAATTCCATGAATTTTTCAACAAATTCAAACTTGTCTCATTAAATACACGTAACCATACCGAGAATAATCATCAGTGAAAGTTATGAAATAACAATGTTGATTTCATGTCCTAACATTCATGGGACCACATATGTATRTATAAAGTCAAGTGTGCCCGTAGATCTTTTATGCTTACCTGTAAATGGCCTTTTTGTCATCTTGCCTTAGAGGCAAGGCTCACAAGTTACTAGATGTTTCACAGTGAGAAAATCTAGAGGACCATCATTTACTAATCTTGTGATACATTCYATATTTATATGGCCAAGTCGGTAATGCTATAGGCACATGGGATTAACTGTATCACGTGTTCTTTTCTTAGGGATGTGCTCCAACACAATTTTGGTTATATTTTTTTCTAGAGAAGGATGAAGGACATAAAGACCATTCCCAAGTTCTCCATGGGCAAGGAATTTGTTATTCAAATTAATTATAAACTTATTACTAAAAAAAATAGAATAACCATCCTTGCATAACTTAGAAACTGAAATCAAATTTCTTCTAAGTAATGGTACATAAAGACAATCTTTCAATGTAACAACTCCTTCTCTAAAAATCAAATTTACTATTCCTATAGTAGTAGCCACAACATTTGCAATTGTCCCAAAGTAAACCTCATCATCATTTAACCTTTTGCTTTCCTTCAACCCCTACAATGTGTTACATGCATGAGTGGAAGCCCTAGAGTCAATACATTAAGATGTAGAAGTGACCAACATATTGGTCTATGTGACAAGAGATTCAAAATTACCTTCTTTATTCCTATGGAATTTCAGATACTAAGGACAATTCCTCTTCTAGTGCCCAATCTACTTGCAGAAATGACATTCATCTGATGACTTGTCTCTCTTCTGCTTTTTCGGGTTGCCTCCCTTTCTCTGAGGCCTCTTCTTACCCTTCTTTTTCTTCTTGCTAGATTTTCCACCTTCAACAAGCATGACTACCAGCTTGTTCCTCTTGATCAGTTCTTTAGCTCTTTGCAACATATTGTTGAGCTCCTACAAGCTAACATTTAGCTTCTTCATATTGTAATTCATGACAAACTGATTGAAGAACGAGAATTGAGAGTTCAGGACGACATTAGTCTTGGTGTCATCGTCAAGTTGGGAGCCAAGAGCCTCTGATTCATTTATGTAACCTATCATCTGCATGACATGGTCATGAACTGGTTAGCTTTCGGTATCCATGTGGTCACCAACAGTTTAAGGACCTTCAGTCTAGTAGAATGATTTTACTCCTCATACATGGTCTTCGGACTATCCAAGATATCTTTGCAGATATCAATTTTGTCAAATTGTCTCTAGATAGAATTGTCCAAAGAGGCTATGACATAACATCAAACAAGAGAATTTTTCTCTTCCCATTCTTGATATTCCTTCCTTCTTACTTCAAAAACCCTATCACTCAAACATTCCGGTGCTGGGTTTTTGGCAACCTTGTCCAGTTTCTCGGACATGAACACTATATTTAGGTTATGATACCAATCTAAATAGTTGGGTCCTTTTAGTTTGTTGTCGTTTAACAATTTAGTGAATTGTCTATGTATCATTTCTGATAAAAGGCATGAATAATTAGTCCATGACCATAATATTGTTTCATGTTATCTTTCATAGAATGGACTTTTATTTATGCTACATTTCCATTTGTTCATCACTAAGATTTCCCTTCTATCTCAATGACGAAGACATAGTTCATGTCCCTGAAAATGTGGGAAATCACATAGGTGCATGGGGCCAACTATTTCAGCTGCATAACCCCACCACTTTTTGTGAATGATCACATATCCACTCACCCAATAAGTTTTCCCTTTGGCCTTCATTAGACAAGGTTTGTTGTCATTTTAGGTTAAACCTTTCTATCTRGTAAGTGCAGATCTATCATATCGTGTGCCCCAAGATACTGTGGAAGAGTCTTCCACATACACACACAAAATTGATTCAAATCAATTTAAAACTTGTAAAACCCATATCCATTTAGATTAACACATAATTAATCCATCAATAAACCAAATTATCTAATAATTTTATCTTAGTATATGGGCTAAACTATAAAAAGTAGTTCGACCGGTATAGCAGTCCATGCTGAAATGGGCTATCCTTTCTTTAATCTAACATAAAAGGGGTTTTCAAGTATGGACCGAATTGGTCCATGCAATGGGTCATCAAACCCCTGGCCTAAAACTGATTTTGGGTCACTTCAACCGTGACCCAAGGGGCTATGATCAAACCCCAAAGAACCATAGGTTTGGTCCAACAAGATTGGACCAAAACTAAGTCAAATCGGCCTATGGTTTGGTGTCCAAAACATGCATCAATTCACATAGGAAATGATGTGAAATTATCAATTATGATTCACAATCAAAACAGAAAATAAGCAGCAAATAAACTAAAATAAATAGCTAAGGCTGATAGTGTGATGGTCTGAATCCAATCTGGACAAAACTACAACCCTGCGAAAACTGCAATCTACATATTGATCTCCACCTGCAAGCTCTATCTTCTTCGCATGCTCCAGCGATATCTCTGATGTAAAAAAAAAATAGAAAAATCCTAATTTCTATCGATTATATCAGAAAAAGCCTACTACATTCTTTGTAGAAAATAAAATAATTAATTACAAACCACATAATCAAACTAATGAACTCGATGTACACAAAACTTGTCGTTAACAAGATTTTGATCTCCGTCACACTTTCAGCCCAAGATTTCAAGAATCCAAAATAGAACAACCCTATATTATATTAGAATAGATTCACCAAAATTTTAGATCATTCACCCACTCTGAGAACCGATTTCTCAAAGTTTTCTGCTAACTGCTCAAATTGGCTAGACTAGTTCTTGCCGATTTGAGTTTTGGTTCAAATCTGATTTGGTTTAATCCAAGGGCTGAACCTAGTGCTCTGATACCACTGAAGAAAGGGTTAGGATCTATCATATGGATGGTCAAACTATGTTAGGTGGCTGGGCAAAATTTCAAAAATTTACTAATCCTTCTAGGAATCAAATTCCTTATGTTTCAAAAAACTGCATTTTTTAGAATCGATCTTACACTGAACCAAACTAGATATGAAACCAACCAAAGAGGGAGGTGTATACCTAATACGGATGCCATAAACACAGATTCCAAGGTGGAAGTTCATGCCCAAATCAGTCCTAAAACCAGCCTCCATTGAATATGGCGCAGTGTACTCCTAAAGCCGGTTCCGCAACACAATTTTTAGCAAAATTGCAATCCAACTGCTTGGGTCGAACTGGGGAGGTGAGCACGAAATTCCTCTGAATTTTTCTTACAAAAATAAGAATAAAACTTATCTATATCAGTCCCAAAATAGCTATGGTCGAACTAGGGTTTCTTGGGAGACAAAAAGAAGAAGAGATAGTAGAATTGAGAGGTGTTCTTGATCAATTCACCCTCTTCTTTTATCTCTTTACAGAGCACTTCTCTTAATCAAATTAGGAGATTATCCAAATTTAATTTGGATTTGGACTCTATTAAGAGATAAACCTTATCCTCTTAACAGGATAGGTGCTCCATACTCATTTCTAAACCCAGATTTGTCCCATGTCACATAATAACTTATGATGTCATGTGACAATTTAATTAATCATATTAATTATGGGCCTTAGGCCCACCAGCTATAAGGCTCACAACCCAAGAGTGTTGCATGGCCAACTTAGAGTTGATTTGTATGGCATAGGACCCCACAATAACCTTACATAAGTCCACATCGGTTCGGCTCAGTCTTTGTGAAATGGCCTGGCCGAATTCATTTTTAAACGCAATGAACCCCTAAGTAGATCACTATGGGCTCAAAACGGGCCCAACATTTACACTTAAATGATCCTTGAATTCAGCCATCCTATGAAGGCCCAAGTATAATGGACTTAAGTAAGATAAATCCCATTAAATAATCAGCCCTGTAATGGCCTCTTACACTTAACCTCTTGGCCCATAATGATTAAACACTGCTCGACAGGGAATGACCTCTCCCCTGCTTGCAAGGTGCAGTGTCACACTCTCTACTCGGATGGATCCTGGGAATTAAAACATTTTGCCAACATTTTTTGTAAAATATAATATATATATATATATATATATATATATATATATATATCATATAAATATATTTTGCAAAACCAAATCTCAAATACAATTGAAATCCATTACAGACAGTTTAGGTTTCCATCAAAGAGAATGTAAATCCTATCATTCACTTTGTCCGACAAAGGAGTCAATTCTCTCACTATGATCACCCACTCAAATGAATTCTTAGACTCCCCCAACATACCTAAGTTTGGACCCTCAATGGATCCCACTAATTGACATATTAAAGACAATCCAATCTGACACCTAGTGCAGTATCATAATCAAGTCTAGGGGTTATGTGTAACTTTCCAATTTTGCCCATCAATCTCCAAGGTCTAGGGCATAATTGAAAAATTGTCTGGGTTCAGTGTTTCAACCAAACACACACTACATGTGCTTTGCGTCTAACCCTAGCAGCTGAGACAAGCTGCCTCACTTCTTTGGCTGCACATCAGTGTCAGCCTTGACAAGATTAACTCCCCAAATCTATCTAACGGCTAAGAACATTCTAAACTAACACGAGTCTCATAAGTATCTAGTTTAAGGGGTAATTTCACAGAAACATACCAATATCAATATGAAACAATAATGTACTTTTATTTATTTATAATAAATGTATCTATACATCAATCTGATTGGAGTTAAAGGCATACACTATCTAATACTAGCCCCTTCCCCTTGTWATAAGCATTTCTTCTAATTAGAATTGTTGGTGGTCTTCTATGCATGTGACTAAATCATCTTAGTCTCTCTCTCCCTCTCTCTCTCTCTCTCTCTCTCTCATTTTATCACTTATTAGAGATATTCCTAGGTTTCTACAGATGGCTTCATTCATGATCATATCCTTTTTAGTTTTTCCACTCATCCATTTTAGCATTCGCATTTTTGCCACACTCATTTTTGAACATGTTGTTTCTTGATTACCCAACACTCTGTTCTATACAATATGGCTAGCCTTACAATTGTTTTATAAATTTTTCCTTATACACCCCTCAATTTTGTCCAACCAATTCTAAATCTCTAGGATACTTAATCAATATCTCTCAAGTTATGAATTATTGAACCAAGGTTCTAAAAATGGTCACATTGAGTTATCTCTTGTTTCCCATATTAAGTGTATCCTAATTTACATTCTTATTATTACGAAATTTGCATGTCATATACTAATTTAGCCTTTATTTTAAAGTCTCTTGTTTCTAAGGCATTTGTCGATAAACTTAATTTTGCATTTAATGCTTCATTAGCTTTATCAATTAAAACAATGCCATTCGCAAACAACATGCACCATGGAACTTCTTCCTGAATATGTTTAATTAATTCATCTATGATCAGTGCAAATAGAGATAAGAGAATCATGGTAAAGATCCATCATAACTATAAAATTTGAGGCCTCTCCCACTGGTGTCCTAATATTGGTTGTTTCCCCCTCATACATATCCTTAATTAGGTCTATATACCTATTTTTAACCCCTTTCGTTTTCAAGATCCATCATATGATCTCTCTAGGAACTTTGCCATAGGCCTTTTTTAGATCAATGAACACCAGATGAAGATCTTTCTTCTTCTCTTTGTACTTTTCTATCAGTCGTTTCAAAAGAAATATAATTTCCATGATTGATCTCCCTAGAATAAAGTCAATTTTGTTCTTTGATACATTTGTTTCATGTCGTAATTATAATTTGTTCAATTATTGACTTCCAAAGTTTCATGGTGCAGTTCATGAGTTTATCACTATATAATTATTACAACCTTGTATCTCACCTTTGTTTTTAAATATATGCACCATACTACTATTTCTCCAATCATCAAGCATCCTCTTTTCTTTTACTATCTTATTAAATAAATAGCTTAATTAACCACATCAAGCTTGGAATCCCGTCAGGTCTTAACACCTTTCCCTTTTTCACCTTCTTTAGCACTTCTTTCACTTTAGTAGGTCTAACTCTATTAGAATCCCAGTGGGTCCTTGTCTCCCATTTGTCCCACAAAAGTGTGTTCACATTCCCCACCATACGAGACCAAGCATCTTCCCTGGGATGTTGATGAGACTCCATGTGAACTGATTAAGATTCAAAGTTGAAATCATTGTTCTTACAATTTTCTTTTGTGAAAATTCTAAAACTTTTAAATTTGTTACCAAAGTTATTTAGGCCTGGACCTTCTTAAGCACCACTACCAGTCTAGCACCTTGAGTGGTAGAAATTGGAACCAGTTCTTGAGTCTGCTCCTAGGGCCCCAGCCCACAGAACACCACTAAGGATGTTACATTAAACAAAATATTTAAACTTGTTGAGCTACCTGGGTCCAGGCCCGATCCAAGTTCTAGAACCAAAAACACAGAGCCCCTCCACTTAAACAAATTGGTCCTAGAGAAGATTCCTCCGGTTCAAACTAATAGGCTCTTTCTGTGAAGAGTCAGGTGCACAGTTATCCTCTCTGAAGTCGTGCATATAGCTCAGAAAAAGCTAAATAAGATTTTACTGTCACAGAGCTGTGAAAATCGTGGGGCTTTCAGTGTTTTAATTACAGGCGAAACTGAAATCTTCTCCACTTGCTTTCACTGGATTTAGCAGTCCACTTCTACCGACTGCATTCTGAYTCTGAGCGACAATAATAGAAAAGATGTAGCAAAAATACAGTATAGTGATGAAACATGAACGATGTCAGATAGCCCCTGAAAACTCGAATCTCAAGATTATATTTTCCCTATTGAATAACAGATTTTGTAAACTACAAATATGAATAACAGACTGCTTATTCTGTCCTCTCGTACTTTGAACAATAATAATTGTGAACTACTAATTTGAAATATTCCAGTCATGGAAGTCATTGTTGGAAATAAATTCAAGATGACTCCATCCTTAGAATAGAATTTGAAGGGGGTCTTCAGTTTTTAGAATGGAATRTCTATTCCTGCAACTGATTTGGGAAAAAAGATGTAGCTTGCTTGTGAACTGCGGTGTGTGATGGTCAGCAGCAACTTTTTCATTGAATGGAATTAATAAGGGCTGAGACAGTCCAAGAGGTAGAAACAAGGAGTCTGACTGGGCAATAATCTTCTTCAATAGACCAAACAAAGGCTCAAGGATAGAACTTGTTCAAAGTTCAGAGGATGAATAGTATACATGAGTGGAAACTAAGTACCATAGTTGATGGAGGCCCATCACAAGGCCCACCTCACCCCTAGGGGCGGCAGCTCCTAGGATAAGGATAAGTCTAACCAAAAATCCAAGATTAGCAAGATCCAAGAAATCAAGATAGACCAACACTCTTCCAAGACTCATCAAGAATTCAAAGAATCCAAGACTCATCAAGAATTCAAAGAATCCAAGACTCATGAAGAATTCAAAGAATCCAAGACTCATCAAGAATTCAAAGAATCCAAGACTCATCAAGAATTAAAAGAATCCAAGATTCATCAAGAATTCAAGAATTCTAGATAATTCAAGATTCATGCATGGATAAGATCAAGGGAGATCGG
>NW_010729109.1:4142434-4155274 GCF_000365185.1 Nelumbo nucifera | reverse complement strand
TCTTTAAAAACTTGATTTTCAATAATAATAATAATAATAATAGTTCAATAGTAGTAATAGTAATATAGTTCAAAACTTATCATTTTGATTTGAATTTTATAAATAATACCTTTTACATTACCTATTAACGTTCAAATATTAAATTGAAGAAAAAGATTCGACTATGATATGGAAAAGATACAATATGTAAAACAACTGACCAATAAACTGAAATCACAAGGTGTTATTTATCAAAATTCATGGGTGGGTTTTGATTGGTCAAAACTCTTTCCATATTATATCTTTTCTGTATCATAGATTTTCCCCAAGAAAAATTATCAAATCACTCGAGTGACTCAATTATCAAGCGAAACCATGGTCTTTGTAACCATGAGTGCTTGGATACAAAACTTCACATCCACAAAATATTTTGGGATTTATTTCAAGGCAAGTTTGATTCTAAGGCCTATTACACTAAGGTCAATCAAGGCCGATTCTCTTGGTCGATGTGGGTAAGAGTTTATTCCAAAAATTTAGAACTAGACGCTACTCAATAACAGATTTGAGTAGGGTTGGTTCAAGGCCAATTCAAGATCAATTCCATTCGGTTCTAGATATAACTTACCCATTCACCCTTAGTACAGAAGTTTTGGTAAACATGTTCACATAGCAATACTTGTTAGGTTCATAACCAAATTAATTTTAGTGGCTTATCTCAAGAGATACCTAGGCATATTGAAACAATCCCCTAACCATGCATATTAGGCCTACATGACCAATTAAGTGAAAGATATTATAGAAGAACGATCTGAGTGTTTGAAAACCATGAAATTTATCAACGCTGATAAGGGTTGTAGACAATATTGAACTTAGCACACAAGGACTTTTAAACCTTATTTGCAAGGTTATTGCTAGCAAGAAGATGATCACCTGATTGAGAGTCCTGTTTGAACTCGTCTTTACAGAAAATCCATCTAGGTACCATTAATGGAATACCACATCCCTGTATGTTTCTGCCCACTGGATTTCATGGTTGGTTCGTCTATTTGTTTTTGCTATTGTTTTTGTTTTTTCAGTTATTTCCTAAGCAAGTTCGAGCAAATTTGAAATTTGAAAGGAAATGTTTCTGTCAATCATAGACCCCTAGGGCTCTGAGCATTCGTTTGTATCTGGAATGGTTCTCCGTGCAGATTCCACCAAAAATAGACCCATTATTAGAATGCATCCAAATTTGCCCCATCTTTCCCATGAGAATATTTTAGAGAATATTGGTGATATAGTCACATTTGGAGATAGGTTGCCAATTGAGGAAGGCCCCTTCAGTTAGAGTAACTAACTGTTATCAGGACAATTATTTGACTTATCTTAGGTTGCAATTGGGGCGGATTAAGCTCAATCTGCTCAACCCCATGAACAATCGAAGGGAAGGCCACTTGAATCCTAGAGCTGTCAATGGTTCGATTCTACCTGACCAACTGTTTCAAATCGATTCAGACCTGAATCAATTTTTTAATAAAATAGAAGGTTTCCTAATTTTCTTATAATTTTTTATATTTTATGTCTAATAAGTCACATTTGATAGATAATATATAAGATAATTTTAGCTAAAAAAACTCGACATGTTAACCTATAAATAATTGGCTATTTTAACTGTCATTTCTGTTAAGTTTATATCAAAAATATCAAATTTTAATGTATTATTTGCATATATAATTATATATACATATATTAGTATAATTGGGCCTATTGGGTCAGACCCGATTATCCCAACCAGACCCAACCCATTGATAGCCCTATTCAACTGGTTATATTATAACTAGACCCAAGCTATGCCTCAACCCAAAAAGCCCAACTTAAACCCAACCCAACATTAAAATATGTTTATCCTAGCCCCAACCTAGGTAACCCAATTTTCATAATTTTGGGTTAGATTGGGCCGGGTTCGCCCAATAAATGCAGGACAAAAGCTCCAATATGATTTTTGTAAMGTAACACTTTTAGATCCAATCAAAACTGAAGTACTTGCTGTAAAAAACAAATAGCTCTTCGTTAGAACTTTTAGAACGTTGTAATAATCAAGTGTTTTAAAAGGGGCTGTGACATTCTCTGAGTTTTTTTTTTTTTTTGGTAATAGACATTCTCAGAGATGAAATCAAAGAGGGTGCAAATAAAGATGCTAACTGATGATTTCAGAGAATGAATTACACAGTAAGTTATCCAAATATTTGTAAGGTTGGCCCAAAAGGACAAAGGAATATTGTTTGTTTGATCTTTCGACAGGCTTCTTTCCAAACAAAAGTTTGGTTCCTTTGTTTTGCTCCCTTTAAGATGGTGACAGAACCCTACCCATTTATGCACTCTATAGTCTATAGACCGAGGAAACCCTAATTATCAAAAAACAAAACTAGGTTGATTCACGGGTTTCCAACTTGTCTGCTGTTTTTTTACTCTCTCCCCACCCCCTAGCCTATTCTCTCTAGAGAAACATGCACACATTATAAGATAGCCAAAAAATTAAAAAAAAAAAAAACAAACAAAGAAGGATTTAGAGACTGTTTTCTCATTCGTAGAAGTATAGAATTTCTTTTCTCTTCTGAAATCTGTAATACTTTAGCTACATTTAACTAAAAGTTTTCCACCACCACTATATCGAAGTAAATGCAGTTGTGGTCTTGATCCACTATAAATGGGAATTAGTAGCTGCTTGGGGCACTCATGGTTATGATGATGGTAGGATGTTGAATTGGGACACCCAATTCACTTAGGCTATGTTTGGTTTGAAGGAAAAAAGTAGGGAAAGGAAGGGATAGGTAGGAAAATCTTTACAAACCTTGTATAGGTTATTTTACCTTTTCCTTCAAATCAAACATAGCCTTAGATTTGGATGGGCTACACATTTGTTGTTACAACGTGAACTGCACTGTTATCCGCATTGTAACACGTTGCTCTTTTGGAGAAACATGTAAAAGTAACGGGAAGTGGGTTAATATTCCCGTTACTCCTTTTTTCTTTTTTCAAACAAAAAAAATGAAAAAAGCATTTTCAGCAGGTCCTATGCAGTGGAAGAAGACTCGAAGAATAGTGGTAGAGAAGTTTTTCAGCAAGTCCTATATCCTCTATTCGTCAAAAGGAAGACACATTGATTGTTCTCTGTCTCTCTCTCTCTCTCTACTAATATTTTGAATGGGTTTTAGACTTTGGCAGAAGGTCTTGAATAGGGTAAAACTTCATAAATAGTTGCTTGACCAACTGTTATAATCCCCTTACCCCTTTAATGCTACGGGCAACAATGTTGCACCCTGAACCTCTTCCTCTCCCCCCCCCCCCCTTTTTTTGCCCAGTGTCTCATTCTTTTAAAGACTCTTAGTGTATCATATTGCACAATCTCTCCATTGTACAACATACTTACTAAAGCATAAAGATTTTTCAATAAAAGCTAATAGGTTTGATTAATACCATATAAAAAAATCTGAGATTTCAGAAATCTTCAAAGGCATCCAAAGTCTTCGTGTTTAATTGTTATAGGCTAGGTTCAAAATATCAATACGCTCGATACGCCGGTAGGGGTGTATATCGATACTGTTTTTTTTTTTTTTTCTGAAACCGGTTCAGGGGGGACAGTTTAGGGCTCCTCCACCCCCGATACACCCACTATAGGGGCATACGGAGGGGTCCCAGAACGACAAGTATCGGCCAATACGGGCCGATACGTGTCGATACTTTGAACCTTGGTTATAGGGGCTTGTATTGAGCAAGAGGGGCAATAAACTATCAAGGATTATGGAATTGGTGTAATATTGTTTAATATGATTTGATTAATACCATATAAAAATTTTGAAGCCTTTATGTCATTTTAGAGACATCAAAGGCATCCAAAGCCTCCATGCTCAATTACTAAGGTACATGGGTTTATTTTGAACAAGAGCCATAATAACGATGGGAAGGCATACTCTCCGTTTGCCATTTTTTGTTCATGTTGCTGGCATCATGGGATGAAGATTTTGAACAATAGAGAGGGACTGACCTCTCAATGGATAGAAAAATAATTAGAGAAACAAATACCTTAACAGTAGAGAACTTGAAGAATGTTGAAAGAGAAACGTTTCAATAGGTTCTATGTTCTCTCTATTCATCGGATGGAAGACATGACCAATTGTTTTCTCTCTTTGAACTTTTGGGTGTGAGAAGAAGGTTTTGAGCAGGGTAAAATTTCATTGACATTTTGGGTAGGCTAGGATTAAAAGATAAATGATTTTTTCATTTTTTGTTTGAAAAAAAAGGAAAAAAGGAAGTAACGGGAGTCAAGGTTCAAACTTCAAAGTACCGACACATATCGGCCTGTATCGGGCAATACGTATCATCCCCGGACCCCTCCTATACACCCCTATAGTCTGACCGGTTCAGGGTGTGGGGGAGAACTAAACCACCCCCCTTGAACCTGTTTCAAAAAAAAATAAAATAAAAAACAAACGTAAAAAAGGGTATCRATTCGCCCGATACACCCATACTGACGTATCAGGCGTATCAATATTTCGAACCTTAACGGGAGTGTTAACCCACCTGTTACTTTTACATTTCTCCCTAAAAGAGTAACGGGAGTATAACCGGCATTGTAAGTTGTAACAACAAATGTGTAGCCCATCCGAACTCATGTAACATGGGCATCTTTTTAGCACCAGCCCATGCATCCCACGAGTCTCTTCCTAGGTTTTTCTATAATGTTTTTTGAAGCCCTTTTATGATGGTTAGAGATGAATGAACTTAAAATTCCACTCTGTTATGTTGATGACTACAAGGATAAAATTCCACTCTATTTGTTATTTCACAGGGAAAGGATAAAAAAAAGACAAAACAAATGGCACGCATACAACCATAGGGATGGTTTAGTCATTACATTATGTATGACACTAAATGGGAAATCACTTACTTTATTATTGAAGAAAAAGAGTTTCTACAATATATGGACAACTCACAGACCTTAGAGATTGATCCAAACAAATTAGGACACAAAACTTTCAGATAATTATATTACCTGGCCAAGGATGCCAGAATGAATTCTGGATATGCCACAAAACTCACCTTACCTACGTTAGTTGATATGGACATTTCTAGGCGCAGTGTCCAATATAAAATTTACATTAAAATTTGAAGTATACAACATGATAACACACTTTTGGATAAATCAACATGACACCCTTGTATAGGAATCCGGGTATCATAACTCGCCAAGACTATAACTCAAATAGCCACTGGTCTTCGTTGTATTGTAACGACCAATCATTCCCCGTTGGCAAAATTCTAAAAATGTTGATTTACAATATTGAGAGAAACTAAAAATAGAAAGCGAGCTGGTTGAGAAGGAACATGAAGAGAGAATGAATAATCATGAAGCTTAATGTCTCGTTTTCCCAAAATAGTAAAAAATGGATCCATCAGCTACCCTAACTTCATCCCTACCACAAGACATGCCCACTGTGCAAGATGTGACTTTCACATGATAAGTAGTGAATTTTAAAATTCAATTAGGTTTCAAGAACCCAAAGAAATCAGCTGGTAAAATCACTAAATCACTTATGAGAAAACATGCTTTTCTCCAACAATCAATCTTGGATTTCAATTATGTCATATCACACTCAAACTCTCAGAAAGAAAAATACCTCGTAGTAAATATTCACAAAATACAAAGAACAGTAGTGGTGCTCCTGCCCAATAGACCAAACCTCTCTTTCTCCTTTACAATCGACATGAAGATGGCACAACCCTTGGTATTGCCTAATTCGATCCATTGAGCTGCAGTAGTGATATGATGCCTCAATCATGGCTGGTAATGGAGGTTTCCTTCAGAAAGTAAAACCCCAAAAGGCTCCTCCAGGACTGATTTGAAAGGTGAAAAATGGGTGCACAAGTTGCAAGTTCGATCCTATGTAAAAGCTCTAGGTTTTGGACTGGTTAATGCTAGAAAAATGGTTGGACTCTAGTGCTTATTCCCATCTCCTATTGGGTTTAAATAGACTTCCCTTAAATCTTCTTTAATCCATAGAAATATCCTAAACAGATTAGGAAAGGTTAGGTTAAAGCAAGTTTCCTAGTTCAATCTTATCTTGACTAATTAAACCAGTCAAGTTCCCAGTCATACTAGGAGATTAGTAATCTTGTGCAAATCAGTCCAAGAAAGTTTCTAATTTCTCAAGGAATAGGAAAGAGAGAGAGAGAGAGAGAGAGAGAGTGTGTTCTTGTATGGCATGGGACTCATTAGCCATCAGATTGAACCATTATAGGTCAACCTCCTATCTTGAAGAGATGTGAGAGTGAGTCCACCATGGCCGAATTCGCTCTAATAAGGAGTGGAACGTCCATAATTAAATGGGCTTAAACAATTCGGTGGCCTATTAGTACTTAATACTAACTACTTGGATCTCAACCACCCTATGAGCCCATAACTAATATATGTCTATTAGGGAATTGGGCTTAACTAAACATTTGCAACATGATCTCTCAACCATAAATATCAATCATTGGAAAACAATAAGACTAATTTCCTTGCCATATACAAATGTTCTCTTTGTCTAGCAAAGTGGTTGATCCTATCATAATAGTCACTTGCCCAGATAACTCACATATCTGCTCTAGCATACCAATGTGTTGACCCTCAAAGTATCACTGATTGGCATATCAAAAGTAGGTCAGTTTGATACTGACAAAACACCATTATCAAATCTTGGATCACATGCAGCGTTTTAGTTGTTCCACCTATCTCAAAGTCCAAGAACAATTTGAAACTGGTCTAGTTTAGTGTTTTAGGCCCATTCTAACACCTTGGGTCTCAACCCTAGTAGCTGATTACAACAAGCTGAACAGAAGAGAGTTTAACACCAGGTCTCAGTGGTATCAAAGAATGAATTCAACCCCTACCCCCAAATAACCTTTATTATATTATGTATACTTACAAGTAAGCCCTTATGAGCCTAAAAGATTTAAAAGTAAGCCCTTATGGGCCTAAAGAAAGAGATGTCTTGCTCTTGTCATAGCCTTAGGTGTCGTTTGATAACACTGAGTCTGGAATCTGAAAAGTATAAAAGCTATTATTTAGCTCTGAAGTCTGAAAAGAGGTATACATGCTTTTCTGTTTTTTAGAGGCTCTAAACAAGTTGTTTGAGATAGATCAATCCTTCAACATCTGAAAATGGTGGATTTTACCATTTTAATCCAAAGGGAAGAGTTCATCTAGCCATTTAATATTGAGGTTGAACAAGTCAAAATAGCAAATGGTTGGTGGATGCAACTTCCACAAGGAACCACTGTCGGTATCATCAGTAGATGTCACCAGTTCTACAAAAATGAAGTGAGAGTTCCCAAAGGTATCAACACTGAGATGCATATTTTGCCCATGCTTCTTCAGCCCTAGGAAAATTCATGCCTTGGGAAAGCGACTGGTTGGAGGTAGAAGGTCTGAACAATTGCTCTCTAACATTTACAACTGGCCAGGATCTTGGTAGGAGAAAGTGTTCCTTGAGTTCTGCTATTAATGGAGAGTTTACGAAGTGAGAAATGGAAATCGTCGCTGGTAAAATTCAATGTTTTTTTACATTGTGAGAAATGGAAACCATCGCTGGTAGAGCTGCCAGCATGGAGAAGGAAGACAAAAATAAATAAAAAGTACGTTGTTTTTACCTGGAAGCTATCCCTAGTAGACTTGTCAACATTGGAGGAGACTTGAAGCTTTAACTCGGGAAGTGAATTGGGGCTTGTATTTAGGTTAAAAGAAGCAATTTTTGTCATTTGAGAAATGATAGGAGGCATTTAGGATATTTTATCAGCTCTGAATTGCCTCTGACCGCATTAAGTAGCTAGGTGACCTCTTACGGTTTCAGATCTGAAAGTGACATTCAGATCCACTTTTAGACATGACCCCCAACGCCCATTACCTTTAAAAAGCAAGTTTTTTAGAGATAAGAAGCAGATTCAGCGCTGTCAAACGCCACCTTAGTAAAAATGTCAGTAATCTGCGTATCTAAGGCCACATGAGGAAGAGAAATAGAACTAAGGAAAATGTCTTTGATAAAGTAACAATCCACCTCAATATATTTAGTCCTCCTGTGAAAAACTGGATTCAAGCCAATCTTGATAGCACTGGTGTTGTCAACATAAATAGGAATAGGGGTAGGAAGATGAACACCGAGATTATCAAAAAGGGATTGTAGCCAGGCAATCTCACTGCAAACAAATGACACATAGCTCTATACTCTGCTTTTGTAGATGACTTGGAAATTGTTTGTTGTTTCTTACACTTCCAAGAAATGAGGGAATCACCCATGAAGACACACCACCCCGTAATAAAGCGTCTGGTGTCAGGACAAGCTACCCAACCAAAATCAGCATATGCCCTCAATTGAACAAGAGAGGAGGAAGAAAAGGCCTTGGGATAATGTTCCACAAACATACCTAATAATCTAATGAACAACAGTCAGATGAGGTTGATGAGGGGCTGAAACAATCTAACAACCTAAACCGCATGGGTATTGTCGGCATTAGTCATAGCAACGTAAATAAGAGAACCCACAAGTTGTCGATAGAGACGGATTGGCCCATGGGATTTCCTAATAAGCCCTAGGGGTGCACACAAAAATCTGAGAAACCAACAAACCGACTGAAACCAAACCAAAAAAATGCAGTTAACCAAACCAACTGGTGTGTGTATTATATTTATAATTATCTATTTATACATATAAAAAACCGAACTGAAACAATCAACCGATTAACCAATTGATTTGGTTCATTGCAAAAAATAAAGGGACCAGTTCAGTTTCAAAGCCACCTTTAACTAAATGTGGTCACAAGCCTCCTTTAAACTAATTTAGGGCCTGATTCCCATTTAAATTGGCTCTACTTACGACCATTTCTCTTAAAAGATCTCACTCTACTTAAGATATACAATGAGCAGAAGGATGACACAATTTCCTTTGTGGTTTCCATGACTGTCATAGACAAATTTCTAACCAAAGAAAAATTGTCAGCTAAAGGAAATTCCCCAAATCCRGATTTGTGTCAAGTAGTTGCAGAGATAACTCGTTCTAACAGACAAGGAGATTCAAAGGTAGTAGTGGGAATGGCTGAGAACTAAGAACCATGGTTTATGGCAGTATAGAGGAAATGAAAGTTCTGTCAATAAAATTGGAGGCATATCATTAGGTAAATAAATCAGCATACTGCTTGGCTGATTCACTTGYCAAGCAAGGAGCAACTGTGTACATTAAACTTTTCTTATATCTAACAAAATTTACAGTTACTCATTAAGAAAAGCAGCCTAAAGGATATATCAAGAGGACTGCATCCATCTACAGTTCTCTAAGTACTAGATAGGCGACTTTAGCCATGCAACTGACTCAAATGTAGATATAACGTTTTTGTTTTTTTTTTATTTTTATTAAAAAAAAAAAAAAAAAAAGAGGGGACAGATAAACTACCAAACAATCATTTTCCCCTTTCTTAAAATATCTGTATAAACTAGGTTTTTTCAGTCTCCAATTGTTTTTGAATTTTGATGATGTTCACATAAATAGTTCCACAATGCACATCACACACTCATCAGAGTTTTTGAAGCTTACTATTTCACATGGCAGAATTGGTGCCTTCTGGTATTAGAGATGAAGGTGGGAGACCCAGAACCAGCTTCCTGATCATCTAGATTCACCCATAGGAACAGGTGTAGCATCTTCCCTACCCTCTGCAGCATCATCAGTGGGAACATGTGAAGCATCTTGTTGATTCTCTAAAGCATCATAGGAGACAAATTGAACAGTAGAACCGTCATCTGACTGTTTATCAGTGGGAACATGTGAATCATCTTGTTGATCCTCCGAAGCATCATATGAGACAAGTTGAACAGAAGTATCACCATCTCGTTCAACTACGAACCTAAACCTTAACTTGACAAGCGCAAACTTGTGATCTGGTGTATGCCGCTGATTGAATCGACCTGGACGCTTGGAGCTTGTATTGTAACAGTCTCCACACAAGTCAAAACCTATTCGTTCCACACAATCTTTGCATCTATACCTCTCCCCAACTATAGGAATTACCTGCAATAAAAAAGTACAAAATTAAAGCACTAAATTCATTCTCACAAAAGAGATCCGCAGGAGGGCTTAGATTAGATTGCAAGTTTTCATCAAAGAGAAAGGTAAAAAAAATAAAACACAAACATGTGTTTCCTTGAACTCCAAGGCAAAAACAGACACAATGGAGTGGAAGAAGACTAGGTCTTCTTGAATTCCAAGGCAAACAGTTGACCTAGCCTACGCCCTTTCCCACTCACTAACCCAATGTGTTAGTCCTGAATCAAATAGCCATCATGAGAGAAAGAAACAATGTTACCATGTCTGACCAATAGAAATTAAATGGATTTTCGGCTCTGACAACCCATGACAACAATGTTACCATGTTCCCTCTCACTAACCCAAGAATTTTAAGATCCATTTTCTCGCTCAGATTATTCTGGAAAGACCACCATAAGGCAAAAACAGACGACGTTAGAGATGTCATTGACAGATCCATTAGACAATGAATAAGATAATAGAAGCACATTTATGTGGCATTGCTCATGTTTGGAAAGGCCACCTTAGACCCTAAAGTTTGGAACTACCTCTTTCGATGTTAAAACGTCTATTAGTTAAAAATAAATTTTATTAACCTTGAAGTAATTACTTCAAGGATTTTATCAAATTAGAGTCATTAAATTAACAACAATTAATATAACAGTAAATAATTAACAATAATTGAGATCAAGTTGTTACTAAAACACTAACTTAATTAGCTTAACTAGTAGCAAACTAACAATACTTAATTTACTTAATTTACTTAATTAACTCAATTTGCTTAATTACATTAATTTATTGAATTTCTTTAAAATTATTTAATTTACTTGATTAATAGTAACTTAATTTACTTATTTACTTTAATTAACCTTGATTATTTAATTACTCTATTTACTTAGCTTAATTTACTTAATCAATTAGTTAATTCACTTAATTACGTGGTTTTAAAATTGTCATTGACTCGAGCGATCAGACTGTTCAACCTAGAAACCAATCAATAAAAAACAAAAAGCCCATGATGTTTTAAAAATTTTAAAAATAAAAGAATAACTAAAAACTCCTCAAAAATCATCAATTGGGACTTCAGTGGTTCAACCATTCAGGTCAGCAGTTTGCTAACCAAGTCAACTTTTTTTGGAAAACTCCAGGCCAAGTAAAAAATAGAACCTAACAATTAATCGGTTTCTAGGTCGAATGGTKCAATTGCCCAAGTGACGATGATTTTAAAACCATGTAATTAAGTGAATTAACTAATTGATTAAGTAAATTAAGCTAAGGAAACAAAGTAATTAAATAATCAAAGCTAATTATGGTAAAAAAGTAAAGTTATTGTTAATTAAGTAAATTAAGTGATTGTTAGTTTACTACTAGTTTAGCTAATTAAGTTAGTGCTTAAGTAAAAATTTACTCTTAATTATTGTTAATTATTTACTATTAAATTAATTATTGCTAATTTACTAACTCTAATTTGATAAAATCCTTGAAGTAATTTACTTCAAGGTTAATAGAATTTATTTTTTAACTAATAAACCTTTTAACATCTAAAGTGGCATTTCAAACTTTAGCGTCTAAGTGGCATTTTCAAACTTGAGCAATGCCACATAAGTATGCTTTTATTATTTTATTCATTGTCTAACAGATCTGTCAATGATGTCTCTAACGTCGCCTGTTTTTTGCCTTATAGTGGCCTTTCCAAAATAGACTGAGGGCAAAAATGGCCCTTAAAATCCTTTAGGGTCTAAAGTGTTTATTCGACAAAGAAACAGGTTGTCAAAGTCGAAAATACAAAATTAAATTAGTAGTAAGTTTAGGAACAAGAAGAGTTTTAGGAAGGTGAAACTATGAGATAGCAAAAGTAGATATAGATAAGTCATTAAACCAATGATTTCAAGTTTTTCATCCTTAGCAATAATGATAATTTTTTATTGGAGGCACCAAAATCGATTATTCAAAGATGATTGGGAGAGGAACAACAATATGATAATTCCCAGGAGACCAATGGCTAAAAATACAAGGGAAATGGCTGTAGAGACTAATTATTGTATCTTTTCGTCAGAACACCTAAAGACTTGCCCTTAACTGATGTGGAGGTGGGGGTGGAAAAAACTACAGAACCTTTTAACCCCTCCACATCAGTTAAGGGTGAGTCTTTAGGTGTTATGACGAAAAGACACAKTAATTAGTCCAGCGGGAGCCTAGGCATCACCTAGGCAATGGATTTTTTTTAAGTAAAAACATGTATCCTAGGGTAGTTCCCTAGGTTCCATAATCATATTTCCTTAATAAATATCCATAATTTTCATAAGAAAAGTATAAACTTCATGATAAAGTATAGAAAATCAACATATTCATGAAAAGAAAAAGAAGAAAGAAAAGAAAATTCAAAAAATATAGGGGCTGAACCCCTATTTCTGTTATAGGAAAAGAAGAATAGAAAAGGTGGAAGAAGAAGAAGAAATGAGTATATAAACACACAAAATTAGTAAAGAAAAAGAAGAAATGTGTTGATTGGACAACATTTTATGTTCTTCCTTACTTATTGGTTCAGGTTTTAAAGTCTTTGAGTGTTCCATACAGCATTTAGCAATGTTTGTGTTGATTAAACCCTAACAAATAAGAAAATAATAAAAAGAAATTAGTATATAAACACACAAAAATAATATTTTAGTTTGAAAATGTCTATTTTATAATTATAACCTGTTAGTGGTGTTAGTGAAGGGGTATTTCAGTCTTTGTACTTGTTGAGAATGCTGATGTGTACTGTTAT
>NW_010729109.1:4081920-4126918 GCF_000365185.1 Nelumbo nucifera | reverse complement strand
CTCTCTCTCCTCTCCCCCTTCCCGCCACTCCCAATTTGCCATCTCAACACCCTCTCTCTTCATTCCTCTCCCTTCCCATTGGGTTCTCTCTCTCCCCCCACAACTCACGTCTCTCACTTTCTATAACAACCTAACTTCTCTCCTTAATTAGCTAAACATATTTTTATCCTCTCCTTCACTTCTATCTCTAATTCCCCTCCATTCTCTCCACTATCCCATAAAAATAGGAACATAATTTTTTAAAATTTGGTTTTCCAAATCAAACAATATTTATACCTATAGACATGATTTCAAGCAAAGAGAGGGGAATAAGTGGAATTTAGCATATCCTATATATTCATGGCATCTTCCATTGTTGTTAAATAATCTATTCCTAAATAATAATCTATTGTGAAATAATCCATTCGTTATGAAAATTATTACAAATTTCTGGAATTCTACCAAAAATTATGAAATAATTATTTCAGAAATACATCCATTACTTAACGAATATTAAATAATTTAATAATCTACCAAAAATTAATAAACAATCCATTATTTAATAATTTTTTGTTATTAATAAATGTTCAAAATTTCAACATTTAGCATAATTTACATTTATCATTGTAATTTAATAAATTTTCATTAAGTTTTTACAATAATATTTTATTGATAAAATATTTACTAATTTCTATATAATCAATCATTATAGTAAACCATTGTCAAAACATTTAGGGAAACTCTTTAACTAATAATCCATAATTATTTTTTAAATAAGTAATTAAAAATTAAGAAATTAATCTATGAAAAAAATATTCTCCAAAACTATTTAAATCTATCAGAAATTGTTTCATAATTATTTAAATGACAATCCATTAATATTATTTCAATAAATAATTATTAAATGATTTAGGAAAATTATTAAGCCTATCCATACCGATCTAGACCACTTGGTTGACTTTGACCATACCTAGTTTTACATTAACTAACAACAAATGGTTTACTTTTAATTACAAATAATGTAATTTAACATAATTACATTAATTTACTATAATTACATTTACTTTGATTAATAGTAAATAATTTAGGCTTAAAAAGTAAATAATTTACATTAGTTTATTGTTATTGTAAATAATTAATTTACTATACATTACAACTAATCAATAGAAACTTCAATAAATTTTTTGGAAATTATCATAAAATATTGTAATTTATTGTTATTTAATTTACTATTAGTTAATTAGTTATAGGAAATTATTAGAATTGTAGGGATGGAAATTTTCCCCGTAAAACTAGGGCCCTACATTGCCCTACCCCGAACGGGGCAAGTTTTCTCAAATCTTAAATGGGGACGGGGCAGAGACAGGGTGAGACAAGGAAAATATTTTTGCCCCAAATTAGGGATGGGGTTTGCATATAATTCCCCAAACCCGATGGTAAATTACTAAAATATCCGTAGATTTAATATTGATTTTTAAAATATCTTTAAGTTTTCCTCATATTCTTATAATCCTAGGATCCCATAATTTCATTTATAAAATACCCCCAAATTGTCATAACCCAATTCCTAAAATACTCCCAAATTCCCATAATCTTATTTGTAAAATATCCATAAACAAGTGAAGGCTCGTGTGATGCACGAGATGGGGCACCACTCCTTGTCCCTTGCCCCCGTAAGTCAAGACACTCTATTCCATCACTACCATGACCCCAGTGGCAGGTGAGTTCGGCATGAAGCACCCATTCCCCATCAAGGATGGGGAATCCCAAAATTTAATTTTCCCCACCCTGAGGCAACCAAACCAACTAAAAAAATATAATTTATGGATATTTTACAAATAGGGTTATGGGAATTTAGGGGTATTTTATGAATTGGATTATGACAATTTGGGGGTATTTTATAAATGAAATTATGGGATCCTAGGATTATAAGAATATAAGAAAAACTTAGAGAATTTTTAAAAGTCAATATTAAATCTATGGGTATTTTATTAATTTACCATCAGGTTTATTGAATTATATGCAAAGCCCATCCCTAGTTGGGGCAAAAATATTTTCCTTGTCCCCCTGTATCTACCCCATCCCTGTTTAAGATTTGAGAAAACTTGCCCCATTCAGGGCAGTACAAGTTAAGGCCCTAGTTTTACAGGGGAAATTGCCATCCCTACAATACTAATAATTTTCCTAAATTATTTAATAATTATTTATTGAAATAATAATAATGGATTGTTATTTAAATAATTTTGAAACTATTTCTGATAGATTAATTTCCTAATTTAATTTTCCTATATTTCTTAATAATTATTTAGTTGAATAATAATACGGATTATTATTTAAATAGTTTTGGAGAATATTTTTTTCATAGATTAATTTCTTAATTTTTTTAATTGCTTACTTAAAAAATAATTATGGATTATTAGTTAAAGAGTTTCCCTAAATTAATTGATAATTGTTAGCTATAATTATTGATTTTATAGAAATTAGTAAATTACACTAATTAGTAATATCTTTTATCAAATAAATTATTATTGTAAAAATTTAACGAAAATTTATTAAATTACAATGATTAATGTAAATTTCACTAAACATTGAAATTTTGAACATTTATTAACAACCAAAAATTATTAAATAATGGATTTTTTATTAATGTTTGGTAGATTATTAAATTATTTAATATTTATTAAGTAATGGATTATTTCTGAAATAATTATTTCATAATTTTATTAAATTACACTAATTAGTAATATCTTTTTCAAATAAATTATTATTATAAAAATTTAATGAAAATTTATTAAATTACAATGATTAATGTAAATTTCACTAAACATTGAAATTTTGAACATTTATTAACAACCAAAAATTATTAAATAATGGATTGTTTATTAATGTTTGGTAGATTATTAAATTATTTAATATTTATTAAGTAATGGATTATTTCTGAAATAATTATTTCATAATTTTTGGTAGAATATTTTCCAGAAATTTTTAATAATTTTTATAACTAATGGATTATTCAACAATAATGGAAGATGCCATGAATATATAGCAAACATTGAATCCCCCTTATCCCCCTCTCTTTGCTTGAAATCACTTCTATAGATATAAATATTGTTTGATTTGGAAAACCAAATCTGCATATTAGGGTCATAAATTCTAAATCCCTATAAAAGAGAAAGGTTTCAAAACTTTAAGTGTCTTCTAAAAATATCTCTTATTAGGACGAATGAATGAGCAACATTAGCAAATATGGGGTTATTATTTCTCTACAACTTTAAGTGTCTTTTTTGGTGGATGAATGGATAATTGGTGATTATTTCTCGATCTATATGTTGCCACCATTTCAGTCGTTTGTCTTTTAGGGACTGTTTTGACTTATTTCTTGGCTTCGTCTTTTGGACCTGGTTTCCTTGATGTGAACTGGTTGGAAGTTGATTGCAGATGGCTCAAGAGTTCTCTTCTTCATAATCTATCAACACTTCATCTGCCATGCAATCTATCACTAATCTTGGGGAGCACTCAAACTTACAGATGATAACAATTAAACTTGATATAACTAATTTTCTCGAATGGTCCCAATCTGTGAAGGTCTATATTGGCAGTAGAGGTAAGCTCGGGTACTTGACTAGGAAGATGAAGAGGCCGACTGAAGATGATCCATTGTTGGATATGTAGGAACAGGAGAATATGATTATTATATCATGGTTATGGAACTCAACACCCCAAATCAGTAGGGGTCTCATGATTCTCAAAACAGTTGCTTAAATCTGGGAGAAGGTGAATTAAACTTATTCTCAGAGGAGAAACAGAGATAAGATTTTTCAACTTAGTCAAGATATAGCTAATCTTAAGCAAGGGGAGGCGAGCATACCTACATACTATGCTGCCTTACAAGCCATAGGGGAAGAACTCGATTACCAAAGGACAATCCACTGGAAATTGATGAGGATGCCACACAATATGATATTCTTAAATGTTTTGATGGTTCAGACAAGTTCTGTTCAGAGATAGAGAGAAGAGAGGAGGAGAAAGGAGAAATCTGTCGAACTAGAAAGTCTTAACCCTCCTAGTCGACCATAACCTTCTATTATATTCATTAAGGGTACAAAGTCAAATATGCCCCTACTTAAGTATGGGACAAGAAACTAAAAATAAAACAGTATTGCCAAGTCACCATTTAAAGTAGAATGAAAAAGACTAAGTTACCCCTACTCGGCCAACTCTAACATTAAAAAATAAAATTTGAGTGTTTAAATTCCTGTTAGGGATGAATCCAACTTTGAGATTGTTACAATGCAGTTGTTGGGATGCAGTGATATTCCTCCTATTGATGAAGTATACCCTGTTATTCAACAGGAGGCTTCTAGAAGGGTTGTGATGAAGACTGAATTAGAACATTCTGCTCTCATTTCTACAAGTGGAAACAAATCCTCTACTAAAAAGCATGTGATGAGTAAGAAGGTGAAAGACCATTTTGTGTGGTATATTCCAAGTTGCATGGTTATCCTCTTGGTTCAAGAAGGAAAAACAACCCCAGAAACGGAGTACTCATAATGCAGTGACATCTTAGAAATCCCTTTCAATTGCTTCTTCTAAATAGCCAACTACTACTACTAGGAATTCTCCTCAGGTAAATCTCTACTCTGCTAGTGAAGAGTTAACTTTACTGAGTTGTCTCTTTGTCCATCTTGAAGCCAATAGCAATGTAGCCTCTCCTTTGGGAGGTATTTCTACCTCTTCATTTGTTCACTCAAGTAACCTTTCTTCCAGACATGCCCCAAATGCTTCCTAGGTCATTGATTAAGGAGCTTCAGACCATATGATTGGTACTTCCAACCTCTTTTCATCCCATCAACCCCTTTCAGGGAAAAGGTTAGCGTTGCAGATGGACCTCTCTCTTCTATCTTTGGGAAGAGAGATATTCATTTGGATKCTAATCTTTACTTTTCCATCAGTCATATTACAAAAAATTCCAATTGTAGAGTAACTTAGTACCCTAATTCATGTCTTTAGGGAGAATGATTGGACATGGTCTTGAAGCTGAAAGTCTCTATTTTCTGGATTCTTTATTACATCTACCTACTTTGTAGTCATCTAGTTAAGAGTACTAATAGGTCTAGAATCTATTTGTTGCATTCTAGACTAGGACATCTTAATTTTCAACCATTGAAAGTCTTGTTTCCTGAGTTTTTTGTGTTTGTGTATATGTCTAGTCTGTAGTGTGAAATTTGTCAATACTCTAAGCATTTTAGAACATCTTCTTATCCAAGTAATAAAAGAAGTTTATTTCCTTTTGATATTGTTCATTCTGATGTGTGTAGAACCTTCCCTATTTCTGATATGGTAGCATTCAGTATTTTATCACTTTTGTAGATGTTTGTACAAGACATGTGTTGTATATTTTTAATCAAGACTTCAAGAGATGGGGTTCCTATTCTTGTTAAGAGCTTTGAGATGATTCTTACACAATAATATAAGGTCAATCAAGATTTTTAGATCAGATAATGGAAAGAGAATATTTAAAAAATTGAATGCTTTCTTAGAAGCAAGAGTGTTTTCTAGAGAAGTTGGGCATAATCAATATATATAATAAGCTTACACAGGGTTCCCCTCAACAAGGTAGTATAGTCATTTCTTGTGTAAATCATAGTAATATTCTCCTCTCTCTAATTCTCTAATCTTTTTCTCTACTCTTCTCTATAGTTATATTTTAGTCCTAAAATATTATTCAATATAATCAAACAAGTACGAGAAACACTTCTTAGCAAATTGAAGCATACCAATTGATGGATTCCCACTTCGACAAAGGACTTGCTTGTGCTGGACTGCCTCTCTTCTCAATGCATATTCTACAGAGAATTGTTTCTCCAAAATATTATGAAGCTCCAAACATACTTTTGGACATCCCTTTGGATGCAGACTTTGGCAAATTTGGCATTTAAGTGTGTCATCCACATTAGTGGCTATACAAGATTCACAATAAACTGCAGAAATTTAAACATCACAACAGGAACATTTAAATTCAAAATAGTCAATCAAAATTTGATATTAGATATTAGAAGATTTGATAAGAATTAATGTTATGCCATGGAGACACTTTGCAATTGGAAATATACCACTCATGTGCCTTATCAAACAGAAAGCAGCTGCACTTGAAAGAAACTTCAGTATGGAAGAGATTAATAGGCAGTAAAATTGATGAATGAAGATAAAGCACCGGGGCCAGATGAATTTAATAATGCTTTTTAAGCTAATGTCGCAAACTGTTAAAAAGGACATCTGAGGATGTTTAGCAGATTTTTTACTTGGGTTTGCTGGATAGAGGTTCTAATGCTACTTTTATTACATTAATCTTGAGAAAGAGAAAGGAAGGTAATCTGAAAGGCATTTGTCCTATCAGTCTTATCTCTAACCCCTATAAGATATCTGTCAATGTGTTCCCTAGAAAGGCTCAAAATTGTTATGCAAGAAGTGGTAGGCATTACTCAAATGGTGCTTATGAAAGGGAGACAAATTCTTGATATGTGCTCATTGGAAGTGAGTATGTTGAAGGAACACTTAAAAGTGGTGAATTGGGATTGATATGTAAAACATATGATCAAGTACAGTTGGAAAACTTCTATTAATTGTGGTAAAAGAAAGATAAAATGTACAAAGCTGTTTTTATAGGCATTACCCACACCCCTTTTAGTCCTTTACATTCTCATTTGCTTCTCATTTATCCTTTCTTTACATTACAAACACCATTCTGGCTCTCTAGCATTGTTGACCCAAAACAATTGATTTCTGCTAGTTCCTTGTCTGGTGAGGGGGATAGTCATGCCAATGGCTGTTCTTTGAATCCAATTGAAGGTAGAACTTAGCTCCCTTGCAATGTTTTCTTCCTCTCTTACAAGTGGTCTTTGCTTCCATTGCACTAAACCTGTTTGACTCATCTGCCCTATTGTAATCAAGTCCCCCTCCACCATTAAGTTTTTGCACCCCCAAGTTTCCTAACCGGCTTTAGTCCTTGAAGTACATCCATTAGTTCATCTTCTATGGAGTTCTTTTGTCCAATCGGTCCTTGAGTAAATGACCAATACCTCCCCCTTATGATTGTGTACAGATGGATTGAGTTTCTTGAGAAAATGTTACAAGAATAATTAGTTTTGATGACAATGGAGAGGATGGTGTTTTCATGTTTAGCTTCATCATCCTTTTCTATTTTGGTGAACAATTCATCTATGGAATTCTTCCAAGCTTCCCAGGGAATTAGACAAGGGGATTTCCTATCACCATTATTGTATACATTGGTAATGGAGGTTCCAAGTGTGATGGTGAAATAAGGATAACCTTCATTGAAGGCTTTAAAGATTGGGGAAAATGGACTTCCTAAAGAACTTTGAAGTATTGTGGGTTTGAAGATAAACTTTCAAAAAAGTGTTATGACTTGGAGCAGGAGACTTAGATGGAGCTTAACTTTAAGATTTGGCTGGTGCATTAGGCTGCCAAGTTGGAAATTCTGCTTTTACTTATTTAGATGTTCCAGGAACATTAGCCTGCTATRTGGCAACTAATATTGGGAAAGTTGGAGAAAACACTAGCCACATGGAAATCCAGGTACTTATCTTTGGATGGCAGGAGTCTTTCTGCCTATTTTCTTTTGTTGAGGGGAATAGATTTCTTGTATTTGGGGCAGTAGGATAGCTTAGTATTTCCTTTCTTTTATTAAGGGAATTCCTGTCCAGAATTTATCATAAACAGGGGTATTTTTGCAAACACCTTTTATTTACACTAATATAAGTAGTGGGCCGACTGGTTTAGAGGATTAGTGACTTCTAAACTATTCTCTAATCAGTTTTGACCTAGTTCTCTTCTCTCAGTCTTCTCCTTTCTCTTTCTCTTCCTCTTCGTTCTCTACTTTCTCCTTGTTTCTTTATTTTATTTCTGGTTGCTGCCTCATTATTGATTGACAGTGATTACCATGTTTTTCATGGTACCAAAGCAGGTGAAGTGATTAGGGATGCTTTTCTTCTTTCCTCCCTAATCGGTTGATTTCTTTTTCTCTTCTAAGTGTGCTGCAACTACTGTTGGTGATTGAAGTCAAACCCAGATAGATTTCTAGGTGATTTGTGATGGTTTATACCATCATAGCTGCTATGAAAAGTGACTGGTGATGTGTGTGACCCTCTAGTGGACTCAAACCAAGAGGGAATCCATTGTTTCTATGAAAAGCACAGAATCTGGACTGTGTACAAGTTGTGTTACCCTCTAGTGGACTCAAACCAAGAGGGAATCCATCATTTCTATGAAAAACACTGAATCTGGACTGTGTACAAGTTGTGAGGTGATTGAATAGTGATGCCAAGACAAGTATTTCAAATCATGAAGTGAAAGGTGCTGTTTTTTTTATAATCGTGAGAGTGACAAGGTTGGTATTTTCATCCCCTATTTGCTTTCACAAGTTTTGTTAGGTCGAGATAACCTTTGGAAGTGTGTGTAACTTTGATTGAGGTTAAGCGAGACACAATGGAATCCAAGGAAACTGTTATGATACCTACAAACTTTATGTTAACCACCATTAAGTTGAATGGAAGTGGAGACTATGCTATTTGGGCTAAATCTGTAGAAGTTCCTCTCACAGCCAATGGAAAACTTAAGTATCTTACTGATAAGAAGCCAGGGACTGAATGGAGACCAAAATCATCAGCACAGTAGCACACTTATTTTTCTGGATACATCTAAACAGATTTGGGATCAAGTGAAGAGGATGTATTCAGGTAGCAATAATATCACCCAAATATATCAGTTGTTTCAATCATTTTTTAGTTTACAGAGAGGAGATAAGTCTCTTGAAGACTATTATTCTGACATGGTGAATCTTTGTGAAGAATTAAATATTTACCATCCTGTCACTGGTGAAATTAAAGTTATGGAAAAGCAGAGGAAAGGGTAATATGTTGCTAAATTTCTCAGGCATCAAACCTGAATATGAATCGGTACGAGCCCAAATACTTGGGAGTCCAGAATTACCTGATTTAGAGGATGTGTTCTCTAGACTTCAGAGGGCTAGGTTATCTGAATCTACTCCTTTATATGATCGTGCTGCTCTTGTTACTTCTGGAAGTGGTGGTCGAGGTGTACATGGTGGAAGACGTGGAAGTGGTGGACGTGGCCCATCTGAACCATATGGTGGGAGAGATGATATTGGAGGTAGAGGTGGTTGTGGTTGTGGAAGGAACACAACTACTAGATTTTGCACTCATTGTGGGTTAGAAGGTCACACCATTGGATATTGTAGACTTATATGGAGTTCGATGTTGTTCACACTGCCATTGTGAGGGCCATAGAGTTGAGTATTGTCATTTGTTAAAGAAAATGGGGAGTTATGCAAATCAAACCACTTATCATGATGGAATGACTAATACATCTTTACAGACTATTGCTATAGATAATCAACCAGAAGGAGAAACTATGACTATCTCAAAGGAAGAGTATAATAGATTGGTTGCAACTACATCTTCATCCACTACTACTCTTGCTCAGACATCAGGTATTGGCTCCATTTGCCTTCTTTCTACCACATCTGCATGGGTCATTGACTCAGGAGCTACCGACCACATAACAAGTACTCCATCTACTTTTACCTAGTTTCGTTCTTTACCTTCTTCTACACAACATGTTACCCTTGCCAATGGATGCACATCCCCAGTTTCTGGAATTGGAAGTATCAATCCAACTCCACAACTTCCTTTATCATCTGTACTTTATATTCCTCAATTTCCTTTTAATCTTATGTTTGTGAGTAAACTGACCAAGGCACTAAATTGCTCTGTCACCTTATTTCCTTCCTATTGTGTGTTTCAGGACTTCAAGAGGAAGAAGCAGATTGGTGGAGGACATGAGTCTGGTGGTCTCTACTATCTAGAGGGTGGCTTAGAGAATACTGCTCTTCAATCATCATCTTCTGATGTGTCACCTTTGCAGCTACACTGCTAACTGGGCCATCCTTCCTTGCTGAGTCTTTGTCTTTTGTTTCCTTCAATACCAGCCAACATTAGCCTCGAGTGTGATACATGTCATCTTAGCAAGCATCACCGGGATACTTTTCCTCCTCATGCCATCAGTCATGTGTCTAGACCTTTTCAGTTAGTTCATTCAGATGTTTGGGATCCATGTCCTATTGTGTCATATTTGGGGTTTAAGTATTTTGTTACTTTTGTTGATGATTTCTCTCGAGTTACTTGGTTATTTTTGTTAAAGAAAAGGTCAGATTTTTGTATTCAAATCTTTCTTTATGGAAATAAAAACTCAGTTTGGCCTCAATATTTGTGTTGTTCAATCTGATAATGCAAAGGAATACATGTCTTCTCCCTTCACTAATTTCTATAATGAACATGGCATTCGACATCAAACTTCTTGTGTTAGTACACCTCAACAAAATGGTGTTGCTGAACACAAGAACTGCCATTTCTTAGAAGTGACTCGAGCACTTCTCATTCAGATAATGTTCACAAAACTTATTGGAGTGATATTGTGCTTACTGCTTGTCTTATTAATCGGACGCCCTCATCAATTTTACATAATCAGGCCCCTCATTCTGTTTTATTCCCTAATGTTCCTTTGTTTCCATTACCTACACGACTATTTGGATGTGTTTCCTTGGTTCATCTTTTTGAACACCAGCAAAATAAGCTTGAACCACGTGTAGTTAAGTGTGTTTTCTTGGGATACTCCAAAACTCAAAAAGGTTATAAATGCTATAGCCCATCTCTACGTTGTCACTTTGTTAGTGCAGATGTCACTTTTMATGAATCAACTCCATATTTTCCTCCCAATGATTGTTCTCATTCTTCAATATGTGATATTCCTCTTCCTGTTCCTCTTTGTAATTCTTCTCCACAGGTTTCTCAATCTGTACATCCTAAGTCACCTATTCAACAAGTTTACAAGAAGAGGCCATTGGCTCAAGCTTCTACACTGCCTGCTTTGACGTCTACAGGTCTTGGTGGTCCCCCTACCACACCCGTTACTATAGAGAGTCCTCCCATTACTGAGACACCTTTGGATTTAGATGTTCCCATTGCTTTCCGAAAGGATAAGCAATCATGTACTTCACACCCTATTTGCCATTTTGTTTCTTAAAAGTTCTTGTCCCCTTCAGCCCATGCATTTGTTACCTCTCTTTCTACTATTCCTCTACCTAAGTCCTTGCAAGAAGCCTTTTCTGATCCTGGTGGAGGACAACTATGGAAGAAGAAATGCTAGCACTACATAAAAATGGTACTTGGGACTTAGTTCCCCCTCTTTTGGTAAGAAGCTTGTTGGATGTTCGTGGGTGTATGCACTGAAATTCCAACCTAATGGTACAGTTGAAAGGCTTAAAGCTCGACTAGTTGCAAAGGAGTTTACTCAAATATATGGTGTTGATTTTGATGAAACCTTCTCACCGGTTGCTAAGATTACTTCAGTATGTGTTATCATTTCTTTAACTACTATTAACCATTGGCCTCTCTTTTAGCTAGATGTTAAAAATGCTTTCCTACATGGTGATCTGGTAGAAGAAGTTTACATGGAGTAACCACCTGGGCTTAATGCTCAAGGAGAGTATCAGGGAATGGTGTATAGCTTGAAGAAAGCCTTATATGGCCTTAAACAATCACCTCGTGCTTGGTCTGAGAAATTTAGTGAGGCAGTTGTTGAATTTGGTCTCCTTAGGTGTTAGCCTGACCACTCTGTGTTTTGCAAGACCTCTAAAATTGGTATTATTATTCTTGTGATAGGCCCCCAATTAACCTTACATATGCCAGGAAGAGGAAAGGTCAACAATCGGCTAAGAGGGAGAAATAATTGAACAATTAATCACATGGGGGCAATTATAGCTGCAAGGAATAAGGAGAGTCTTGAGGCATTTATAGCTATGTCAATTAGGAATAAGAAGTGTTGGGCATTTATAACTTGGCCAGCTGGGCATTTATTGAAGGAGTCAGTTATGTTGTGAGAAGAGTATAAGAAGGAGCTTTGGGGGATGGGGGAGGTAGGTTTTTGTTGAGTAAAGAATTTTGTGAATGCTTGGGAGAGCCGGCGGTCTCTCAAAGAGCCAACCAACTGTTAATGTTCTTCTTTTCTTCTGAATGACTACCAGTTCCCTATTGATATTCTAGTGGTGTGGATTCTGCTGTGAGTCTGCAAATTGCGTGTCAAGTTTCTGGGACTTATCAGTGGTATCAGAGCGCGTCTTTCCTCGGCCATGGTGACAGCTAAGGAAGTGGCATCGCAGGTGGAGGGTTTCGAAGAACGCTTGACTTCTCTGCATTCTGAAGTGGATGGCTTACGTGATGAGATAACAGCTGGACTTTCGAAGATCACATCCCTGGAAGGAGGTGTTCAAGACTTGGTAAGACGTTTTGATCTGTTGCTTCAGCAATAGACCTTGTCAGCTCCTTTGTCTACAATTGACAATGCTCCTCCTGTATCCGCATCAAGTCGTGCGGCTGACAAAGGGAAAAGTGCAGCTTTCCTGACGTCTCCTTCAATGTCAGTCCCGGAACATACTTCTGATTCACTTCCTCGGAAGTTGGAGTTGCCTATTTTTGATGGGGAAAATCCAGACGGSTGGCTTTTTCGCGCAGAGCGCTATTTTGAGATTAATGGCTTGCTTCCGGCAGAACGTCTGCGAGCGGCAGTGGTCTGTTTAGAGGGTGATGCATTGGCGTGGTATTATTGGGAGGATGATCGGCGACCTTTTCGTAGTTGGGCAGAATTCAAGGAACTCCTCCTTGAACGTTTTCGATCAACTCAGGAGGGAAACTTGCAGGAGCAGCTTCTATCATTATGTCAATCCACTACTGTTAAGGAATATCGTCGCCAATTCGAGGGAAACTTGCATGACCCTTTCCTGAACGGTGCCATGAAGCGGGGTGACTGGTATAGAACTAAAGACTTGGTACTTAAGGGCTCTAATTAGATTGTCAATGAAATGAAGAAATCTGGTCTTCGAGGCCGTGGTGGAGCTGGTTTTCCATCTGGCCTGAAGTGGTCTTTCATGCCAAAAGTATCTGATGGTCGTCCTTCTTACTTTTTTGTCAATGCTGATGAGAGTGAGACAGGAACATGTAAGGACAGAGAAATTATGCACCATGACCCACATAAACTACTAGAGGGTTGCCTGATTGCAGGGGTTGGTATGCGGGCCACTGCTGCTTATATCTACACAAGGGGAGAGTATGAAAATGAGCGGAAAAACCTTGAGAAGGCAAGGAGGGAAGCTTATCAAACTGGACTTTTGGGAAAAAATGCATGTGGATTTGGATATGATTTTGATGTTCATATCCACTATAGAGTTGATGCTTACATTTGTGGAGAAGAGACAGCGTTGTTGGAAAGCCTTGAAGGAAAACAAGGAAAACCAAGGTTGAAGCCTCCTTTTCTGGGCTATATGGATGTCCAACAACTATTACAAATGTTGAAACTGTGGTTGTTTTCCCCACCATTTTAAGGCGTGGTCCTGAATGGTTTGCTAGTTTTGGCAGGAAGAACAATTCTGGGACAAGGCTATTCTGTCTCAGGCCACGTGAATAAGCCTTGTACAGTTGAAGGGGAGATGAGTATTCCATTGAAGGAGCTGATAGAGAGGCACTGTGGAGGAGTTAGAGGTGGATGGGATAATTTGCTTACAGTGATACCAGGGGGTTCTTCTGTTCCACTGATTCCAAAGCACATATGTGATGATGTGTTGACGGATTATGATGCACTCAAGGCTGTCCAAACGGATTTAGAGACAGCTGTTGTAATTGTGATGGACAAGTCAACTGATATTGTGGATGCAATTGCTAGGCTCTCTTACTTCTATAACCATGAAGTGGTGGGCAGTGCACACCATGCAGGGAGGGGACAGGTTGGCTGTGGATGATCATGGAGAGGCGGAAGGTTGGAAACGCGAAGCTGGAGGAAATAGACATGCTTCAAGAGGTGACAAAGCAAACACACCATCTGTGCATTGGGCGATGCTGCTGCTTGGCCTGTGCAAGGACATATCAGTGCGCGGTGTGCGTCCATCCACTATGCCTGGAGTTACTGGTTTGGAAGTGCTTATTCATTGGCAGGGCCTGCCTGATTTTGAAGATTCTTGGGAGCCTTTTGACTTACTTCGAGACCAATTTCCTCATTTTAACCTTGAGGACAAGGTTAGACTTTGGGCGGCGGGTAATGATAGGCCCCCAATTAACCTTACGTATGCCAGGAAGAGGAAAGGTCAACAATCGGCTAAGGGGGGGAAATAATTGAACAATTAATCACATGGGGGAAATTATAGCTGCAGGGAATAAGGAGAGTCTTGAGGCATTTATAGCTATGTCAGTTAGGAATAAGAAGAGTGTTGGGCATTTATTGAGGGAGTCAGTTATGCTGTGAGAAGAGTATAAGAAGGGGCTTTGGGGGATGGGAGAGGTAGGTTTTTGTTGAGTAAAGAATTTTGCGAATGCTTGGGAGAGCCGGCGGTCTCTTGAAGAACCAACCAACTATTAATGTTCTTCTTTTCTTCTGAATGACTACCAATTCCCTGTTGATATTCTAGTGGTGTGGATTCTTCTGTGAGTCTGCAAATTGTGTGTCAAGTTTCTGGGACTTATCATCTTGTTGTTTATGTAGATGATATTGTGATTACAGGAAGTGATTCACAAGGTATTAGTAAGCTGAAACTGTTTTTACAAGAGAAATTTCATACCGAAGACCTAGGTAAACTGCATTATTTTCTTAGAATAGAAGTCATGAGATCTAGCACAGAAATTTCATTGTCGCAACGCAAGTATACATTTGATTTACTTGAAGATCCTGGACAATATAGGAGACTGGTTGGGAAGCTGAATTATTTGACTATTACTCGTCCAGACATCTGTTTTGCCATTGAGGTGGTAAGTCAGTTCATGAGTTCTCCCCGTGTTCCTCACCTTGAAGGAGTATCTAGAATCATAAGATATCTCAAGGGTTCACTTGGTATGGTAATTGTTTATAGAGATAATGGTCACTTGACTGTATCAGGCTTCACAGATGTAGACTGGGCTGGATCACCAACTGATAGGAGATCAACGAGAGGGTATTGTAATTTCCTAGATGGAAACTCAATCTCCTGGAAAAGCAAAAAACAGAATGTTGTTGCGAAGTCAAGTGCTGAAGCTGAGTATAGGGCTGAATCAAGCAATTGGGGTGTTGTTGCTTAAAAGTCTTCTTCATGTGGTATACCTATTAAACTGCCCATGCATTTACATGTGATAATCAAGCAGCAATCCATATTCCCTCAAACCATGTTTTTCAAGAGAGGACAAAACATATAGAGGTGGATTGCCATTTTGATAGAGAGAAGGTTCAAAGTGCTGATATCAACACCCCTTTTGTGAAAATTGAAGACCAATTTGGACCTGTCATTGGTCGGATGCACATGGTTGGGTCTATGTCTTGCCCACTATGAATTGGAGCCATGATAGTGCAATTATGGAATTCTACCCAATTCCCACTCAAAGCTCATGGGGGCCCACCCCCAGGATGATAAAATGGAGATTCCATACTTGGGATGTGAAGTTATTGCCCATACTATTGTTGGGTAAAGGTGGCACGCCAAACTGTGGGCTTGATGATATTGAGACGATTTCCATTGGGTCTGACTCGCTCGATTCACTTGCTTCCACACTAGATTCCAATGCAGGGGTGTTTTGATCAACCCAAGGTCCTTCCTAGGCCTGTTTCAGGGGGTCCATGAGTGCTTTCTTTTGACCTCTGCCCTTCTGTAGAATCTGTGGATTCTAACTCTATCATCTGATGACTCATCCTCAATATCTATAAAAAATCTCTAGATGCGACAATAAGAATCTTCATCCACGGTGTGGGGGTTTCAAGTCAAAAATACGGGGAGTGCCCCACCAAGGTTCAAATTAACATGATGAGTCATGTAGAAAACCCAGTTTCTTTCTTCATTGGTATATAAGCAACATTGTTCAAGGAGGTCTATCATCTACATTGGGTCCACATAATCCATTCTTTGTTATCCTACGTTGGGTCATACATCAATGACTGTCAAAGGTTCGGGCTAATCCAATCGCTTGGAGGGATGGGAGTGACATATGCCTCCTTATTTCCCCAACCCTTCAGGCACGATACCATTGTGGAAAGGACTCAATTTCAAAGGCAGCCAATGTATTTGATTGTTGACTGACTTTGGCCGGTTAAAGAGTCTGAGGTCCCCTGTAGTTAACAATCGGGCTACATCAGGCAGTGCTTCACTATTTAGTTCATGGAAGAAATCAGTTAGACCGAGGAGGTTAGAATCATCAAGTTGAAAAGGGTCATTGACCGAGGAGATTAGAATCATCAATTAGATTTTATGCTTGTAAGAGTCAAAATCTTCTTCTTGAAATCTTTCCTCTTCCCACCAAAGGCTATGGCCCTTGGGTCTAACTTAAGGGTTGGAAGGTTAATTGGTTTTTGCCCGGCCTTAATGAAATAGTCATTTAGGTTCAACATGTAAGGTGCGATTGGCATCGGTTCCCTTAACCAGGCTGCCTTCAACTTAGCCTTTGTTGGCTTGTGCTCTATTTCAAACCTTCCCTTGAGTTCTGGTATTGAGATTGGTTCAATAATGCTGTGTTGTTCTTTACCCAATCCTAGCCCTAACACATATCCCATGTATCTCAATGTTGGCACTCTCATGATATTAGAAGACCCTGCAGATGGGGATTTCCTTAGCCCGATTCCCAAGCCGATTGAAACGATCRATGACCCTTTTCAACTTGATGATTCAAACATCCTCGGTCTAACTGATCTCTTCCATGAACTAAATGGTGAAGCACTGCCTGATGTAACCCGATTGTTGACTACAAGGGACCTCAAACTCTTTATCCAGCCAAAGTCAGTCAACAGTCAAATACATTGGCTGCCTTTGAAATTGAGTCCTATCCACAATGGTATCATGCCCAAAGGGTTGGGGAAATAAGGAGGCATATGTCACTCCCATCCCTCCAAGCGATTGGGTTAGCCCGAACGTTTGACAGTCACTAATGTACGACCCAATGTAGGATAATGAAGAATGGATTTATGTGGACCCAATGCAGATGATAGACCTCCTTGAACAATGTTGCTTATATACCAATGAAGAAAGAAACTGGTTTTCTGCATGATTCATCATGTTAATTTGAACCTTGGTGGGGCACTCCTCGTATTTTTTTACTTGAAACCCCCACACCATGGATGAAGATTCCTATTATCGCATCTAGAGATTTTTTATAGATATTAAGGAGGATGAGTCATCAAATGATAGAGTTAGAATCCACAGATTCTACAAAAGGACAGAGGTAAAAAGAAAGCACTCATGGACACCCTGAGACGGGCCTAGGAAGGACATTGGGCTGAGCGAAACACCCTTGCATTGGAATCTAGTGTGGAAGCAAGTGAGTCGAGCGAGTCGGACCCAATGGAAATCGTTTCAATGTCATCAAGCCCACGGTTTGGCTTGCCACCTTTACCCAACAGTAGATGGGCAGTAACTCCACATCCCAAGTATGGAATCTCCATTTTATCATCTTGGGGGTGGGGCCCCATGAGCTTTGAGTGGGAATTGGGTAGAGTACCATAATTGCACTATCATGGCTCCAATTCATAGTGGGCAAGACATAGACCCAATCATGTGCATCCGACCAATGACAGGTCCAAACTTCAATAGGGAAATCAGTCCCAAGGTCATCTGGCCGACCATTAGACCCATTTGTGGTTCAAAAAAAAAGGTTCATGAACCTCCCCATATTGGAGGCTTCTTGTGTTGCATCAACTAGCATCGCATCACCTTGCATTGCATCATCATTTCAAAAATCAAATATTTTGCAATAACCAAAAAATAGATCAAATATTTTTTAAAATCCAAAAACAATCAAGAATTTTGCAAAAATCAAAAAATTTCAAAAATCAGGAAAAATCCAAAATTGTTTTGAAAATTCTGAAAATTTCAAATTGGCTTTGCCTTCTAACCCCGAAAATGGTCCAAGTGATGAGCACGAGGATACTCAAGAAGGGCTAGCAAAATCATTCGAAAGGCACGAAGAAAGGTCCTAACCAATAGAGGATGWGACAAACTATTAACCTAGGCATTGAGGATGGTCCAAAGATGGTTAAGATAGGCACTACCTTTAGTCCCATAGAGAGAATTTATGGTAACGTTGTTAAAGTAGTTTGAAAAAAAAAATTGCTTGGTCTTACAAGGACATGCCCGGCCTTAGTACAAACATAGTTGTGCATAAACTACCCACATCACATGAGCAAAATGAGTAAAGTAGAACCTTAGGAGACTCAAGCCAGAATGGGCCCTAACAACATGGCTACCCCTACGGCCCATGTCCACTCCCAATCTTCCAACAACCACTTCGGATACCACATAATCAGCATCATTCCTATGCAACGTCTTGAAAATCTAAATCAATCCCCTTCTCACCCTCAACTTCTAATAGGTTGCTTCCTTCTTCGTTAATGCCTCCCTCCTCCTCGTCCTTGGTTTTGTTGTTCAACCCTTCTTCCACCTCCACCCTAGCTTCACTGACTTCCTTTACTCCCAACTACCTTTCCAAGACTTCCTCCTAGTGACAAGAAACAAAACCTCCACTCTCCTGACTCAGCTGCAAGCAAGGAGATAAAGGGCATGGTTCTTGTTTACCTTTACAGGTTCAAGCAACAGAATAATGGGAGTGACCTTGCCCTGTGAATCTTGAAGTGACTCCTTCGAACTCGATTTATCTTCACATGTCCCCGAGCCACGCACATAAAATGAAACTTTAGAAGCACCAACATCCGACAAACCAGCAAATGAATCCTATAAGCCGTCCCATGCCTTGCTCTAATTCTTCTCTCAATTCTCCCCTCTCAAATTCCCAACTTACTTTACCCAACATGTGTGTCCCACCCTTCTTAAAATTACTCAAAATCTTTCTAAACTTGTGGGTCCTACTCTTGATCTGTTCCAAATTCATACTCGAGAAGGTGCAATTAGATTTATCGAGAATGACCCCCCTCTTAAAAGCTCCACCCACATGTCCCTCCTCCACTAAAGACCTCTCAGCTCCCATCTGAGAAATTACTTCTTTACCCCCCCATCTCTCTAGATTCTCCCCTCTCCCCCTCCTAACTATCCAACTGCCCAACCCTTCGGTTTCCATCGTCTTCTTCCTCCAAACTTCTATTCCCCTGCTCAAACGACTCCTTTATTTCCTCTGCAAAACAAACAAACTCCTGAGTTCAATTAGGCAACATCATTGTGTCCTCTTGAAGCTAGCGTAGCAGGAAGCATCCTTCTATCACCAACCTCAAGTCGTACCAAAGTTTAGCACTAGGCTCAACGGGATCAACTGTAAGTTCTCTACTCCAACCAGGCTTCTCGTGGCAACCAGACTCTTCAACTTGTACATTCAAGCATCAACTCTTCTGAAGCAACCGTAGGCGTTTCCAATGGCACAAAAACTATTAAACTTCCAAGCATGGAAGGGAATCCCAAAGACATTAATCCAAACAAGGCTTTTGCTCCCACTTCTCGAATTGCCCCCACAAGTGGATTCCATCTACCCAGCTGTARATTAGGCATCCTAAGCTTAGTTGCTTCACTTTCCAAGACTTCATCTGCCTCTTCCTTACTACAGAAAATAAAAAGAAAAAAGCCTGCATTTAGTTTTCTCAGCTGAACGTCTTCTTTTAAGCTCCACTCTAATCTGACCCACCTTAGAACGTCTACCTCATCAGGTTCAGTGCTAACGAAACGACCTACCTCATCACCTTAGAACCTCTACCTCACTCAAATTCACAAAGATCTCTTTCACCACCATGGTGTATCAAAACTTTGAAGAACTTTGACAGACGCTCTCTCTAGGTAATTCAGGCTTAGCAGGGATTTGAGAAACATTGTGAGATAGTGCTTTCCCAACCCTATTCTCTCCACAATGTTTGGTGTCAACTCTATTTTTTGGATTTTTTAGGGCTGTATGAGATTGTTTCTAGTCACCTTCAACTACTAAACTCTACAACTTCAGGTGCTTGCCTATCTTCAAGACTTGGAGCAGAGCTGACCAATAGAGATTTTTTCCATATGGAAAAGGTTGGGTAGGGGAAAGAAAGCTTTATAGTTTCGGGTATTTTTCCATGTTTTTAGAGAAATAAGATAGTTTTGAAGAAAATATTGACATGGAAGAAAATCGGTTGATGATATTTGTGCTCATCAGGTGGACTAATCTTTATCTCTTCGTAAATTTAAAGACTTGAATAAAGAGAATTCTGGGACTTAACTCAAACACCACCAGCAGAAAAAAAACAAAAAAAAAGCACCAGATGGTAACTATCTTTATCTTTTTCTTTTAATAAAACTTTTTCCTTCTGCTATCAAATGCAAAACCTTACCATGACCACAATTAAGAACTGCAGGTTGAAAGAGCAGTTGCTTGCATTTTGCACACATTACATCAGTGACAGAAATCTGCTTGCAAATTCTGTCATTAAGATCATTTCTGTTTTGTTCAACAGCTAGATTTTTTGTGGCTTCAAAATTCCCTGCAGAATCCTTTTTAGGAATAGCAGTGGCACCATCATGAAATGATCCATCATATTCTGAAGWTTCTTCAATAGCAGAAGAATTCATTTTCCAAGTGGAACAAGAATCTGTTAACAATTTGATCTGAGAATCCGCAGAGATATGTGCACAACCATCGAATTGATTTAATTCTTCATATCTGATTAAAGGATCATCAAACTGAGGCGAGAAGATATCATTTTCTTGTTCTACTTCTGAAACATGCAAAAAGAACATATATGTTATAAAAACAGAATTAGTATTTGCTGAAATGCACAGAGAAACAATTAATACAATAGATACAAGCTAAGATGAGCTTGACAAAGGTAGTGCTTGTAGCAATAAACTAGCAGTATAGAAGTCTGAAACAGATGAAATGTGATAAGATGCAATTCAATTACACTTTTACAATAACCTACTTACAAACCCTCCAATAATAAATTTTTGGCAATGTAACAACTACAAACTACCTTTTGTTTTGGCTTCAGATCTTTTGTATCTAGTGTAAATTTCATGATTGTCCACTAAAGAACATGGTATGCATTTTCTTCAATATTAACTGTCGGTAGACTGATGAGAGAAAATTGGATTTCTTTCATGGATGCAAATCTATATTCTTGTCAAAGTTCAGTCCAACATTTTGAAGCAAATATACTTCAGAAAGACTTTCCAGGAAAATAAAGAGAAGAGCTTTGTTAATATGCTAGCCATTCTTTTTGTACACAAAAATTACCTATTAGAACACAGAACATCCCAAATGACCATTCAGGAAATTTATAAACTAGGGACACACACCCATACATAAGGAACACCAAAATAATTTAACTTGGGAAACTATTGCAATGGAGGAAATTTATAATCTACACCAGTAAGTCCAGACATAATGATAGAGATGAAAAGTGGATGTGACTATGACAAGAAATCATCACTCCTATAGATTTTTAGGGCTTTGCACACATGTTGACACAAAACATGTGTCAATATGTCTTTTTGATTATGCAAATTATTTAAGACAAAGCAAAATCAGATGGTTTTGAGAGCCCTTGAAGTTTGTTACATTCAGTGTTTTAAAAGGCGTGGGAGGCGTACGCCTGGAGGCGCACCTCCAGGCGAGGCACCCCTAAAACGCCCTGAGGCATATGCCTACGCCAGAGGCACTAACACCTTGGAGGCGTACGCCTCAGGTGCAAGAGGCATATGCCTCTTGCGCTTTTTTCATGAGGCGTGCTAGAGGCGTATGCCTCATGCACATCTGATATAAAAAGACAAAAAAAAAAGAAAAAAGAAAAAAGAAAAAAGAAAAAAAGGAAAGGGAAGGAAAGGAAAAGAAAGAGAAGGGAATGAAAAAGAAAGAGAAGAAAAAGAGAGAAAAGGAAAGAAAAGGAAAGGAAAGGGAAGGGAAGAAAAGATAAGGGGGAAGAAAGTGGTTTGCCCCCCCCCCTTCAACTAATGCTATGCCTCTTGCATTCTGAACTATGCCTCACGCCTCTAGGTAGTGGAATGCCTCGCGTCACGCCTCCGTGTTTCAAAACATTGGTTACATTTTATCAGGGAGGCGAAAACCTTGATTTCCAGAGTGAACATCTCATTCAGGTTAGGTTTTTCTAAGAGTAAAGGAAGAAACCATGGCAGATTTTCATCCAACAACCAGATTGAGAAGAAGTGCCTATCAAATTGATTTTTTTGTGCTTCATGAACCTACACAATACAGGGCAGCCAGTCCCCCATACCCATAACCCCCCAAACCCTGGTGACAACAGGATTTGATCCCAAATCTCTGCTACAACCAGCTGGAATTGAAGAAGTTTAAGTTTGAGGAAACTACAGGAAAAGGAATTCTGGCTCTGAAGATAGGGAGTTAACAAAAGCAGCCATGTTGTTACTGCTGTTAGTTGGCAATGTAGCAGTATGGGTCACTTATCAAGAAAAATGTAGCAGTATGGGTCACTTATCAAGAAAAATGTAGCATATTGCGGATGCTTTTGTTGGAAAGGAATACAGCCACAAACAGCAGCAGTAATGGGCGTTAGATTCAGTGTTCCTATCTTATCTTATCTCTTAGCTAGATTCAGTGTTCCTATCTTATCTCTTAGCTAGATTCAGTGTTCCTATCTTATCTCTTAGTTAGATTCAGTGTTCCTATCTTATCTCTTGGCTAGATTCAGTGTTCCTATCTTATCTCTTAGCTAAATTCAGTGTTCCTATTAATTAGGCAGTAGCATTATTATTTCCTATGTCTTTTAGAAAATTTCTTAATGTTCTTTTTAGAAAGTTTCCTTAATTAGGACTCTTGTAATTCTTATTTAAAGGAGCAGATGTTATTCAATAAAACTATCGATAATTTCAGTCAAGAAAGAGCAGAGGACAGTTGGTGATCTTTTTAACAAATCACCATAAAGGCGCTAAAGATAGGTTCCTCGAGAAAAGGGAGAAACAAGGGAAAACAAGAAGTTTTCCCCGTTAACCGACCTGACGAGATCCTATTCGCGGGCCCTTAACAATTTGGTATCAGAACAGGGCGTCATGGGTGACTTTAAGCAATTGAAGACTAGGATTCATGATCTGGAGCACAAACTCGTGGAAAACAGCAASGAGGTGCGCGAGATCAAGGACGACGTCCGAGAATTGAAGCACTTGATGGAGTTATATTTTTCCAGCAAGGAAAAGAGTTCAGAAGGGGCTGCAACCACAGACGGCCGCCGACCAGACATGGCAGAATTGTCCGGCGAGCAGCAGGTTGTTGCCTAGGGAACTGCGATCGTTCCCAAATACAGCAGGCTGGAATTTCCTTCCTATAATGGAATTGGAGATCCTTTGGGATGGCTGTACAGATGTGAGCAGTTCTTCCGCAACCAACGGACAGAGGACAGGGACAAGGTAAGCTTAACCGCATTCCACATGACAGAGGAAGCGCAGCTCTGGTTTTATAAATTGAAGCAGGAGATTTTATTCGCGGGCCCTTAACATAGCAGTATGGATCATTTACAAAAAAAAAATGTAGCTTGGTACAAAGGTTTTTTGGATGGTGCGACCTACACAAAGAAGCTTAGCTCAATTTGGGAAGAGTGCAAATACAAATATGTTCTATCAAAACCCTGTATACAGTATTTCTAAATCTTGTATTTGCACTCTTCCCAAACCAAGCCATGGTCTCAAGGAATACCACATCATGTGAAGGAATTATGTCAAGGAGAGAAAATGGAATGAAAAAGGATGGTTTATGGGATGATTGAGTTCTTTGGGGAAAGGAACAACCAGCTGGTTTGCTTCCTGGAACATAGGAGAGCATCAAGGTGGAGCTACAGAGGGTAATGGAATAGTGGTCCGAGAGCAAAGGAGAAGAATGTAATCAACAAGGAGAGGAGGTTAGAAAGGAAGAAGTGGAAGAGAAAGGGGCAGTAAATGGGGAAGAAGTGACCATGGTGACAACCCTAGTCAATCCAAAAATCCTAGTAAATGGCAGAAAAGAGATGGAAGCAGAGACTATTACAGCAAAGAAAGTTGAGGATTGCGCAGAGATCGGCAATCTTGTCAAGAAAGCTCCTTCTGAAAAGGAACCCAGTGTTAGCTCTGTTCAATCACTCAGGTGATAATGGAAGTTGAAGATGACTTAAATCACCTGCAGGATCTCTATGGATAGCTAAATGGAACCTAGCATGCAATACAAGGATGAGGTATCACATAGACCAAGTTGTAGTGGGCTGCCTTTTCACTTGTGGTCAGAAGAAATGTTGAGAAGATTGCCATTCTGTGTGAGTATAATGGAGGAGATGATGGTGGAAAACCTTTAGTCAGCAACAGCAAAAGTAATTGTGAGGGCAAAACCGGAACATATTCCAGGGAAGGTAGAAGTGCAGACTGAAGGATTTTACCTACACTAAAACAAGACTCTAATAGAATTGTGGACACTAGAGGGGTTAATAGATCACATGGCATGATAGCAAGCATAGAATAATCATTTTATGTGCTTTCCACTAGGCGAAAATATCAAAATTATTTAATTACTCAAATGTGAGAAAATCTGTAAAATTAACTTGCAAATAAAAATGAAGTTCAGTAAATGAACTTGATGACCATCTCCTTTTTTCTTATCAATGACCAAATTTTATCTGCTACACTACCACCACTAGTACTTTCAGATAGTGTGGTTGTACAATTTTTTGATGTCCTATTGTTGTTTGTGATTCATATAAATCATACATTTGAAATAATAAAGAATTAACTTCATCTTTCTAAAARTCTAGTATCAGATTGCATATTTTTGTACCATCTATAAAAATGAGGATGGTGGCAATGTTTCGTCAAAAAGCCTGATTTTCACTTTCCATTTTTACCTTTAATGTTTTTTATTTTTCCAATTTTATTTAATTAACGGTTAACATTTGTAGTTGAATAAAGAAAATAAAATAATAATAAAACCACTATGGAACCTACTCCTTTCTTCCCTTAGGCCTTATCTAATCTTCTCCCGAAGCACTTACCTGACAAACCTCTTCACTGATTAGAGCCAACACGTGTCAAGTATGGGATGGTTTGCCCAAACCACAAATTCGAATTGAAGGGAGGAATGGATTTTTTTCAACCTCTTTGTTTTCATCATCAAACAATCAATTAGATGCTTAAATTAAATGAAGCTTTTTTTGGTTTTCTCTCTGTTTTTTTCAAGTATTTTTCCCATTTCCCTCTATTTCGATTGTCTCTGTTAACGTGATAAGTTGTATTTGATCGGGAAATGCTTTTAGGTTCATTATATTGGTTCATTTTAGGGTGTCTTTTCTCGATGATCATCGGGCCAACCCAGTAATCTAACACCCTACCAATGTAATACCGTAGGGGTTTTGGAAGGGCTGTAGGGGTTTGGAATGCGTTTTGTTGGCAGGAGATCCAAACTCTTCTATATAAATCGAACAGATGTTCAATTTAAATCTGAATATAAACGAATCAGGATCAACCTATATCTAGACGCTATTCATTAGATATGCAAATAACGGCCCCACCATTGACGAGCAGATTGGCAAGAGGCAAAAGGCCAAACGTCATCATTCACACATGAAGCGAAGACATAAATTCTAAAACCCCAGTTCTCTCCTTTAAACCCCTGTTTAGTGTATATCTTATCAATTCCCCCCTACTTCATAGTAGGAAGGAGGAAGCATAAATGGCATCTCTCTTATCCTACACACCTTTCTCCTGAAAATGAAGAAACAATATAAATTACAAAAAAAAACAAAGAAATACACAAAAAATTTACAAAAAAATATAAAAAATCATAAAAATTTCTATACCATACTAAAAAAATGAGAATGTTGCAATTCGTTTCATCAAAACACCTTCCAACTTTACCCTCAACTTTCTATTTTTTGTCCCATTGTATATATTGTCATTGCAAAATAATTATGAAAAACATAAAATGAAGAAAATAATATTAAGTACAAAAAAAACAAAGAAATACATAGAAAATTTACAAAAAATATAGAAAAATCACAGAAATTTCTATACCATATTTAAAAAATGAGAATGTTGCAATTGGTTTGGTCAAAACACCCTGATTTTACTTTCCAACTTTACCCTCAACTTTCTATTTTTTTCCCATTATATATATGTCATTGCAAAATAATTATGAAAAAACACATAAACTGGAGAAAATAATATAAACAACAACAAACAAAGAAATACATAGAAAAATTACAAAAAATATAGAAATCATAAAAATTGAAGAAAAATAACATAAATTACAAATCTATACCATACTSAAAAATGAGAATGTTGCTATTGGTTTGGCCAAAAGACCCCGATTTTACATTCCAACATTACCTTCAACTTTCTATTTTTTTTCCCATTGTATATATTGTAATTGCAAAATAATTGTGAAAATAATACAAAATGAAGAAAATAACATAAATTACAAAGAAAACAAAGGAACGCAAAGAAAATTTACAATAAAATATAGAAAATCATAAAAACTGAAGAAAAAACATGAATTACAAAAACAAAGAAAAACCATAAATGACATAAAAATAAAAAATTGTAGAATAAAATAAAAATTTATATCTACTACCATATATAAAAAATGAGAATGATTCAGTTAGTGTGGTCAAAAGACACTAATTTTCGTACTAATTCTAGCCCTTAGTTTTTTGGTCATTTAGATAAATAAAGATAGAAAATGTAGAAATAACATAAATGAAAGAAAAAATAAAAATTGCAAAATAATTATGATAAAACACAAAAAATGAAGAAAATAATATAAATTACAAAAAGCAAAGAAATACACAGAAAAATTACAAAAAAAAAAATGTAGAAAATCATAAAAAATGATGAAAAATAACAAAAATTACAAAAAAAAAAACAAAGAAAAACCATCAATTATAGTAAAATGAAAATGAAATTTCATTCCATGGCCCCTAGACATGTTTGTTAATTAGGCCCAAGTCTTATAAGGGCATTTGACCACTGGGATTGTATGTTATCATGTGTATGGTTGTTAAGTAGGGCTTGCAACTCTGTCCTCAGTCATATGCAACACTGTGACACATTATGAATTGTTTGATTGTTTTATTATTGGACAAATGTGTGGAGGTGCTCAACATGCCTATAAGGTGTTGGCATATTGCATACATGTTACTTTAGTGGTTTGTTGATAAATTTTGCTTCCAACTAATTTCTTTATCTCCTCTTAGTTAAAAAGTAAGAAGAAAATGTTTTTAGGCTTAAATGTAAGTTATCTAATAGTCATCTTAGATAATGACTTCTGGTATTCAATGGTTACTTGAGTAAATTAACATAATAGCTTTGTTACTTCAAACCATTAATAGTATTTATTTTCATAGGTTTTAGGTTATCACAAAACAGGAGATCGGTTAAGAGTGGCATCGCCTATTCTCCATAAATTTTGTGTTACATTGGGATGAACTGTATCTGTATATAATGTTGTTGAATGTAATTTTATCATTGATTTGGTGCATTAATGTTTCAATCTGATGCATTTGCAACCAACATTATAAGCATATTATAAAATTCAGATCTTGGCATTTTGTGAGGATAGTCTTTGTTATGTATTATATAATTGCCTTAGGACTTGAAGGGTAATGTGAACTTTCATTTATGCCTAACTGCCTAAGATATAAAGGCATAGTCAAACATCATCTTCAATATCAAATACCCAGTGCACCGTACAAGCCATTCCACTAGTTCATAATATAAAATTCAAGTAAAATATCTGAACCTGTTTTTTTAACCCAAGGATCTAATATTGTAGCTAAACAATACAAAGGAGAAATATTTTCCCAACATTTTTTAAACTTAAATCCCATTATTTCAAAAATATTTTTAAATTTTGGAACATTTCTACATTTTACAAAACAATCATTAATTATATACAATTGAATAATTAATGTACATGATGTAGGGTAATAAACACTAGAAAATAAATTAATTGAATCATAAAATGTTGTAAAAAAATTTATACAAATTGCAACTTCCTAATCAACATCAGTTAGAAAGTTATTGGGCATTTTATCATTATAAAATTTGTTACAAATTTCCCTGTATGGGATGCAACTTTCTAACATACAAAATGTGGAATTCCACATAAGATGAACACCTAGAATAATTATTTTATATATTTTTTCCATATTGATGACAGAGATTTTTAGATTCTTGTTCTCTTGCACCAGAAATTCTAATATACATATGTGGTGAAATATTATTTTAAAACTTCTTCTACAAATAAATTTAAAATATGACAAGCACACCTAATATGAAGCAATTTTCCATTTAAAAACGATTTTAATTGAGATTTTAAAATATTTATAATAGAATCATTATTACTAGCATTATCAAAACTAATAGAAAATATTTATTTTCAATACCATAAATATTTAAAGTATTTAAAATACTTCCAGATATTGTTAAGCCAATATATGGGCATTCAAGTCTTGTAAAACTTGAAATTCTTTTTTGCAAAATCCATGATTCATCAATAAAATGCCTAGTGACACAAATATAATTAATATTATATTTTGAAGCCCAGATATCAAAGTAAGAGAAACTTTGGAATTAAGATTTAAAAGAGTAGAAGCTTAATTAAAATTTAAAAGAGAAACTATGAATAAAATTTTTTTTTAAGTATCCATTCTTATAGTATTTTTAGAAGCTTAATTAAATTGAGGATTTACAGATTGTTGTAAAAATTTTTCAAGCCTAGGATCTTTAAAAAATAAAAAGGACTACTCAGTATGCACAATATATTTTGCAATTTTCTTGTCTCAATTTTCAAGGACTTATGGGGTGAGTTTTTGGAAAGGAATTTTGAGGTTTAATCATGATTTCAGGGGCTTAATTAAGTTTATAGTAGGAAGTGGTTCTAGAGCAAGGTTTTGAGAGGATGATTGGACTGGACTTAGGAAACTATGTGATGTTTGTCCAAGGTTATATAAGTTGTGTTATGGACGCATTCCTCGGGAAGAAGTATCATCGCCGCCGACAGCAGCAGAGACCTGACCGCCGCCAGCAGCAGCAGTGATTCAATGTTCTCATACTACCCAGTTCGGCAACAGCAGACTTACCAAGATTAGATTAGACCATCTTACTTGTTCTTATCTTATTGTTCCTATCTTATCTTATTAGTTGATTAGATTATCTTATCTTATCAGATTAGGATTAACTTATCTTATCCTTACCAATATAGAGCTGGAAGTCTCCCTATTCAGCAAGGAGACTCCCTAGGATTAGGACTCTTGTAATCTCCTATTTAAGGAGACACCATTATTGAATGAGAATATCGAATATTCAGTCAAGAAGAGAGTGAGGAGAGTTGATGATCTCTTGGACAAATCACCATTAGGGCGGCCAAGATAGGTTCATCAAGGGCAGGGAGGAACAAGGGAAAACAGGAGGTTTTCCCCGTGGACCGACCCGTGACGAGATCCTCTTCGTGGACCCTCAACAACTTGGTATCAGAGCAAGGTGTCATGGGAGATCTGGAGCAGCTGCCATCCAGGGTCCACGACCTCGAGCACCAACTCGTGGAGACCAGTTCAGAGGTACATGAGATCAAAGACGAAGTAAGGGAGCTACGGCGTCTGATGGAGTTATTCCTTTCTAGCAAGGAAAGGAACACTGAAGGGGGGACAGCCACTAGCGGCTGCCGACCAGATCTGCCGAAGTCTTCCGGCGAACAGCAGTTCACTAGCCAAGGGGCCGCAGTCATCCCCAAGTACAGCAGGTTAGAATTCCCGTCGTACAACGGCAACGGAGACCCCTTGGGCTGGCTGTACCGGTGCGAGCAGTTTTATCAGAATCAACGGATAGACGACCGAGATAAGGTAAGCCTAGCCGCCTTTCACTTAACAGAGGAAGCACAACTTTGGTTCTATCGGTTAGAACAGGAAGAACCCGGGCTCAGTTGGCCCCAGTTCAAGTCCTACTGCCTCCTTAGGTTCGGACCCCCACTGACAAGCAACCCCCTAGGCGAGCTGATTAACCTTAAACAGACCGGCACGGTGGCAGAATACCAGCGCTAGTTCCAAACCCTCCTCGCGAGGGCATCCTCAATTCGACCGGACCAATAGGTGGACATGTTCACGGCAGGGTTAACAGAACCCCTGCAAGTGGATGTAGAGATGCAGAATCCCCCAAATCTGGTTACAGCCATGAACTTAGCCCGTGCGTTCGAGCGCAAGCTGCAACTCAGCCGCGAGACCTACAATATGGGTTGTCCACCGAACTCATGGGCAACCCCGAAATCGGCGACAGCAACCCCTTCTTCTGCAACCAGCCGGGAACTGAGATCCCACACAACCAACGCCTCTAGATCGGAGACAAGTACAGGAAGCAACATGGTGGCTCCACCCATTAAGCGTTTGACCAGGGCAGAAATGGCAGAACGCCGAGCGAGAGGCCAATGTTTCAACTGCGATGACCTCTACTCGGCAGGACATAGGTGCAAGAGGCTTTTTTGCCTCCTAGTAGATGAGCAAGAGGAGGATGAAGAAGAACCCGTCGTATTCGAGCCGGAGATCTCTCTCCATGCAATCACCGGTATAAAAACCTCTCAAACCATGCAGTTACAGGCACAGATAGCAGTTAATCCGGTGCGCATACTCGTTGATTCAAGGAGCACACACAACTTCATAAGTGAACAGCCCTACAGTTAAAACTACCAATGGAACTCCGGCCACGACTACAGGTAGCCGTCGCAAATGGTGAAAGAGTTCATAGTCCGGGAATTTGTAAGAACGTCCAGATACAGGTCAACTCTGAACTATTTCCTGTTGATTTATCCGTACTCTCCTTGGATGGGTTCGATATTGTTCTTGGGGTCAAATGGTTGATTACCCTAGGTCCGATTTTATGGGACTTCAGCGCACTCACAATGACATTCCACTTAAATGGGAAGCAAGTCTCTTGGCACGGTTGCAGGGTTAAGGAGAAGACACCACAGGTCCATGCACTTCAGACAGAACCGGCGGCCATGGAAAGACTCCTCGTCGAGTTTTCAGACGTATTCCAGGAACCCAAGGGACTCCCTCCTCCCCGAGCATGAGACCATCGAATTCCACTGGTGGCGGGTTCAGAACCATTCGTTGTCCGGCCTAATCGCTACCCTCACCTACAGAAGGACGAGATAGAAAAACAATGTGCAAAGATGTTGAAACAAGGGATCATACGCAAGAGCCACTCCCCCTTCTCTTCGCCGGTTCTGTTGGTGGCGAAACAGGATGGGACTTGGAGGGAGGTTCTGTGTTGACTACAGAGAGCTCAATGGTCGGACAGTCAAGGATAAGTTCCCTATTCCCGTTGTGGACGAACTGCTGGACGAGCTGCATGGTGCTCAGTACTTCTCTAAGTTGGATCTCAGGTCCGGGTATTTCCAGGTGCGCATGGCTCCCGATGATGTGAAGAAAACTGCCTTTCGAACCCACCACGGCCACTTTGAATTTTTAGTCATGCCATTCGGTCTCACCAACGCCCCATCCACATTCCAGTCATTGATGAACGAGGTATTTCAGCCCCATCTGCGCAAATTTATTTTAGTATTCTTTGACGACATCCTCGTTTATAGCAAATCATGGGTAGCGCATGTGCACCATCTGCGGACCGTCTTCGAGCTCCTGCACCAACACAAACTCTTTCTAAAATGGTCCAAGTGCTCCTTCGGGGAGCAGCAGGTTCTTTATCTAGGCCACGTCATCCACGGGCAAGGTGTGACGGTTGACAGYTCCAAAATTCAAGCTATCAAGGAATGGCCCAAGCCTCAATCCGCCGAGGCCTTACGCGGGTTCCTAGGATTAACGGGTTACTATCGCAAATTTGTACAGAATTATGGACTGTTGGCTGCCTCGTTAACCAACCTGTTAAAGAAAAATTCCTTCCGGTGGGACGACGCAGCCGATACAGCTTTTCTGACACTGAGAAATGCCCTGTCTTCCACCCCAGTCCTGCAATTACCAAATTTCGCTCTCAAATTTACAGTCGAGTGTGATGCCTCGGGAATGGGTATTGGGGCCGTGTTGCAACAACAAGGGCACCCGATTGCCTTCTTCAGCCGCAGACTGGTCGACCGACATCTGAAACTTCCAGCCTATGAGCGCGAACTAATCGGCCTAGCTCGAGCCATCCAGCACTGGAGACCGTACTTGTGGGAGCGGACGTTTGTCGTCAAAACTGATCATTACAGCCTAAAATACTTGTTGGAGCACGTCTCACCACTTCCCCTCAGCAGCATTGGGTTAGCAAACTGCTCGGGTTCGATTTCCGAGTGGAATACAAGGCGGGAACCTCAAATCGCGCAGTTGATGCCTTGTCTAGGCGCGATGAAGACGCGATGGCTCTGTGTGAAATTTCCCAACCCCGAATCTCTCTATTAGACGACATCAAGAAGGCAACGCCACAGTCTCCGGAATGGTCGCTCCTGGTTCAGAAGATCCAGTCCAGCGCTACCGACTCCAATTGGTCACTTCAGGATGGGTTGGAACTGTATAAAGGCCGGATACATCTTCCGCCAAACTCCCCGTTGATTCCCACCATCCTCGCCAGCATCCATAACTCCACCCATGTGGGCGTTCAGAAAACGCTGCACCGCGTCCGGGTTGATTTCCATTGGTGAGGTATGAAGACTTCTATTCGGGATTTTGTCCAACATTGCTCCACGTGCCAACAGCATAAATGGGAAAACCTGCACCCAGTAGGCCTCCTTCAGCCCCTTTCGATCCCGACACAGATCTGGGCCGACGTCTCCATGGACTTTATCGAGGGGCTACCCAAGGTAGGCGGCAAATCAGTCCTCTTCGTGGTAGTAGATCGTTTCTCTAAATATGCCCACTTCATTCCTCTATCACATCCGTACAGTGCCACTTCAGTTGCCCTCGCCTTCTTTACGCATGTTTTCCGCTTACATGGGTTACCAGAATCCATCGTCTGCGATAGGAACCCGATTTTCACTAGTGCCTTCTAGAAGGAGTTATTTCGGCTACACGGCACCACCCTGGCCTTCTCCTCAGCATATCATCCACAGACCGACGGTCAGACGGAGGTGGTAAACCGCACGATCGAGATGTACCTCCATTGCTTCGTAGGGGATCAACCGCGACGATGGGTGGACTGGCTTCCTTGGGCCGAGTACTGTTACAACACGGCCTACCATTCTTCCCTCAGCATGACCCCTTTTCGCGTCGTTTATGGCCGGGACCCTCCTCGCTTGCTGACCTATGAGCCCGGTTCTACTCGTTTGGAGGAAATTGATCACTCCTTACAAGAACGCGACGCCCTCCTAGCCGACGTACACCTTCGCTTACAGCAAGCCCAGCTCTGCATGAAGCTCAACTATGACAAGCACCACCGGGAATTGTCGTTCGAACCAGGACAATTTGTTTGGTTAAAACTCCAGCCCTATCGGCAACGCTCCTTGTGCCATAGGGCCGCCCTGAAACTGGCCCCCAAGTTCTATGGGCCCTTCAAGGTTCTGCAGCGGATTGGCAGTGTGGCCTACCAGCTGGAATTGCCAGAGAACAGTCAGATTCATGATGTTTTCCACATCTCCTTGCTGAAACCATTTACGGGTGTTCCTCCGGACCAAGTCCCCTCCCTGCCACCCTTGAAAGAAGCCAAACTTGTTCCCCAGCCTAGGGCTCTCATCCGCTCTCGTATCAATCGAGGTATTCTTGAAGTTTTGGTGGAATGGGATAGCTTACCATCAGCCGAAGCCACCTAGATTCCCTTGGCAGAGTTCCAAGCCACATATCCGGAGTTCGAGCTTGAGGACAAGCTCGTAGTCTAGGAGGGGAGTAATGTTATGGATGCATTCCTCGGGAAGAAGTATCATCACCGCCGACAGCAGCAGAGACCTGACCACCGCCAGCAGCAACAGTGATTCAATGTTCTCATCCTACCCAGTTCGGCAACAGCAGACTTATCCAGATTAGATTAGACCATCTTACTTGTTCTTATCTTATTGTTCCTATCTTATCTTATTAGTTTATTAGATTATCTTATCTTATCAGATTAGGATTAACTTATCTTATCCTTATCAAGATAGAGCTAGAAATCTCCCTATTCAGCAAGGAGACTCCCTAGGATTAGGACTCTTGCAATCTCCTATTTAAGGAGACACCATTATTGAATGAGAATATCGAATATTCAGTCAAGAAGAGAGTGAGGAGAGTTGGTGATCTCTTGGACAAATCACCATTAGGGCGGCCAAGATAGGTTCATCAAGAGCATGGAGGAACAAGGGAAAACAGGAGGTTTTCCCCGTGGACCGACCCGTGACAAGATCCTATTCGCGGGGCCCTCAACAGGTTGACTGAGCAACAAGTAACAATTGATCARTGCTACGAGATGAGGGTGTAGCAGCTGGTTGGGAGTCCAAAATTCAAAAGACCTTTGCATGATCAACAAATGGAAGTCTATTATACTGTTGGATAAATTAGAACAATCCAGTATCTCTACTACTCCTGAGGATGGTCTCTAGGGGAAAGAATGTAAAGATGGAAGATTCTCGATGAAGTCTTTTATAGGGCCTTGGTTAGAGATAATTGGGATTCAGATCATATAAAAGGTGTGTGTGGAAATCCAGTGCCTCCAAGAGTAGAAGCATTTGCTTGGTTGGTCACTCTCGACAGTATTTTAACCACTGATCACTTGAAAAACAGAGGATTTAGCTTGACAAGTTACTGCCATTTGTGCAACATGGATGAGGAGACAGTTTTTCATCTGCTCTCCTGCAAAGTGACAAATTTCATATGGAAGTTCTACTCTTCCCTTTTTGGAATAAGTGTCTTTCAGCCATCATCTCCAGCAGAAATTTTTTCTATGTTGCTAAGACTAAAGAGGAAGCAAGCAAGCCAGAATCATGTGGAGCTACATCCCATTTGCATCCTGTTGGTCACTATGGAAGAAGACGAACAGAAGACTATTTGAGAATTAATCGAAGATTATGAAAATTAATTGTAGCAGTTGTGGGAAAACTGGTAACAGATTGGGTTTTAGTCCTTCCAAATTTTGACCAAGTAATGTAGAATCTGATTTTCTAGAAAATTTATGGAGTATTCTTGAATTACAACCGTGTAATGTAGAATCATTTTCAGTTTGACTAGTTGTAATTGATGTATTGACGTGTCATCTTGACAACCAATTGGTCTGTAATGTTTCCTTTTCTATTTTAAAGAAAGTTTATTTTCTTTATTAACCAAAAAAAGAAGTATGTTCAGAAAAATTTTATGCAGCTAACTATAAAGTATGCTTTGCAACCACATTTCTTACATTACAAATTTGTGCCAAGCAAAAGATAAGTTGCAAGCAATGTTCCATCAGAAAAATGGAAGCATAGCACATATTCAAGTATAAAGGAAAAGTAATGAAATCAATCATTTTAAAGTGATAGGCATTTTCAGCCAGCTATTTCTCTTGTTTTGAGGACTATAAAGCCCTTAGTAATGGTGTTAAGGATGGTTGACTCTAATAAACCTCTCATGGGATTCATTTATAATGCAATGGATAAGGCAAAACAAGAAGTTGCTAAAAGTTTGAGCAATGAAGTAGCAAATATGAACCTATTTGGGAGATAAATGATAGAAGGTGGGATAATTAAATGTACTGCATTTGCATGCTGCAACTTATTTTCTTAATCCACATTTCCAATATGAGTCAGATCTTTTAAACCATCCAAACACCAAACTCGGCTTGCTAAGCTGCATATAGAAATTGATTCCAAAACCAAAGGAAAGGGAAAGGTTGATCTCAAATAAATGCATTTTGGAAAGTATCTTGGAATTATTGGAAGGAAATGGCAATTTCTTTAAGAAAGAAAAGGGACCCTGGCATGTTATAATTCTTGGAGTCCCAAGAGCCATTATATTTGTTTTTGTAAATTACATTTACCAACTTGAATTAATTTGTATTTACTTTTTCTACAGCTAATTGGTGGTTAGCATATGTTGATGAAACTCCAAAATTGACTAGATTTGTTGTGAGACTGTTGAGTCTCACATGTAGTTCATCCAATTGTGAGTAAAATTGGAGCTCTTTTAACCAGGTAATTAATTTAAGCATTTAAAAATTTTAAAGATCGATACTATATTAATGATTTATAAATTATAACTTAAGATTTTGTAAAATTCCAAGTTACCATCATTAAAAACTAAGCTTACCTAACACTTGTTTTTCCCTTCTCCTGTAGGCAACAGGATACATCTTCAGGAGCAAAAAGTGAAGTAGATGACAGATGCTAGGAAAATGATTATATGGGCACCTACATATTGGACAATGGGACTCCTGCAAATTGTTCATGGCTCTATGAACGCACCAGAAACAAGCAATGTGGCCACATGCTGTGACAAGATGAATATAAAATTAGTAAAGTAATAACACCATTTCAAGTTGAAAACTTTGAAATACCTTCTTACCAAGTACAATTGGCTTGTATAAAAGATCCCTGTCAATATCAAACAGAAATTGCCATTAGACAGGTTGAGCATTAACCAAAAGAAAATCTCAACAACTACATGGGAATACAAATGTCAGCAATGAAGAAAAAAAATGTAGGTAACCACTTATTTATTCTTTTCTTTTTTGAAAAGAAGAAAGAAAATAGATATTTACATGGGTTTTTTTATAAAAATGATAAATAAGTAACACGATAAACAAAGGGTTCCACTTATTAGAATTTGAATATAAGTACAAGGATCCATGAAGACAACTCCTCAAACTAACAACATAACGTGTAAACATGAATTCTTTTTTTACTTTATCTAAATCGTAAGACCAAAAACTACCTTACATGCAAATGAACATGGAAAATCTACAATACAGAGACCACAAAGAAACCCCAGGCTAAACCTAGTAAATGTCTCATACACCCAAAAGAACTGAAGAAAAAAAGCCAAGCCCTAGTACATCTTTTTTATTAGTGTTGGTTATCATATTTGAACAAATTATCATATAACAAAATGCACATTAAATAATTAAGTTTTTATTATTTTGGGTAAATCCCGTTTGGAGTATCAAATAGATCATCCTCTTAATTACATCGCTGCAATAAGAAAACCTTTTGATTCTGAATTGGGGAAATAAATGAACAAAAGAAACCAACATATCCAAAACTCCAAATTTTACAGAAATGAGAAATACAACCAAGAAACTTTACAGCATCACGTTTCTTTTACAGATAGGATAATACAACTACTTCTTGGATTACAAGTTCCATCATTCATTTCTTCTTTGCACAGTAAACAATAGTCAACTGGATTAATTAATCTGATCATAGACAACATCACTCTTCCAGATCTTGAATTAGGGGAGACATAGTCAATCCTTTTAAACAATCGCTGTAGACAATTTGTATCCCTTCATCAGTCATCGTATCTATATTTAAAAGGAGCAATAGTCAGCCAATTTAAAGAACAATGCTGTAGTTGCCTTAATCCCTATATTTTTCAAAGTATCTTTAGTAGGGGGACCATTATCAGCAAGGTTAATGAACTCAACTGTAGATGGTAGATAGTTACCTTAATCCCTATAATTACCTCTTTTGCAAACAAATTTTTTATCAAGACTAAACTAGAGAGAGGAGACAATAATAAGAAAATTTTAATATGAGAGAAGTCACATCAAAAGAAGATATTTGCATAAAATCTTCCACCTATAAATAGGTATGTAGAATATAAGTTGTTTATTTTCAGGAGAAACCTTCATGACTAGAGATTTGGTATTTGGAAGGGTTGCTCAGCCTCCTCCATTGAACATAAATTCTGAGGATAGTAGAGCTTGGATGTGGGAAAAGTCTGGCTCCATCTCAGTCAATTCTATGATCAACAATTTTACTTCCTCTGTTTTCTCCTACAAAACTGTTTGGGCCCACAAAGTTCCATCTAAAGTAGCTCTTTTCTACTTTGGATAGCTGCTCTTCACAAATGTCTAACTAAAGATAATCATACCCTTTCCTTCCCTCCACTAGCTGATCTTTCTGCAATTTTGACATGGAGACAGCTGATTGAGGGGTTGGACAGCTAGCAGTCTAATGAAATGGAGACAGCTGATCTTTCCTCAGCAGCCTGCAGGTGAACTGGGTGTTCCTGATATTTACCTTTTAAGTTTAGCCAGCTAGCACATTGATGGGTTGGACAGAAAAGGCAAGATAATTTGGCAATTGATCCCAGATGCTGTCTTTTGGCCTATCCAGATGGAAAGAAACCACAGAATGTTCAAAAGAACTCACCGGTGGTAGCAGGAGTCTCCATTTGAGATGGAAAGTGAGAATAGACCACCAGTTGAGCCTGGTGGGAGAAACTCAAGTGACCTTTGTGGAGGGGAGGCAGATTTCGGACGGGGTGTTAGTGGCTAGTGAATGTACGATTCAAGGTTGAGGAGTGGGAGACCAGGATTGGTGTGTAAGCTTGATGCTGAAAAAGCATATGTTCATGTGGAGTGGGACTTTCTAGAGGAAATCCAAAGATTGATAGGTTTTGGGGAAAAGTGGAGGAGCTGGATGTTTTTGTGCATCTCATCTGTCTCCAAACTTCTAGGGATTTGCAGCAAGGGGATCCAATTTCCCCTTTGCTGTTTGTTTTAGTTATGGAAGCACTGAACTTGCTATTGGAGAATGGTGCACAATTGGCTAATTTCCTTGTATTCAGTTGGCAGAGGCTACAGATCACGCCTCACCAAGGGCTGTTGTATGAGCTTAAAGCTTTCTATTAAGTTATGAAGTAATAAATTTTTTCTTTATTCATCAAAAAAAAATTGCTATTGGAGAAGGGTGCACAATTGGCGACTGTTTTTTATTGCAAAATTGGACAGTTACCTTTCCTCTATTTGGGCTAAACAATGGGGAGCAAGGTGTCTGTAGCTGAGAGCTGGAGGCCAAYTGTGAATAGGATGGGAAAAAGATTGGAGCGGTGGAAGGCTAAATATCTTTCTTTGGGGGGGCAAGATTACCCTCATTAGAAGTGTTCTCTCGAGTTTGCCAACTTCACTGAAAATTCCAGCTAAGGTGGCTAAGAAAATTGAGAAATTGCTGAGGGATTTTCTATGGGTGGGGGTGCRGGTCCTAAGAAATCTCACCTAGTAAAACAGGAAAAAGTGTGTAGGCCTAAAGAAGTAGGTGGGTTGGGTATTAGGAAGCTAAGGTTGTTTAACAAAGCCTTACTGGGCAAATGGCTATGGAGGTTTGAGTCAGAGGGAAAGGGACTCTCTTTTGAAAAGGGTGGTAGTTGGAAAGTATGGGGTGGTGAGGTTTGGGTGGTAATTGAGAGAGGTTTCAGAGTCTTAAGCGTCTGGAAAGAAATTATGTGCTTCCACCAGAATTTAGAAACTCAGTGAGTTTCAATGTGGGAGATGGGTCCAGGGTAAGATTTTGGGAGGATGATTGGTGTGGGGTAGGGAGATTATGTGAGCTGTGTCCAAGATATACAGGTTGACAGAACATCAAATTCCGGTTAGCAAACTTCATCTGGAACTTCTGCTCATCCCTATTTGGTGCAGTTACTTTCCAGCCAAGGTCTTCAGCTGAGCTGTTTTCTTCTTGGCCAAAGATTAGTGGGAGCAGGAAAGGAAGAATACTCTGGAGTTGTACCCTTTTGTTGTGTTGGGTCATTTGGAACAAGAGGAACAGGAGACTGTTTGAAGACAAATCCAAAAATATCAAGGCGTTGGTGGCCTCAGTAGGACATTTTGTCTCGGATTGGGTTCTGGTGCTCCCTGAGTTTGATCTGATTAGTAGATCAAATATTTTTCTTTTTTGACCAGTACTGATTAGTAGATCAGATTTGGGGGAGAATTTTTGGAATGTACTTGAAATCCAGAATTGTAACAGCCATTAGTATGTTTTTATTGGTTTTTAGTTGTTGTGTTTGTTGAGGTGCCATTTTGTCACGTCCTTTTTGTAATCTTTTTTCCGTTGATAAAATTTTTGTTATTACTATTCAAAAACTGTATGCATTGTATTTTCAGAGAGAGAGGCCTATAGACATGGTTTAAAATGTCCACAAATTTCCTAATATTTCCATGACATATTTCCATGTACCAAACCAAAATTTTACTGGAGATGAACACTATCAGCAAGGGATGCAAACGGATCGGATCGGATCGGATTGGATTCAAATCAGGGTATATTCGAATCCGATCTGACACTGTTCATGTCGGATCCAATCCAATCGGATCTGATAGGACTCTATCTGAATTCAAATCCTATCGGATCTTCGGATCTGATTTTATCCAACTTGTTTTCTTTAAAAATTAATAAATTATTAAAAAAAAAAATAAAATATACCAATTTAAATAAAGAAAAAACAAAAAATACAAGTATTTTTTTAATTATTTTCATCATATATATACATGTTTTTTATAAAAAAAAATAAATAATATAACAAATTTATAAAAATACAATATAAATAATATTTATAAATAAATAAATAACATATATATATGTATTATATATATATATATATTTATAAATATATAGCACATCAGAACGGATCTTCTCGGATCGGATAGGGGTGGATCCAAATCCGATCTGATTTCTGATGGATCCAATCCGATCCGAAGATCCGACCAGGGGTTATCCGAATTTGACCAAATAGGATTGGATCGGATCATGATCCGATCCATTTGCACCCTTACTATCAGCACCATGCTACAAGAGAGTATTATAACTTAAATTTGGTGACATGATTACCACTTTGAGCCAGCTTGATATTCTTTTCAAACATGAAATTAAATAGTAGATTTTGTCTATGTAATAGATTATTTGGTTGATCTATTAGAATCATTTGCATTTTCTCTGAGTCTTGAACTCATTCTCTCCTATAGTCTTGACTCCTTTTTCTTTTGAAAATAAATAAAGAAGAAAATTTATTAAAGAAAACGACAAAGATTACAAAAGGTGACTACTAGGTACCACCCGAAGACCCCATAGTCAAACCAGCCCAACCCAAATCCAAAAAAGTCCTCGAACAAAACAAAACAAAAAACAAAAAACAAAAAAAAAAAACTCAAAACCTCCCACATGCACAACCCAAAACATAACCAAAGACCCAATCTAAGACTTATCTCCCATCTTTCCAAAGCCAATCAAGCAGACAACCCATCAAACCCCTTATCATGTAGTCTTGACTCTTAATGCTTACAAGACAACTTCACAACGTATTATTTTGATTTGCAACAAGATAATGATTTAAAAAAGCTGTGCCTATGCTTCTTTTGCCATTTCATAAAATAGCATTCTATATTTTTGCATTTTTTGAAGAAAGGTAAGGTAAGAATTTTATTAATCAAGGAGTACAAACAGCCCCCAAGGATAAAGACCCTGGCCGGGAAAAAGAGCTACAATACAACAACATTAGACTTCCCACAGGCTCCTAGAATTACCCTTAGCAGCTGAAATCCAGGACACTGACTTTCCAAAGGACAAAGAGATCATATCCCCCACATCCAAAGTTTTCTGATGGAACACTCTTCTATTTCTTTCAGCCCACACAGTGCTAACTACAGCCACAGGAATAGAATCCCAGATATAGGAAGCTAACTTTGGGAGACCTTGCAGATTCCAACCCCACAGCAGATCCAGAGCTGGGAATGACCCAAGCAATCCCCACTGAATTTAGATAGTGCCACCAGAAGTGGGAAACAAAACTGCAGTGGAGAAAGAGGTGATCAGTATCTTCAAAACTACAGCTCTGATCTTGAATCTAGACATTCCTTCTGATCAGATTTGCCTTAGTAAGACACATATTTAGAGTTGCTGCCCACACTTGAGCATTAACTTGTGAGGGGGAGTGGGTTCCAAATCATGGAAGCAGAAACTGAGCCAAAGCTGCACTATCAACTTGTTCACAAAAGATTTAACAGCAAAGAGGCCATCTATAAGTTAATAGAAGAACTTGTACAGACACACCGTCTGAAAAGGAAAATGAACATAGACACGACCAATGAATGTTAGGGAAAGTGGAAAAAGTGAGAGTCCACTAAATAGATGAAAATAAATAAAAACAAAAATACAATACAGAACTCACATAGGATCTCGTCTAGAAGGACTGGGGACTTTGAATTTCCTCAAGTTTGTGAGCTTCTAAAAATCCTGGATGCAGTATACAACTATACATTGTTCCACCGTTGATGACTATTGAATCTGGAATCCAAACTCTTCTAGCATTTTCACTTATACTTCCCTTTTCAAGTTACTTTTGTCCCCTCTCTTGACCCTATGTGTTTTGATGATAACAAACACATTGAGAGTATTAATGGTTTGTGCTAAGTGTACAGTTGTTTCCATTGAGCTGAAAATGATCAAAAAATGCTAGATAAAAAAAAGCAAAGAATGAATGAAAATATTGAGCAGCTGTCAATCATGATGAATCTTTCCAAAAGAAGACATTGGCTACCATGAGCTAAAAGAAGATGAAGCTTTAAGTCTAAGAAATCTACATTGTGTCATGTCATATTATGTCTAATACTTGATATGAATCACAAGCTTGAGATGCACATTAAGAGCATATCATGACCAAACTCTGGTTCTTAGGCATTCCTGAACTTAAAAAAAAATAATGTTTAATCCAATGATTCAAAAGGCACACCTCACAGGCGAGGCACATTTTAGGGTATGCACCTCACCTAGGTCATAGGTGCAGCCCTTTCAAAGGGTGGCTCGTAAAATCAGGAATGTAATATGTTTTACATCACATTAGCTACTTGAAGTAATGCAGTTGAGGAAAAAAAGATATTATGGGTTTTACATGCTTGAAAATGTTTTATATGTTTGATTTTATTTTTAAATTCTCATTTGAATCTTTTTATTGGAAACTATAACTTCATTAATATAACTTAAGAATAACTTTCTAGATTTAAGTACAACTGTCAACCCCTAAGTAGGTGTTGACCCCCAGTAATCTTTCTTACAAAACTGCCCAGAACATTCTCTCCCTCACAGTCCCTTGTTTAGCAACGTATCAGCTAAACCATTAGCTAATCTCTTTGTCCATTTGAAGCATGCACCGATCTCTCTTGTTATGTTGAGGATTTCCCTTATGGACTCTCTATAAATCCAAGCTCCCAACTTGCTAGATTGCAGCCACTCAATCAACAATTTAGAGTCTCCCTCTATCTCAATTTGGTGTAACCCCAATTGTTTTGCATATCTTACACCTTGAAGCAAGGCCATCACCTCCACTCTCAATGAGTTCCCCACTCCTATTGGTCCTGAAAACAAAGCCACAATACTGCCATTTTCATCTCTGAATACTCCTCCCTGAAGGGCCCGGGTTACGTCTTGGACTCCCATCAAAGTTCAATTTCACTCTTTGTTGTGTGGGTGCGGACCACAAATCCTGCACAATAGGTTTCATGGAAGTTGTAGATGCCACCACTTCCCAATTCCTGAAAATGTCTTCAGCTAAGAAGTCTTTAAACAAATCCAAAGTTTTCAACCATTGAATAGTCATAATAATTATCCTTTCTACAATTGCCTCCTTGGATTTCTCAACTCCTTTAAAGATTCTATTGTTCCTTTCTTCCCAAACTGACCATAAGATAGCTTCTCTTGTGGCTCTCCACATTAATCTTCCATGTCTTTTCGGTTGCCTGAAAAAGCTTGGGTCAAAAAGGCTTGCCACATCTGGGGGAGGTGTCCACCTACAACCAAAGATAGAAGAGAACCAAGTCCAAATAAAGTACACAAATGGACAAGAAATTAATAGGTGTGTGATCGTTTCACCAGATCCCAAGCAGAGGCTACAAACATGGGGTGATAGGCATACATTTGGCATCTTTCTTTGCAACATATCTAGAGTATTGATTTTATGGATAACCACCTCCTAACAAAAAGCCCGAATTTTTGGGGGTAAAGGCTGACACCAAATCTCCTTTACATGTTATGTTTATGTATTTTAATTTTAGATAATAGGTTTGGTTTTTGTAGAGAAGATGGGTCGAATGGCCCATAGGCTGTTTATCCTTTCTTATTGTTTATGTTCCTTTCTGTAATGGGCCTTATTCTGGGCCCATCCTTTCTGTCATGCTCTTTTTAATTTATTGCCCAACTAAGGGTCTCCTTGTAATTATTCAAATTTAACTTAATAAAATAGTGTTGGGGTGTTAGAGAGAGAGGAAGGTTCGAAACTCTCATACTCTAAACCCTTATTGCCCATCTCCTTCTTCACCTTCTACTCCATAGAAGAAGTATTTTCTGTTGTTTTTCGATTTCTTTTGATTTCTGCATCTATTCTAAACAGTCCCACACTCTCAATGACTGTTTTTCTTCTTGCTATCAGAGCAGGCCTGAACTTGGCTTGGGCTCTCATGTGGGTGTAGTCCAGCCGACTACATGAGAGTGTTCTAGGGCTAGATGCTTCAGCTTGTGTCGCCTGATGCTTGGAGGTCATTGGAGGGTGCCCAAGACTCAAATCTCTTGGAGAGTGGTTCGGTGACCAGGAAGAATCAGAGAAAAATAACAGTTCGGTTTCTGATTTGGAGCTTAAGTCAGAGATTGTAAGTTGTGCTCAGTTATTTCTGGGTTATTTTTTCTGTTTTTGGACTGTTGAAGTGTCTGAAGTTTCTTTGAAAACTGTACAGCTATTCGACTATTTTTAATCTGGTTTAACCTAGAGATTTCTGGGTTGTTTTCATTCCTTTTCTGGACTGTCAAACTGCCGAAACATCTTTGGATTCAGTGCTGCGAGTTGTCGCTTCTATTTGGTTGTTTTTGGGCCCTGTACGGACTGTTCCTGAGGTGTTTCTCACCTTAGACAATGGGGTCCTCTCTGCTGCCCACACTGTGTTTGTAAAAAGGCCTCTTCATCAATACGGACTGGTCTTTGCTCTTTTTGGGGTACTTTTTGGTGAGTACCTAGAATTTCTGATTAGAAAAGGAGCTTCGACTGGGTGCACAGTGGTTGGAGGTTTTCTAATTACTTCTTGAAGGCCGAATCAAGCTGTTTAGTGTCTCGTGTAGACAACAAGGTGCTG
>NW_010729109.1:4001160-4072065 GCF_000365185.1 Nelumbo nucifera | reverse complement strand
CCATGGCACATGGAGTTTCAAAACTATTGTGGCTAAAATCATTGATGGAGGAACTAGGGGTTGAGCATGACAAGCCAATGATGTTGTACTGTGATAATCAGGCCGCCATCAACATTGCTCACAACCCAGTGCAACATGATAGAACTAAGCATATTGAAGTCGATAGACACTCTATTCGAGAAAGGGTCTCTTCAAGTGAAGTATGTCTTCCTTTCATCACATCTGAAGGACAGTTAGCAGATTTTCTCACCAAGGGCATTCCCAAGGCAAAACTTCAGCATGATATTGGCAATCTTGGCATGATTGACATCTATGCWCAGCTTGAGGGGGAGTGTAGAGAAGATGGGCCGAATGGCCCATAGGCTGTTTATCCTTTTTTACTGTTTATGTTCCTTTCTGTAATGGGCCTTATTCTGGGCTCATCCTTTCTATGTTATGTTCTTTGTAATTTCTTGCCCAACTAAGGGTCTCCTTGTAATTATTCAAATTTAACTTAATAAAATAGTGTTAGGGTGTTAGAGAGAGAGGAAGGTTCGAAACTCTTATACTCCATAGAAGAAGTATTTTCTACTGTTTTTCGATTTCTTTTGATTTCTGCATCTATTCTAAACAGTCTCACACTCTCAAGGACTGTTTTTCTTCTGTTTTATTTTTAAATTCTCCTTTAAAATGAAGTTATGCAAGGTTCTAAGGTTTCGAACAGTGAGTAACCGACTACCCTTGACAATCAAGGCCTATGTCTATGGGAGCATTGTTCATGATTTAACTGACAACCGAGGCATGAAATATGTTGTCACTATTGACTATTCATGAGTCGACTATAGATTCTTGATGAGTCAACGGCCACCTTGGACAACCGAGAATTGGCATAAGTTGTTAGTTGACTAATAAGTAGGGTTGATCAACTACCAAAGAAAAAAATTCCCATCTGTGAGTGATAGTCGACCAATAAAAGTTATCAATCAACTAATTACAATAAAGATGGATTGTTAGAAAGCATAACGGCTATTTCCAATTTTGGTATGCCTTTATTCATTGGGAGATTGATCCAAAACATTACTAAGATTGATTTGAAGCCTTCCCAATGTGTCTCTCTAACGGTCATATGCTCTCAACCAAGGTTCAAAGTATCGATAGAATGCGCCCCGTATCGAGCATATCTAGGGGTGGCAACGAGCCGAGCTCTTCATGAGCTACTCGAGCTCGGCTCGTGAAAAGTTCGGCTCACTCGGTTTCAATCAAGCTTTGAGCCTAATTTATAGGCTCGATTAATAAACGAGCGAGCTCGAGCCTAATAGAGCGAGCTCGTGAGGCTCGCGAGCCGAGAATGAATTCTACTTTTTTATCTCTAATCCCAAAGAAGAATAATGCCAACCAACCAGGGGATTTCAGGCCAATAAGTTTAGTCACTAGTATTTATAAGGTGATAGCAAAGGTGTTGTCTCTAAGGATTAAAAAGGTGATCTCCCCAATCGTTTCTCAAGCTCAAGGGGACTTTGTGTAGGATAGACAAATTATTAATCAGATCTTAATTGCCAGTGAATGCGTGGAGGCTCAAAAAAGATTAAAGAGAAAGGGAGTGGCTATAAAACAGGATCTGGAAAAAGCCTATGACTTAGTGGATTGGAACTCCTTGATTGAAATGTGGATTTGGAAATTTGTGGTGTAAATGGATCATGGGATGCCTACAAACTAGTCACTTTTCAATAATAGTTAATGGGACAGTGTATGATTTCTTTGAAAAATTTCATGGACTTAGGCAAGGTGACCCTCTTTCTCCTTTTCTATTTACTCTGATTGCTGGAAGCCCTAAGCAAATGGTGTGCAATTATTTAGGGGATGCTCAGTTGGGAGGGATAATGTGCTAGTCACTCATTTACAATTTGTAGACGATATTCTTACCTTTTGTGATGGAGAAACAAGGAGGGAGTGGAAAATCTGATGTTGGTTGTGAAACTCTTTGAGAGGATGTCTAATTTGAGGATTAATTGGTCAAAGAGTTTATTGATTGAAATTAATATTGAAGAGGATCAAGTGAGAGATCTGACAAATTCCCTAGGCTGCGAGAAAGGTGAGTGGCCAATGAAATATTTGAGTTTACCCCTTGGAGATAACCCTAGATCTACTAGCTTCTGATCTCCGGTAGTGGAAAGGATTGAGAAACAGTTGGCGGCATGGAAAAGGAACCATATCTCATTGGGGGGGAGAATAACCCTAATTAAATCCACTTTAGCAAATCTCCCAATGTACTACATGTCAGTGTTTAGGATGCCACAAGGGATAGTGAGGAAAATTGAAAAAATCATGAAGGATTTTCTCTAGGAGCCTGGGGAAAAGAAGAAGGATCATTTGGTTGTAAGGAAATTGAAAGAGGAAGGGAGTTTGAGAATAGAGAATGTTAGACTCAAAAATCAGAGTGGTTGCAAATGGCTTTGGAGGTTTCCAAAAGAAAATGAGAAATTATGGCACAGAGTGGTTGCAAGCATTCATGGCATGTCGAGCAACGGATAGGATGCTAGATGTCTCCGTAGGGCTAACTTGGCTGCTCCCTAGAAGGCCATCCATGATGTTCTCCCTACACTCCCAAGTTTTATCAGGTATGACTTGTCTACTGGTAGCAAAATCAGATTTTGGGAAGATGTGTGGATCGGGGATATTCCTTTGGGTGATAAATTTCCTTCTCTTTGTGACCTGTCCAGGTTTAAAAGTAAGCCTATTTCTGAGTTCCTAAGTCAACCATCTCACCTTCTAGGGTTGAATTGGAACTTTGTATTTAACAAGAACCTTAGAGAGTTTGAACTTCTTGCAATGTCCGAGCTGTTAGGATTGTTGAGTTCAGTTTGTTTGGGGGAAGATGGGTCAGATTCTAGAATTTGGGGTCCTAATGCCGAAGGGTCCTTTTCTTGTAAATCCTTTCTTCATTCGATGGTTGCCACACAATCTTCTTCTCATTTTCCAGTCAAAGAAATTTGGTGCCCTCCTTTCCCCCCCTAAAGTCAGTGCTTTTTGTTAGGAAGTTTCTCATGGTTGTATTAACACCTTTGATGTACTTCAAAGGAAAAGGCCAAACTGGTGCTTGTCCCCTAACTGGTGTGTCCTGTGTAAATTGAATGGTGAGACTGTTTTCCACCTTAGATTCTAGAATTTGGGGTCCTAATGCCGAAGGGTCCTTCTCTTGTAAATCCTTTCTTCATTCAATGGTTGCCACACAATCTTCTTCTCATTTTCCAGTCAAAGAAATTTGGTGCCCTACTATCCCCCCTAAAGTCGGTGCTTGTTGTAAGGAAGTTTCTCATGGTTGTATTAACACCTTTGATGTACTTCAAAGGAAAAGGCCAAACTAGTGCTTGTCCCCTAACTGGTGTGTCCTGTGTAAATTAAATGGTGAGACTGTTTTCCACCTTCTTACATCTTGCCCTTTTGTCAGTTTTATTTGGAATTGGTTTACTTCCCTTTTTGGGTGCAGGTGGTCCTCTCCTGACAGGGTGTAAGGCTTATTTAAAGGGAAGGATTCTTTGGAGATGCACTAGAGCAGCAATACTTTGGACCATCTGGGAGGAAAGAAACGATAGGATATTTGAAAGTAAAGAAAAATGTAAAGAAGCTTTATTTGAAACAATAACATTGAGGGTAGCTCATTGGGTAAAAAGTTTGAAGTCGTTTTCAGCTTTCAAGATTGAAGATTTTTTCAGGGTTTGGGGACTTAATGCTTCATCATCTATGAGWTGACAATTTGTTGAGACTTGGTCCCCTCCAACAGAGGGTTGGAAGAAGCTAAATTTTGATGGGATTGTGTGGGTAATCCAGGCCCTTCAGGTATTGGGGGGCCATTAGAGACAAAAATGGTTCCATCATTGCCCTTTACTCCGATCCTATGGAGGTAGGTGATGTGACAAGGGCAAAGTTTCTAGCTGCAGTATATGGGGTTGAGAAGGTTAAAGAGTTGGGGATCAATGGACTGATCATCGAGGGAGATTCAAAAACTATGATAAAATGGTTGCAGAAAGGGGAAGGGGTGACATGAGAGTTCAAGAATGAATTTAGAAGATTTAAATGGATGTCAAGTAACTTATCAATTCAGGTGAGATGGGTAAGGAGGTTTGCCAACAGTTTGGCAGATAGCTTAGCAAAGCAAGGGGTTCACAAAACAGATATGTTTTGGGCACCCTTGTAATTCTGTATTGGGTCAGCTTAATATGCCAATTTCTTTTGTAACTTATTGTTGTATCCTAAAGTATTTTAATCGATAAAAGTTTCAAAGTTATTGATCAAAAAATATATATATATATATATATATAATAAAATTATAGAAAATAATATATAATAAAAATATTATAATTCTTAATTTTTTAAATATCAAATAAAAAATATTTTTTATATATAATTTTTTATTTTTATAAAATATTTTTTCTCAAATCAAGCTCAAACTTATGAGTTTTTTACTCGAGCCGAGCTCGAGCTCGAACTCGAGCCTTATACAATCTTGGCGAGCCAAGCTCGAACCTCTGACTATTCGGCTCGACTCGAATCCACCCCTAGGCATATCATATCGTATCTTTAGGGGTCCGATACACCTATTTACAGGTGCTTTCCGAAACCCTTTTTTTAATTAATAATATATATAAATGTATATAAAATTGAAATTTAAAAAAAAAAACTAAAAAACATTAAAGGTGCATGGTTTAAAGTACCGATACACAAAGGTTTATTGATACTTTGAACCTTGCTCTCAACATCTATAAAATGATGTTTGTGGACTAAAAGAAAACAAGAACTTCAATTGTGAATATTCATCTAAGTAAAGAGAGCATGTTGTGAGCAAGAGCCCTTGCAAAAGAAGAATTCTCTGTGCTAAATCATTTAGGGTGTTCTAAGAAGTAAGCATTGATGCTGGTAAAAATAGCACCATGAAAGTCTATCTAGGTATAATCTATCAAAACAAAATAAGAAAAAGAAAGCCTATCCAAGTATAGCAAGCACCAGAAAGACCTACTAGTTTGTAAACACTTGACTGGCCCTTGGAAAGTCTGATTGGTTTGATTAGTGGAAATCTCAAGAGAAACCTAACACCTAAGTAAAGGACGTAGGCCAGGGTTGGCCAAACCTCTATAAAAATCTCTATGTGCTTTACTTTTTGTAAACGGCTGGCACTCGGAAAGTCTGGTTGGTTTGATTAGTGGAAATCTCAAGAGAAACCTAACACCTAAGTAGAGGACGTAAGCCAGGGTTGGCCAAACCTCTATAAAAATCTCTATGTGCTTTACTTTTCTTGCTTATTATTATTTATTTGATTGCATTATATTCTGCTACATTCACATAGCACACACAACCTTCACCTTTATTGTTCTTGCATTCATATCTTATAGAAGGCTATAGGTAAAAGGGGGAAAAGGTTTTCAAGTATCCAATTCACCCCCCCCCCCTCTTGGTTAGCTATCTGAGGCAACACCATCTAGGTACTTCACTTTTCTGGCCAAAGAAGATTGGAATAACCCAATTCCAACTAAAATAAGGGCATTTTGCTGGGAGGTGTTTCATGACAGGGAATTTATTCCTATGAATTGATTCAGGGAAAATAAACAGATTAGACTCTATCTCCACACATGTGCTCTCCTTGCTTGGCTAGTGAAAAGACCACTTAACATCTGCCAATCTCCTACCCTTTTATTGCTACCATTTGGGAATGCTTTCTATCATTGTATGGGTGTAGGTAGAACCCATCTCAGGATTTGGAAAGTATTTTCTCTCCATCCTATTCCCAATCAAGGAAGAGAGGAGGAAGGATTCTATGGAGATGTACAAGGGAAGCCATTAGACAGTTGAAGGAAAGGAATGGCAAATTTTTAGGGGGAGGAAATGTAATAGAAGTAACACTATTGATAATATAGAAATCAAGGTAGCAGATTGGGTAAAACTTTAAAAATTGTTTGAGATATTCTCCATGGACGAGCCAACAAGTCATTAGTTTTGGATAGCCAATTCTACTACAAAATAGACTAGCACATCATAGCGCAATGGAGATCACATGAAGATTACCATATTAAATTAAACTTTGGTGACACCATGACAGTAGTACAGGCAGCCCAGGTCCTTTTGGAAGAAGAAAATCAAAATTGAAATAAAAATGGATATTTAATCAGAGGAAGTGAAAGAAAGTGGATAGAAGAATCAAAACACAAGAGAGAAGAAGAATGGAAGAAAAAGGTGAAGGAGAAGAGTTGTTCATGAGGGGAAAAATAAATAAAAGGACCTTTTTAAGTGGTTTGAAGTTCAATCCAAAAGGGATGAGGTCCGTGAGGTAAGGGAAAGCATTGATGATTATCATCATATTGAGATGTGGGTAGATGGTAGACACCCTTCAGATGGTAAGAAGTTGAAGGTGATATAAAAGGTGGAGAAAATGGCATCTGATTATGGAACGTTCAGAAAATGACAATTTGAAGATCAAGCCCTGTAATTTTTGTATTATTAGCAGAGTTGGTTCTCTGTCATCTTTAAAACATTTTCTTGTTCATGTTGGTTTAGCAGATAAGATGTAACTTCGTTAGCATGTGCTTGTGAATCCAGGCAAAGGTAAAGAAGGTTTTCTGTAGCTTTTCTCTTGCTGTTCCGGTTGTTGTGTACGGTATTTTAGGTTACATTTTTATACAATGATGGGCGGCATAAGCTATCCTGTTGAGGCTTTTCCACTCTTCCCTAATTAGAAGTCACTGGCTGCGCCTTTGCACACATACCTKTCTATCAACATGTTCTTTTCTACTATTAAATGATGTATTTTTTACAGTTCGTTGGCATAAATAAAAAGAAATGATCGCAAGCACTATCTTGAGTACATGAAGCCTTTTCACTATTTCCACCAGCTAAAATAACAACACAAAGTAATGGAACAATGAATGATCTATTCTGACTCAAGAAGAATTAAAGTGGGAAGAACGAACTGAGAATATAATCATTGCCAGACACTGGGAAGTGGGAACATATAAGGCCCTAAATCGTTTCCTAATTTAAACTACAAATCAAAAAATAATAAGAGAACATGTTGGACAACTGAAATCAGAAAGAAGAAGAATAATCAACTTCGGATTATAATCCAACCAGTATCCAAATTCAAGCAGAGCAACAAAGAAATCCAAATCCAAATTCCCAAGGGAAAGCAAACACAACAAACTAATTCACTTCATCCCATACCCGCACGTTGTGATACAATAAATCTTAAATACATGAAGAAAACAAACTATCCCAAATTCATTTCTCTTCCTCTTCTCTTGTTTTTTCGGTGCATCATCCATTAGTACTTTAGAGTTTAGAAAAGAAAACTTGCAATGAACTTACTGACTACAAAACAAATATGTACAGATATACAGAGAGAAGATGAATCAAAACTGAGTTGTTGAATATAAAAGAACTCACAGGCAGATACAACAAATAAAAGCTTCGTCGATTTCCTTTTCTTCACCGTCACAATCTCTGCCTTCAGCATCCATGGGAACTCCAAAGGACACCATAGAAGAACCATTGGGTGTTTGCTTTTTGTTCATGCAGAACCTTCTTAAAACCCTCGCAAAAATAACGAGAAAAACAGAGATCGAAAGAAGAGATATCTCAGGGAGAATAAAATGGTCAAAATTTTTGGCCGCTGGCTGGTGGTGAGAGTTGTGTGGAGAAGAGACTCTGAAGATATCGGAACCCGGATCGGATCTGCTGACACCAAAAAGGCGTGATTAACAATACTGACAACATGTAACAAGTGTTCTCTTCAGATGCCACTCTTGTACGAAGAACATGATTTTTGTACTCGAGATTGTCGATGGCATTATTATAATATTGTAATATAATTTTTTATTTTTTTTATATTATTTGCCCAAAATTAATCGAATGAATTTATAAGCGTGTAAAAGTTAAATATAATATTCCTTCGACATTAAACTGTATTAATACAATACAAATAATCTTTTGTTAATTCGTGTATCATTTGTTTCCTTTTTGTGTGTTTGTTTTATTGCATAGGCTTATTCTCCTTTACGAGTGCCGCACGGGCCCAACGCGGAATTTTTTTTATTATTTCGGGATTTTATGTATGACTCCACTCTCTACTCCAGCGCAGAAAATAAAATTTTTTTGCGTCTAGCCTTGTACGGTGGCTGAAATGTCTCCCGTGTCCGGTTTAATAACGTGTAATTAAATTCAACTCCACCCCTGTACACGTAACGTTACCTATACTTTGACCAAAATGCCCCTCACGGTTGTTTCCTTGCTCGAGATTTCTTCTTCTCAAAACCACCTCTGTTGGTTCCTTCCAGTTGAGTCGTTGCTACGGGAACTAGTTCCGTTTTCATGGTCCCCGGTAGTTCTTCGTCCCTGAGTTTTCAACCCCACGGTGGAACTCCCTTATTAAGCGACATTATGTCTCCCTAACCGAGTGATGAGGGAAGCTGAGGAGAATTTGGTGGATCTACAATGACATTTACATTCGCCAAGGTGAAAATATACAGAGATAAGTGGTCGAGTCATCGAAAAAAGAAAGGTGAGTTCATCGGAAAAAGAAAATTAAAAGGAATGTGCTTTGTCAGCAGAATCTGTAGCCACACGTAAGAAAGAAATTAGAGGATTAGTTCTTGATCAAGAGAAATGAAGCTGAGCCTGAGAGAGCTTCAATCCCAACGTGAAATCATGTAGTTGCCTTTCAAAAAGAGCCGAAACGGGTTTGGAAAATTGTTCTCTTAGAGTAAGAACGACATTCATGTAGATAGTCAGTGAGGAAAAAGAAATAGTTTTTACGTGTTGTTGTAAAATCACACGGTATTGGTTTCTCAATGGTGAAGTGTTCCATTAATCAGCAACTATTAATACTATTGTATGAAGTTAATCCAACATCTATTAATTTCAAAAACAAAAAGCACGATTTCTCTCCTTGAAGTTGTACCAGAAGGGCATAAGGTTGTCTAAACTAACATCAAGGATCGGCCCTAGGACCACCACAAAGTCGTAAGGTGAAGTCTCTCGATGCAATGGTGCGAAGCGGGGGTGGTTCAGACATATGGATCGGTCTGATGGAGCAAAACAGAGGTTTATAGAACCTTGGTTTCTCTTCTTCGAGCAAGACTGTCGAGAGTTTATTAGGTTGGATGGACTGAGAATGTCCTTTAGGCAAGTTTTCTAGCTGCCACTGCAAGCTACTTCAATTCTCCTGTCATAGGCATGATAGAGACTAGTATACAAAGAAGCAACCATGGAAGTAAGGTTCATCTTAAAACATTAAATGACCTTTTCACAAGCACCATCTAATCTGGACTTGAAAACAAGGAACTATGTGCAGATTGCTTTCCAAAGTATGTTCATCCATATGATAGAACACCGATAACTAACTTATCCAAAACTGACTCTGTTAGATCTGGATCGTGACAAGGGTTCCTCTTGATAAGCTTATCATGATAAAACTTATCCCTGTATAGTTTATCACAGTAGTTTTCTTGTTTATCTATAACTCTACTTGTAAATTACTGTTTATCTATAACTCAGTTTTATCTCAGTAATTCTCTTGTTCAAACTTGGTATCAGAGCCATCTCGACTGGTTCAAACAACAATAGCACCGACTCCATGTTCTCAAATGCACAAGGCGGTGAACTCAGTTCTTCGGCTACTACAAGTCCTATACCCTCCATGCAGAACGTGATGCACCATCTGCCAATCAAGTTGACTACAGACAAATGTTTATTACGGAGGGCGCGATTTCTACCCATCCTTCGTCATCACCATCTAGTGGAGTTCGTCAAAGGCAAAAAGAAACCACCACCAGAAGAGGTTCCTAATCCCACTGGTTCAGGGAGCATGCGGAACCCAGAGTTCGACAAATGGATGGATCTTGATCAGCTTGTTCTCAGCTGACTGATCTCATCCCTCACCGAAAGCGTAATGGGACATATCGTGGGTCTGACATCCTCAGGCCGAATTCTGGAGTGCTTTGGCTCAGAGTTACTTAACACACTCTCAATCAAGGGTACTTCAACTGAAGAGGCAACTTCAAAATCTCAAGAAGGGATCACAGTCTATCTCAGCCTACATTCAACGTGCCAACTCAATTGCAGATAGCCATTACACTATTTCAAAACCGATTTCGAAGTCAAAACTTGTTCTCTACATCCTTGTTGGTTTGGGTAGCGAGTACAAATCAGTAGTGACCACTCTCACCAATCGTCCAGACGCAGCAGATCTCAGCATCTCAGAGGTACTCGACTCTTTACTCAATCATGAATCTTGAAGATCATGCCCGATTTTCTGAATCTCCTAATGCCAATCTTGCCGGACTTAGAGTCAAGGGAAATAACAACTCTCAGCACAATAAGCAACAACGGCAACTGTTTTACACTATGTCTAAGGGAGGCGGTCGTGGATGCGGAAACGTTGAGTACAATCATCATCATCAATTCTTTGAGAATAATTTTCCTAATCAACAACAACAATTTAATGGAGGTGGTCGTGGAGGTAAGAAATCTGGAATTATTTGTCAAATCTGCAACAAGATAGGACATAGTGCCCTTCAATGCCGCTGTGCACATTATATTTTCAGTCTTCAAAATGACTCTTACAATGAACCAGCAGCTTCTCATGGAGGGGTTAGTTCTCCCCAAATGCAATTTGTAAATCCAAATAATGGTAGTGCTCCCTCGTTTGATCGAACATGGTATCCGAACTCAGATGCTACTCACATGACACCAGAATTGGATAATTTACAAAACGGATCTAAGTATGTGGGATCAAATCAAGTCAAAATTGGTAATGGACAAGGTTTGTGCATACATCATATTGGTCCATTGTCTCTTTTATTTGATCAGCATGCTTTTACATTAAAGGATATCTGCCATGTTCCATCTATTTGCAAGAATTTATTATTCGGCGTTGCTCCAAGCCATGCCTTCCCGATTTTCAAGGCATGGCTTGGGACATTATTTTTTATAGAAAAATGGTTCCAAACAAATACACGTTTTTTGAAGCACCGTTTTTTCTAACATGGCACTGATGTGATGTCGTTTTCTCGAGCAACAACATCGATGCCAAACAGATGTTGTACCTCATAGTTACAAAGCCGGACATTCTCTACAGTGTCAACATTCTAAGTCATTTTGTCTCCAAACCTCATACTTCTCACTGGAATGCTGCCCTTTGGGTTGTTCGTTACATCAAATCCTCCCCAAGCATCTGCATTATTCTACCTTCCACCTCTGGTTTACAGTTGGAGAGACTAGAAAGACTCAAATTGAGCTTCTTGCCCTACTACACACCACTCTCTCTCCGGCTACTGCATTTTTTTGGGTTATAGCCCCGTCAAGTGAAAACAACCATTCGTTTCTTGGTCATCAGCTGATGCCAAATACTGGGCCATGGCCTACACTGTCTATGAATTGTAGTGGTTGCAATATCTTATCTTTGATTTGGGCATTTCCCCTCAATACCGCTACCATGTTTTGTGATAATTAGTCCGCTATGCAAATTGCARCCAATCCCATTTATCATGAAAGAACCAAACACATTGAACTTGATTGCCATCTCATGCAAGAGAAGATAAGGCACGCAAGGCTTTATGGGATGACTCAAGCGAGAGTGAAGAGAAAACCAAGAGGCTGAATATGAAGAAGTAAATCTAAAGCAAGAGGCTGAATATGAAAATTTCATATGATGATTTATTAAATGCATTTGAGGAACCACTTAGAGAAAGCATTAAGACTTCATACAAGAATAGATATTTAAGGGCTAAAAATGAAATTTTCTCTAAGCGAGTTGGAAGCTTGAAAAACAAAATATAATTTTTGCACCATCAAATCTTGAATTGAAAAATAAAAATGAGAGCTTGAAAAGACAAAATATTTTACTATCATCCTCAAACAATGAGATTAATTTCTTAAAAAAGAACAGATAATTTGCAAAATATTGTGAATAAGTTTACTCAAGGTAAGCAAAACTTGGATAAAAATGTTTGGAAATCAAAGAATGGTTTTGACTTTTGATAAAGAAGGATTAGGCTACAAAAATTCATCTAAGCAATCTAATATAAAGAATCATCTTGTCAAAGCATCAGCATCTTCTAGCATTCTTTCAATTACATGTCCTATTGTGGTAGGAAGGGGCATATAAACTTTCATTACATGTTTATGAACAGAAACATCTGTCAAGGGAGAGTTTTTCCCACCTTTTGATGATGTCAAAAAGGGGAGAAGAATAGATCAAAATAAATTCCCACATTTTTGCGAGAATGGTTTGGTTATGCATGGGGGAGAAGGATAGCAAACCTTGTCATGGTTTAATTCTTGAATACATATAGGTTTGATTTTTTTTTTTAAAACAAAAAGGAAAGAGGAGAAGAGCTTATCTAGAGAAAAAGGAATGAAAAATACTGCTCAAGAGAGATTTCAAAACTGAGAAAAAAGTAGGAAAATGAGTCAAAAAACCTTTCGATCAAATTCAGTCCTATTTAGAGTCTATAAATCAGCTAAAGAAAATGGATTAAGGACTCAAAAGGATGAATAGTGAGGAGATGATTCTAGAGTTATAAGGAGTCATCTCCCAAGTAAAAAATTCGAGCAAAATTCTCCAGGGGGTTATTTTCCAAGGGTTGAAGAGATGACTTAAGGCTGTGTTTAGTTTGAAGGAAAAGGTAGGGAAAGGAAGGGAAACCTTTACAAATCTTGTAGTAGATTTCCCTGTCTTTTCCTTTCTTTCCCTACCTTTTCCTTCAAACCAAACACAGCCGAAGGGAAATGCTCTGTTTTTATAACCGTTTAAACCCGCATTAAATGCTTTGATTTAAAAAGCATTAAATGCTCTAACCTTTTGATAATCGCTAATGATTAATAATTAGCCACACAAGCGGATTTGAACCGAAATACAACTTCTTCTTGAACTAAAATATATGATTGTTAAAAGAAGAAAATATAGGAGGAATTTTTTTAAACTCTTAGCTAAATAAACTTTGATTCTTTACTAAGTTCTTTAAGCCCAAGTTCTAGAAYATAAGTTGAAGAGTTTTGTATTGTATTTTCATATCAAATCTAACAAGGGATTCAAGCTACTCTCTTGTGTAAATACATCTTTGTGTTTGAAAAGGTTGGAATGGTGTGCTATTTCAAGGATAGAAGCAGTGTTTGTAATCACTATTGTGAATAGTGTTTTAGAACTCTCATCGTGACATCCTTGTGGAGAGAATATAGACTTGGTTGGTCGAACTTGTATAAATCCTTTGCAATTCGTTATCTTTTCTATTCTGAATTCTAATACCTTTATTCTCAACTTTATTTAATATATCTGCTGCTCGCAGAGCATGCCTTGCCACATCCTCATAGTGCATCACAACCTTGCGTTGGGAATATCTTCTCATGAATGATAATATCATGTGCAGGAGATGTTCTCAATACACGACTGCAATGCACTATGAGGTTGGTGTGATGCACACTCTGTGAGGAGCAGATCTCATCTCCCACTTGAACACCAACGCAGCACTATAGGTATTTAGGCTAAGGTAATATTTACAATTGCGTTCATTGAACATTTATAAATATCTTTCAGGTTTAACATTGGAGTTTTGAAAACTGAATTTCAAAAGTGGTAAAAACCCAATTCACCCCTATTAGGTTAAAAGGGACAACCAGCTATACTCAACAAATGGATACTTAAAAAGGGAAAGGGAACAAAAGCTATCACTGAGGTCATAGTCCACTAGGAGGTACATCAAAATAGATTCTGCGTCATAAAGATGGGATGATCTTGTGTGAAAGTTTGTAGACTTTAGCCAAGAGAACAAGGCCAGTCTTAGGATTAGCTAAATACAATAACTTCTTAGCAGGCTGTGGAACTAATAATAACACTCACACCAGTCATAAAATACATGGGGGCCACAACCATTCATCCTCTCAACGAGCCCCTTGTATTTTGTCATTGGTGTGGGGCATTATCATTATTTCCACAGCTTGCTACACAGCTAAAGAGTTCAACTAATGCAAATTAGTCTCAAGGGAGGGGGATTAATATAAACCACCAATAATGTTTGCCTATTTAAGGCTACGTTTGGAAATGATGTAAAACACCATTGGTGTAAAAGTACATCGATGACATTTTACATCGAACCATTAATAAAATAACTGTTTGAATTTCAAAAATTGTGCTGAAAAAAGTGAGTTTTACATCGGTTTTATCGATGTAATACTTGCATCTATAATTGATATAAAACTCTGCTTTAATGAACCTTTACATCGATTTACGACGTAAAACCCTACTCCACCCAAATGTATGCAAAACTGAATCAGAATGGAGTTTTACATCAATCATGATTACACACTCCTTCCAAATATCGACAAAATTGTACATCGGTTCCAAAAGCAGCCTAAGAGAAATATCTATCTAGCCCATCAAGTATTCAATGCCAGTACATGATCCAATGAATGGGTTACTTGATCGTTAGTATTTCAATCATAAGCAATCGTATCCAAACCATTGAAATTGTCAATTTGACAAGTTAGTTGCAACAACCTATAGAATGTAACCAACTCTGATCATCCAATTGGGGAAGAGTGCAAATACAATATTTAGAAATATAAAATAGAAGGTTTTGCACTGATCATATTTCTATTTGCACTATTTACAAACTCAGCGTGTAAAGAACGATTCATTTATCCTAATTTCCCTTCTTTGGTTTCCTTTCACACAAACAGGCTACCATCACTTTATGGGCGGTGATTGTTCACTGTCAAGGAAATCCCCGATTCTCTTATAGAAGAAATCCATGGATACCGTGATTTCATTACATAGTCTCCATGACTTCAGCATTGATTCAATCCCATGGATTTGGATTTTGGAGAACAATGCAACTTACCCACTAGGTCATTAAGCAATTTCTGTCTTTCCTTTCCGTTGCACATTTGCACTAAACCTATCTTCGTTAAAACTAGCCTAAAGAGATCGGTAACAGTTCTAGGTTTGATTCACTTTGGCTCATCTGTATGCACCTTTGGGTTTTGATTGATCAAAACTCTTCAGATACCATATCTTTCCCACATCATAGATTTCCATGAATCTTTCCTCACACTGACCAATGAGATGATTCCACATAAAAGGATAGTCCACAACATCAGATTAAGAGGAAAATTAAGCCCTAAACAAGAAATAATCCTCCATCAAGGTTAGATCATTAAGGTGGGCATCAAAGTAGAAGAGCAAGTAGGGCGGGCTAAACCAGGTTAATATCAACCCAGGCCGAACCCTAAGATTTGGGCCTAAAACCTGAACCCAGTCCGAGCCCAAGGTTAATCCTAACCTTCCCAACCCAAACCCAGCCCAAGGACCCAAAATCTAAACCCAGCCCGTGCAATATTCAGGCTGGCTCAGGATGGGCCCACCGAAGTTGCACTCCTACATCAAGGTCAATTTGGACGCCCCCCACTTTGGTGGGACTTCCAATCTTGTTCACAATTAAACTTCCTTGTTAATAATTGTTGTGGACCATCCTTTTATTCGGGATCATCTCATTGGTTGACTTGAGAATACACTCCTACAGAATTACAGATATATAATCCCAACAGCCCGTAACAACTAACGAACAGTTCCTGTCTAAAAACGAATAGCAATTTACTGTTTCTCATAATCATGCTCGGATTCCTGTGAAAGGAAAAAAACATAAATGTTTCTTTAGATCACAAAGAAACCTAGTTATTAAGGTGGTTGTGACTTGAGTTCCTTAATAATCTGGAGATCACCCTGACGGCAATCTTGGTTCATTAGGCTATGTTTGGTCTGAAGGAGAAGGTAGGTAAATCTATACAAGGTTTGTAACTTTGTACAGGTTTTCCTTCATTTTCCTTCAAATCAAACACAGCCTTAAGGATTTGAGAGAGTTTGTGCCTGTAAAGACCGAACCTAAATAAACACAAAGGAGAATGAAAATCGTTTTCCAATAATTTCTTTGCAGAGAAACTCGGAGTAATATTGCCTACTCCAGAAAYTTTTTCCTAGAGAGCAAGCAAAGCTTGAGCCAATGTTGTTGGACGACAAAAGAGGGGCAATCTGTAAAAACGTAGAAGGGCTTTTGGCTTATCAAATGTAGGAGGCTATTTGGCTTAAGTGTGCAATTTTTCCTTTCTTAATTTTTCCTATATTTCTGTTCAAATAATATTAGCACCCACACTTTGCTGCTGCACATACACCTCTTGACCCCCAAGTACCGTCCCAAAAAAGTATAGAAACCCCCACCCAATTTATTAAATTTAATTTAAAAGGCTAAAAGAAGAATGAGAGAGAGAGAGAGGAGGGGGGCATAAAAAGAAGGTAAAAAGAAAAAAAAAGACACGATTTCACAATTTTGGGATCCCCTAGATTGGGGCAACGCTAGCTGTTTCTGAGGGAGAGATCCAAACACCCAACTTATTTCCAAAGCTTGACGGATTTGTCGTGGCTTGCTGAAGCAACCATCCCTGTTACCGGTGACTGTGCCAAAGCAGCAATAACACCTTCATGTGCTGGAATTGTCATGCTCTTGTTCTCAGCCATGTTCCACAACTCCAGTGACTGCATCACAACCCCACCCATTACAAAAAGTAGAATGAATAACACTCAAAATAATGTCATTGATGGGTATACCCTGTGAAGCAAGCAGATTCACAGAATATGATATGCTCCATCCATACCCATATTTTATGGGTTTGGACAATGAAAAATCTATTCATAATTAGCTGGAAACGAAATCAATATTCATCAAAACAAAATTTAGACCCAATCTGGGTCTCACCAAGTGTTTCCCATGGGCTAACCCCCGTTGTATAGCCCTTCGGAGCAAAAAAAATGTGTTTCCCTTTAGAACCCTACCAGGGTAAACACAAATAGGTAGCCTCTGAACCCTCTCTTATCAAGCAAGAGATTGCTCATTGAAATATGAACTCATCAGGTTGGATTCGAGTCACTAGGGCTTTTTTTTTGTATTGAGTCACTAGGGCTTACAGAAGGAATTAATGCTGGTGCAGACTCATTGCGCAACAAACCAGCAAATCTCCAAAATTTCTTGTCCCCTCATCTTCAAACTCTGGGTTTGGTTGGAATTTGGGGTTGAGGGCTGTTAGAGACACAGACTTGAACAGCATTTCAACTCTCCTTGGTCTTCTTGAAAATGTTTTCTTGTACCCTGAAAAGGATGACACTGGAATCTGGACCCCACCCTCGGGATCTTTTTCTTGCACCTCTTTCTTTGAAGTCCTTACCCAGCCCACCAGACCCATTAACCCTTCTTTCCCTGTTAAAGAGATTTGGTGTAAGCCAATTCCTCCTAGGATTGGGAGTTTCTGTTGGGAAACTTCTCTGGAAAGAATCAACGCAAGTGATTTGTTCCAAAAGAAGAGATCCAAGACATGCTTATCCCCTCACTGGTGTGTTCTCTGTAAAGCTGATGGGGAGACTGGTTTTCACCTTTTGGTCTCTTGCCAGTTTGCAAGAACTAATAGGGAATGAGCATTGTCCCTTTTTTGATGCAGMTGGACCCCCACTGAACTTTCAGAGTTTATTTTCTTCTTCCTTTCTCAGGTGGCAGCCGAGAAGGGGCAACAGGACTATGTGGAGATGCTCAAGGGCTGTGGTGTGCTGGTCATTGTGGGAAGAAAGGAGTTAAGGATTTTCTCAGAAAAGGAGAGAAGGGCTGAAAACTTGATAGATTTGATTCATGTGAGGGTGGTACAGTGGTTGAAATCTTCAGAGTTGTTAATAGACTTTACAGTGGATGATCTGCTGAGAAAATGGGGAGAGATTGCCAAGTGTAGTAGTAGTAGAGGGAACCCGGTGCTGTCAGGAATTGGGGGTGTGTTTAGGGACGAGAATGGGACTGTTTCTGCCTTGTTCTCAGGCCCAATTGGGACAGGTGATTCTCTCAGAGCTAAAATCTATGATGTTGTGGAAGGTGTCCAAAGAGCTAAGGAAATGAACATTAGAAGACTTGTAATTGAAGGGGACTCAGAGCTGGTAGTAGGGTGGCTGAAAGATGACAGTGATGGGTTATGGGCTTACAACAATGAAAAGAAAAAGTACAGGTGGATGGTTAAGGACATGGATGTCAAACTCAGCTGGGTGAAGAGATCTGCTAACTCCTTTGCTGATAGGTTAGTAAAGCAGGGGGTGGGTAGGGAACCTATCTTCTGGGCTCAGTTGTAATTTCAGTTTTTGTGGGGCTCTAGCCTCAGTTGGGAGTTAAGAAAGTTTAGCTCCCCCTCCTTGTACCTTATTGTTCAGATTGTTTGATCAAAGTCCAGTATTCAAGTTGTAAGAGGTTAAGAGCATAGGCCTGCAAAACCCCTAGACCCCCAAGCTCCATACACTCAGCTGACCAGACTGGAGCCCAGACCAAGTTGCCCTGGTCCAACCAAGGTTTAAGGTATCGATACTTTTTAGCCCACACTTTTAATTTAGTTTTTTTTTCAAAATTTCAGTTTTACAGATATTTTAAGATTGTTTAATAATTAAAAACATCAGTTTCCTGAAAACACCTTCAAATTGGTGTATCGGAAACCCCAATGTTTAGAAAACCAGACCAGACCAGCAGGTCGGACTGATTGAACCATGACCAGCCCTTGGCAGGTTCGGTCATACCCCCAAAACTGCATTGGGTAAAAAACCGGCCAAAATCGCTGACCCAGATGGTCGAATCGGAAAACCGGTGACCCAGTCCTGGCTTTAGAAAACTGGCCAGTTTTTTGAAATTTTTTAGAACACAAATGCGAACTTCTAAAATCCATAAGTTTGCGATCGGAGGTCTGATTGGGGTGGTCTTTTTTTATTTTGGATTATTTTTCGAAATCTACATGTTTCCAAGGGCCAAAGGCGCCTTGCCCCCTATGATTTTTTATAAAAAAACGCTTTTTTTCCTCAAATCCTAATTTTTAATATAAAAATTGAAACTAAAATAAAAAAATATATGTTATAGAAGAAATATAATTATATATTTTAAATATATGCATATAATTAATATTATTATGTATATAATTGTATATCATGTAATTGTGCATATTATATACTATATATTATATAAATTATATACATTACATTATAATATAAAAATATGTTGTAACAGAATATAATTATATATTTTGAATATATTATAATTATTCAATACATATATATATATATGGGGGGCTAGGTTTTGCATGCCCCGTCCCCAACCCCAAACTCAAATGCCCCACCTCGAACCCCACCGGGGCTACAAATCTTAACCAGTAACCCCAACTCGGTCATTCCTACTTGCATATTTGCAATTTTTTTATTTTTTAAACATACCTAGAACAATTTTATATTATGTAACATAACATAGTATAATATAACATATATTAACATAAATTAATTGTGTGTGTGTGTGTTTGGGGCTGGGTGGACAAATACCATCCTTGCTCAGTCCCCGATCCCTAGAGTTTCAGGCTTCCCCGAAACACACCCTGAACCCAAATCAGTGGTCAAAAAACCCGGATGGGTCAAATTGTCATCTCTAATATTACATCATCCCGGTTCGACCCTGGTTAAACCTCTGACTCATGAACCTCTCCCTTTTTCGGGCTGATGCTTACTCCGGTTCTCTGAACATTAAGAAACCCAAACATACAATACGATACACCCAATACATGATCATATCAATACTTTGAACCTAGGGTCCAACCCGAGACAGTAGGCCAAGTCACTTGGTCAAAGCTATCTACACCAACTTAGCATCAATAACGTTCTAGAAGGGAGAAAATAATATAAATAGGGGCCCCATAACCAAATGGGGACCCAAGAACAATTTCTGGGGAGGGATCCACTCTCCCTCTCCCCCTCACATATCATATTGATACTTTGAACCTTGGGTCCAACCCAAGGCAATAGGCCAAGTCACTTGGTCAAAGCTATGTAAACCAACCTAGCATCCTGAGCATTCTAGAAGGGAGAAATAATATAAATAGGGGCCCAATGCCCAAATGGGGATCCAAAGACCCCTTTCTAGGGAGGGATCCAGTTTCTCTCTCTCTCTCTCACAGACTTAGAGCTCCGCCTTTCCTGATTGTCATTCCTCGAACATTCAGAGCTCAGCCATCCATGCAATGTCCACCGTGCTTACACAAGTATTTGGGGGAATGGTAAGCAAGTTGAGGGATAGATATGGGTCATTCTAATTCATCTTTCTTTAATTTTGGGTGACCAGATGCATTTAACATGCCTGAAATGTACAATAGGGACTGGACTTGGATTTCATGTAGGGACCAGAGAGAGTGAGGACCATAAGATGAAACATTCCCACATCAACTGCAAGATAGAACTCTCATGTACTTGAAATCCATTCAACATGCAAAAGACATGTCCACCMRRGTGCACATATCTTTGGAGTTTGGAATGTCTTCTGGGGTGTAACCCATGAAAAACTGTAGGAATGCAGCATGAAGAGAGATGTTCCTTGAGCACAGTGGATCTACAGTAGAATCTGATCCACTTAATGCCATACCCCCAGCCCCAGGGAACTCCAGCAATGGATGCTACATGGCATGACAATTACAATTGTTCAGCACGTAGGAATGCAGCATGTCTCCACAGAAGTGCAACATAAATGCTGTTGCAATATACCACCGTGCTAATAATATTCAAATTGAATCTCATATAGCAAAGACATATAAATTTCATAGTGGTAATAGTACACCATACCTGATAACCCCCAATCACCAAGAGAGAATGATAAGTTGGATGAAAAACACAGGAATGGAACTTGTTTGCATTGGAATTAAGCTCATGCAAGCACTCCCCTGTATTTACTGACCACACCCTTACGGAATCTTGGCTGACAGATGCCAAAAGATCTCCATTTGCATCCCAGCAAACAGAATGTACTTCCTTGGAATGCCCCTGAGAACAAAACCAAGTGGTAAATAAAAATCAACTACAAATAGAGATGTAACGACCACTCCAATATAAATAGACAGTGCATCACAAAAGCACAGTTTTCAAAACTGGACCGGACTGGAAAAACCAGGAACCAGTCAGGTGGCTGGTTTCATTTTTCCCCAAAACCAGGATTTCTCAAAAAAACGTTGATTTTAGTCAGCAAACCACTGACCCGGGCGATTAACCGTTCGAACCGCTCGAACGATTTTGACCTTTTTTTATTTTTTTTAATTCTTTTTTTTGTCAGAACGGGCCAACCGTTCAACCCGGTAACCGGACCCCTGACCGGTTCGGTCTCCAGGTCAGTTTTAAAAACCATGAACTAAAGAGTGGCATTTTTCAACCTTTTAGAAGCTAACAAAATGTAGTTGTGCTTTTAGACTACCTGAAATGCATTTATCTGCCTGTCAGTCTCAACATCAAAGATAGACACAATGTTATCTGCTGCAGCTGCCAATAGTTGCCCAATTCTTGGTTGAAATCTCACTTGTGCTGTACCTCCCTACTCCAATAAACAACAGTTAGACTTAGAAGCAAAAAAAACAAAAAGAACCAAGTATCACACACGCAGGTGAAGGTTCAGGGACAAACCTTGGAGACACGAGTGCATAAATATTGACTGATATTCCAAAAGCGAATTTCATTATTGCCATCGCAAGAGCAGAAAAGATCAGTCTTCTTAGGGTGGAAATCTAGTGACATCACATGTGAACTGTGTCCAGTGTAAGCATGTAAACAGTAGCTTGGCTGCAAAAATAAATTGAATCTGTGAAGATTATATCTAGATATAAACTAGTCTTCTATTTAGATGGACAAAGGATGGTAAAGGCTGTGAAAAATCTGTGTCAAAGCAATGGAACCAATATGGTAAGAATAAAATTCTATCAACCTCCTACTAATTCTTAGATTTTAGCACAAAAATGATAATGAAATTGAAAAAGAAAAGTTAGTTTAGATTCAACAGTTCTAATTTTAATGAAAAGGGCAATTAGGTGAACAGACTCCTGCCAATTGGCCATGCACTAATGTATCTTCGAGATGGTTTTGTACATCATGGTATTGTACAGTCTGTCAGAACAGAAAGAAAGTACACCAATATGGTTGTGTTTTGGAACAATAAATTCTTTAGCCTCATGGTGTTCTATAGCAAATGCTCAAAACTGGACAATAAGAGAATGACTAGAAGCTGCACGTACAAAAATCAACTTATTTGAGAGATAACAAAAAGAGAAGGCATGGATTACAGACAGGTTCTTTCTCAGATTTACAAACCATTGGCAGAGTAAAAGAAGAGGAAGATGGAACAGAAACCAATAGCTACAAAATAAATACAGAAACAGAAAAGCAATCAATTTAGACGAGAAAGTGTTACATAAAAGAAAGAAGTTGAAATCCTTACTTCTGCTGCATTCCATAGGCGCACAGTTCGATCGAATGAGCATGTTGCTAGGTGAGTTGAATTCGGTCTAAAACGAATATCTGTAATTATAAGTGTATGTTCTTCTGGAGTGCTCTCTGTCTGCAGTGTATCCATGTTCCAAAGAACAGCCTACTGACATGAAAGACAAATAAGTATCCACTTATTTTTTGTTTAGTGTTTTCCACACCTTATATATGATAAGGAAAGTAGTATAATCAACAGATCAAAAGAAAGAAGAGAACATGACTTAGTTTGATATGAAGTCCTACAGTCACAACAGGTAAACAAAACTGCAGGTGGTCCCAGAGAAGAAAGATAATGCCTTCCACAGTTATCGCTCATTAAATAGGCAAAGGAGCAGTACCTTCTTCTCATGGCCAGCACTAGCCAATAGTTTCCCATCTGATGAGAAATGACAACAGACAACTTTACTGTTGCTTGTCCGAATACAACCAACTTCACTGAAAGTAAAACCTGCAATAGTGAATCTGAATATGGTAAAGTTACAGTTAACCCAAACAATCATGTTAATAGTGGATGGATAAAAAATAAATACCCTTGGACTCTGTATTGTGGTCAGTAGGACTTCGTTTTATTGTGCTAAATAAGTCCCTCCCATCTCCATCATCATGCGAGAGAAATGATTCCACATTATCATCCAAGGAACCTACATCTCCAAAATGTTCCATATCTTCCTGTCGTATGTAAGGATGTTATAAGAAGCAAGACAGAAAGTGAATAGACTGATTCCTAAGATATGCAACATACAGGTAACTGTATGAACATTGCAGATATAAACTGACAAGACACTAACTCTGATAATACCCAAGAGGTCAAAACACTTGATTTATAAATTAATCATACCTCAAAGCTCAAATTGTTTACCATATGAAAAAACAACATTAAATTCTTGTTTTTAGGCTGGTAAATAAGCCAACATTATGAAGGTATATAGATACAATATAATAAGCAATATAGACTAGGAAGCAACTTAGATGAGTTTATCAAAATGCCCCCATGCTCATAACATGTCTGAATTCTGACAGAACTGCTTGTAATGCATATCTAACAAAAAGTAAAATATTACTTCTGAACTTGGTGCAAGTGTTTAAAAAAATTACTTCTAAACTTGGTGTAAGTGTTACATGTATGAAGTAAACGAGAAATTTTATTTAGTATACCAGCTGATTTGAAGAAGATGCAAGACCAGCTGTCCCATCTGGACCATACATCATCAAGCTTTTCTGCATATTGTTAACATGCTGTAATCCACTGGTCATAGCCACTGCATCGCCAGGTGTGTGAGTTGATGGGGTTGAGGGCTGTGAGTTGGGGGAAGGGCCAACTGTGTTTCCCGTGCCAGTACTATTAGCAGCCCCAGAAGAAGTAGGCTGTTTCCTTTTTCTATTATTCTGTTATACGATAAAAAACTACTACATTAATGAGATTAACCAAACAAAGAATATCTTTTAAATGATATTAACTAGAAGGGCCTTTTGCACCTATGACTTTCACAGTAATTAGGTTTTTACATAACTGGTGCACAGACAAATCATCTGATAGCTAAACAGGATCGTGCAAAGCAAAACAAAGATACATAGACTATACCAATCTACAGAAACATGATGAGAAGTGCAAAAGGCATAGATGAAAATTGCTTCAAGGAAAGGATTTGTATCATCACCTAGAATGTTAACTGCAACTATAAAATCCTTATTAGGTTTAGATGTGAGTAACACAACCTGTTGTAATTGTTGCTGTTGGAGCTGGTCCTGCTGTTGTTGAGAGGACTGTTGCATCTGAGGCATCTTCATCTGTTTAAAGTAACCAATGACTCAAAAAGATGTCATAGAAAAAGCACCTTAAAACTAATTACCTTCTCAAATTCAATGGTTCTACAAATTTGTAGTTTTTAGTGATGAAAATTCAAGCTATGAGTATTCAGGACAAAAAGAAAGCATTTTGAAGACAATATATTCTTATTATTTTTGCCTAATATGTCCAAACATTTCCACATGTTTTATGGTAAGTATTTGTTTGACCCCCCCCCCCCCTTTTTCTTCTCCACCCTCCAAGCGCATACTAGTAGATGGTTAACAACAAATACATGGTTTTTACTGATAGTTTTTACCAACTCAGTTTTCAAGCAACTTGTTGCGAAGGATAGAGAGGAGTTAGAGACAGAGAAGAAGAAAAATAGCAAGAGGAATGTCCTACTGTTTAGTAAGATTTTGTCTAGTCTAAAAAAAGTTAAAAAGAAGCATAGTAAGCTTGAAAGAGGAATATCTGCAGCTCCAAGAGAGAGGAGCAGAAGAGGTATAGAAAAAAATAAAATAAAAATGGATATGGTATCAATCAATTTTTTTTCAGGTAATTGAGGATCATATGATTATGAGTAGTTGTTAGAATAGAGGTGGAAGTGGCCTTAGCAGATCAATCTTGGAACTTCTAGGTTGGGCTTACTTGGTGTATTTATTTGTTACAAACATACATATATATATACATATATACATACATATATATGTATATATATACATATATAGATAGATATAGATATATATGACATGCCACACTAAACTTATTCTAAATCTCCATAAATGCTGACCTTCATCAGATACTCTGCTTGATCCTGGGAGGGTACTCTAACATTTGGTGAAGTTGATTGAATAGGAGAACCTATAGATCCATCAGTTCCTGCAGGTTGACCCTCTTTTGTGTTTAAGTTTCCCCTAGGCAAAACCCTTAATCTCCGGGGATCCATGTCTCCATAGCTAGGGGAACTACCAATGTTGCCTTGTGCCTGAGCCTGGGCTAGGAGCTGCTGTTGTTGTTGTGGGGTCAAAAGTTGAAACTGGCTTGGGGTCTGTAGAAAAGGTTTCTGTACTTGTGTTCCTAAAGCTGGTCGTAATTGGTCAATACCCTGCATGATTTGTTAATAACCAGTCAGAATGTTGAATATTCAAACTTAAAACATCAATGCTTGGCATCCTCAGAGGGGGCCAGGAGAAAGGGAGGCTCCAATATGTAACTTACTGTTAGAGGCCAACCCTTTAAAGGAAGCCCACTGACACCTTGACTCAATCCTGAAAAGAGAGGAGAAACTACACGTATCAGTTTCTGCCAAAGGTTAATAACCACAAGTTGACCCAAAGTTGTAACCATTCTCTGATTCATTCATTATAATCAATCCTTTGCTGATAAAAATAAGTCCAAGTTGGCTCCAGAATCCACCGATGGACTTCAGAGTTTAATTGGTCTAAGATTGTGCCAAAAATTAATCACAGTTTGAGTTCCTGTAATTTAAAAGACAAGTTTTGGAAGAAATCTTTTATCAGGGTGTTGACATTGCATTATTACTTCAACAATACTAATTGAAAAATCTAGTCTCAGATCAACAAAGCAAGTGAACAAAATCTCAAACTGGTTCAGTTTTTACCCAGTTTGGTTCTTTGGTTCTCATATTTATTTATAAATATATAATTTATAAATACTAGAAATACACATAATAATTATATTATAAATATATATATATGGCAGTCAGTTCAGTACTTCAGTTAATTGCCAGTTCTTCATATTGGTTGATCGAAACTAAACTGGTACTTTCAGTTTTTCAAAAATGCCGAACCAAAACCAAACTGACCAGTTCAGTTAACTGAAATTTTTGGTTTGGTTTTGTCAGTTCAGTTCAGTTTTTCGGGTTTTTGTTTTTGGTTTTTTATGAGCACCCCTACTTTGCTTAGTGACCTACAATGTGAGTAAATATCAAGGCAAAAATTGCTTGGAGTTGTTGAGTTGTGTACCTTATGCCATATGTTGGGTAAGTCCATAAAGAAAGAAATAGGAGGATTTTTGAAGAAAAAGAGAGAAGAGATCAAATAGTACTATTTGCAGTAAAAGAATTATTGAGTGGATTATCATTTTACCAGAATTTGAACTTTTGAAGGAGTCTCCAAAGAAAAGCTTGGAAGTGGTTTTTGGTCTTTACTAGAGTTGAGAGTTGAGAAACTGTTTTTGAGGTATTCTTCTTTAACTTGTATTGTTTTTCTATTTGCTGGGGACCTCTTGGTTTTTGATGATCTCTCATCACCGGTCTGGATGTACTTTTGAAATTTTATTAATAAAAAATTCCTCTTTTTTATAAATGATTGAAAATTTATTCATAATAATCAGAATGATATTACAATACAGCCTGCCCAAAGGAGAGGCACGAGCTGGTACCTCTCCACAACAACAACAAAGTACTACCTCAGACTAGGAAAAGAAAGTTTACAGCGCTGCCCAGAATAAATGTTCCCTTGTTTAGTTAACCTATCCGCTATGGTATTAGCTGTTCTACCCATCCACTGATAATTAACAGTCATGTTACCAAAAAATAAAATATAACAATTAAAAAATAGAAAAGTAAAATTTGTCAAAGAAAGAAATTCCAACTTAGACCCATGAATTAAGGCCATAGTATATAAACATATTATAAAATATAGCATAGATGACGGAACATGTTGTACTAGGTAAAGATCATATAGAACTCATTGCCTTGGGGAATTGTGATCCCAGACTAGATATTTCTGCCTAAACGCCTTGAGCTAACAAACAAGGTACCCACTTAAGCAACAAAAATGACATGGTGAGCACCTTATTATATACCATTCATATTGTTATATCTTACAAATATGTGTGATTACATTCTATTATATACTATACATCATTTATACTTTGTTTAAAAGTTTTACTATCAAAATTTAAAAGATCAAAGAGTTTTTTTTTTTTTGATCAATAACACCAGCTTCATTAAATTAAGAGAAAAGAGGAAGTATGTATACAAGAGGGGAGATAAAATATCTTAGCTCCCCAAATACAGAATACAAAGAGAATATAGAGAGAAAAAATTAAAAAATAGCCCAAAATACAGACTCCCTATTCACCCCTTGCTTGGCCAACCCATCCGCAAATGAGTTGGCACTCCTCTTCACCCAGTTGTATTGGATCTCAATGTCCCTACACATCCATAAGAACTGCTTCTTTTCATTGTTAAAGTTCCACAAACCACTGTCCTCTTTCTTCAACCAGTTAATCACCACCTTCGAATCACCTTCCAGGATCAATCGGCTGACATTTAATTCCTTTGCTCTTTGAATTCCTTCAAGCGCTGCAAGGATCTCAGCCCTAAGAGAGTCACCTTCTCCAATAGGGCCAGAAAATAGAGCAATAACAACCCCTTCCTAGTTCCTGAAAACTCCTCCATCAAAGTTCAACTTAATGAAACCCAAGGGGGGAGGGGACCAAGAGGGACAAAGAGTCCTCTTGCATCTAGCAGTGGAAGATATCTCTTTCCAGTTTCTTAGCAAGTCATCCATAGGAAAGTCTGAAAACAACTCCAAAGATTTCAGCCAGTGGGCAGCCCTTAAAAGAATTAGGTCTAATAGTTCTTCCAGGGTTCTTTCCTTGTCTAAAAAAATACGTGAATTTCTTTCTTCCCACAATGACCAGCACATTGTTGCCCTAATACTCCTCCACATAGTCTTCCCCCACTTCTTAGGCCATCTGAAAAAAGAATGAGAGAACATCCTTTCGACACTCTCTGGAGGAAACCAAGAACACTCAAAGCGGGAGAAAACCCACTCCCAAACAGTTTTAGCAACCTTATAAGAGACCATGAGGTGGTAGTCGGATTCCCCATTGGCTTTACAAAGAGTACATCTATTAGAAAGTAGACAATAGTTGGGTCTCTTTCTTTGAAGCAAGTCAAATGTATTAATTCTTTCCAACAAAACTTCCCAACAAAAAAAGCCAACCTGAGGAGGAATAAGCCTGCTCCAAATTTCTTTAGCCGGAAAGGACAACCTGAAGGGGACAGGAGGCTGAGTTAAGGTTTCAAAAAACAAAGCACAAGAAAAAGTACCAGAGCTAGGAGTCCAAAATCTGGTGTCTTCCTTAGCAGGATTTAGGAAAACATTCTCAAGGGAGGCAAGCAAAGATACCAAGCTATCCAAGTCTGTATCCCTAATTGCCCTACGCAGGCCTAGGTTCCACCCAAAGCCAGAAGTGGAATCTGAAGGAACCAAGAAAGAAGAGATAGGTTACCACTTACCAGAGTTTAGACCATACCTTATCCAAGGGGAGAAGACGGGAAGTAGATTGTGAATGGATTTCCAAGGAGAAGTAGTTGTAGCCCTTGCCATGATTCCAGGATCCCAACCATTGTCTTCCATCCCATGTATGCTAGCCACAATCTGAGTCCACAATTTATCCCTTTCCACTGAAAACCTCCACAACCATTTCCCCAGCAGAGCCATATTCCTTTTCTTGAAGTTACCAATCCCAAGACCTAGTTTTTTACACCTAGTAACCACCTTCCAACTCACCCTATGATCTCTCTTCTCCTCTCCAGGCTCCCACAAAAAATTCCGTATTAATTTTTCCAAAAGATTGGAGACCTTTGAGGGTATCTTAAACACTGACAAATAGTAGACAGGTAGGTTGACAAGGGTAGACCTAATAAGAGTGACTCTCCCTCCTAGAGAAAGATAATTTCTCTTCCAAGCCGCCAGCCTCTTCTCAAATCTCTCCACTACCGGATTCCAGAAGCTTACATTCTTAGGATTGTCCCCTAAAGGGAGGCCCAAGTATGTCAAGGACCAGTCTAAGATTGCACATCCTAGCTCACCTGCATATTCCCTTAGGTCCCTTACATCCACATTCACTCCCACCACACAGCTCTTATCAAAGTTCACCTTGAGGTTAGAAATCTATACAAAGAGACGTATTGCCAACTTTAGATTTCGGATCCAATTAAGGTTTCCTTCTTCACAGAACAAAATTGTGTCATCTGCAAACTGTAGATGTGTTAAAGGAACCTCCTCCCTTCCTACTCTCCACCCTCTTATCAGATTCTTCGAGTCTGCTCTATGGATCAATCTCCCAAAAACATCAGCAATCAGGGAGAAAAGAAAAGGGGAAAGAGAATCTCCTTGTCTTAGGCCTCTCAACGTAGGAAAGAAGTCAACCACAGTGCCGTTTAGCAGGTTAGAGTAATGACAGGGGTCCTGACACAGCCCCAAATCCACTTACACCATCTACCTCCAAAATCAAAGCTCCTCAAAACCTCCAACAAGAAAGACCAATCAACCAAGTCATAAGCCTTCTCTAAGTCCAATTTACAGACCACACCCTTCTTCTTTGACTTCCTAAAACTCTCCAAGCTCTCATTTGCAATGAGAATCTAATCGGTGATCTGTCTTCCCTCCACAAATGCACCTTGGTTGGGTGCAATAATAGAGGGAAGCACCTTCTGTATCCTAAGAGACAGCACTTCAGCAATAATTCTGTACAAGCTAGTAACCAGACTGATAGGTCTAAAATCCTTTGGTTGAGAAGCCTCCTTCTTCTTTGGGACCAAAGCAATGAAAGTTGAGTTCAGACCCGGATTTATTATTCCCCTTCTATGGAACTCCTCAAAAACTGATATAAGATCATTCTCCAGTATATCCCAACAATCTTGGTAAAAGGCCATTGTAAAACCATCTGGACCCGGAGCTTTTGTCCTATCCATTGAGAATACTACTTCCTTTATCTCCTATAGATCAAAACTCCTTTCTAACCACTCTCTCTTCTCTGCACTTAGAGTCGGCCAATCCAATCCCTCCAACCACACTCTCCCATTCAGAGGTCTTCTAAAAATAGATTTGAAGTGGTTAACTAGAGCCTCTACAATTTCTACTTGGTGGGACAACACTGCTCCTTCAACTTCCAAACTAGAGATGAAATTCTTCTTTCTCCTCCCATTTGCCACTGAATGGAAGAACCTAGTGTTTTTGTCTCCCTCCTTGAGCCACTTACACCTGGATTTCTGCCTCCAGCTGATTTCCTCCTTAACCAGGATGTCCTCCATCTGCTTTCTCAACTTCCTTTCTTCCTCTCCAAAGGAGCCTCTCTCTTCCTTCATGTCCAAATCCTCAATCTGCTCCATCAACACTTGTTTTCTCTCTTCTATTCTTCCAAGCTCTAGCTTACTCCACTCCTTTAATTGTGATTTTAAGTATTGGAGTTTCTTGTGAAACCTCATTCCCTCCCATTCAATTGTCGGATTAGTTTACTCCCACCACTCTCTGACCTTCTCAATAAAACCCGGATGAGTCAACCACATTTTCAAACCTGAATGGGGTAGGACCATCTCCTCTCATTTCCTCCTTGACCAACACTAAAGGCCAGTGGTCTGAAGTAAGTCTTGGAAGAGCTCTAGAAGTTAGATTACCCCAATGTTCCTCCCAATCTGTTGAGAACAAAARTCTRTYCAACKTARAGCAAAWTKGCCTAGATTGAAGGTTGGACCAAGTGAAGTTATTATTTAGGAGAGGAATTTCTTTAAGTTCAAAAGAGTCCACAAATTGGTTGAACTTCCTCATACTTGTTGTCACTCTCTATCCGGGATTGTTATTTCCTCTGTAAATCTCACTATATTAAAATCCCCACCCACACACCAAGGACCTTCCCAAAAGCCTCTAATATCACTCAATTCTTCCCAAAGTTTCTCCCTCTGCCTATAGTCATTGGGGCCATACACGTTTGTTAGTAACCATTCATACCCATCATCCACCTGTCTGAACTTTAGGGAGACAGAATGATCTCCGATTAGCTCCTCCACTCCTAGGAGTAATTCTTCTTTCCACAAGATCACAATCCCTCCTGAGGAACCCCACGAGGGAGCAGCCACCCACTTTATTCCCTTGGATCTCCACACACTCCTAGCCCATCTGCAATCAAAGTCCATTCTTTTGGACTCCTGAAGCATTACCACATCCGGATTAAACTTCTTAATTACCTCTTAATAGTTTTCTCTTCCTCGTGCTGCCCAAACCCCTCTTTTTTTAAATAACAGCTCCATCCTTGTTCTTTTTTCTCTTTTACTTTCCATATTGAAATTTTCAAATAAAGTTGTAGCATTTTTTCGTTGCTAAATGATATGAAATTGTTCTATTATACACTAATTATATTAGTATTATTTTTGAAAATATTCAATTAATATATTTAAATGTTTTATCTTTTAAATATGATGATTTGTGTTGCTATGTTTTGAGAGGAAATTTTATGTTCTTAATAAAGAGAATTGGTACTTTTCAATTAATATGCATGCTAAATGGAATATAAAAACAGGAGTTAGCCAAAAGTTCTCTTTATTTTATAAAATTCTTATCACCTAGGCAACTACATGCCTCAATGTCCCCCAGAATCGGCTAAACACCTTGACAACTATGGTTGGCCTCTATCATTGTTGCCCTTCCCTTCCCACATTATTTTGGGTTAGAATGTGTTTTTCAGATATACATTTTCAATAAATTACGTTGATCTCATTAATAATCCAAAAGAATATTCATATTAAATCATATAGTACAATTAATTTCAGCATCAGATGCAATATAGGAAGCATCCCCTCAACATGCCTGGGATTACCACTGGGTGCTAGATTCATATTGAAGCCCATTTGGGAGTGGACAATTGAACAATGAGACCAGCCTCTTGAAAAATCAGATAATTATCAAAATGAGATTAACTAACTCTGCTTTAGCAAATTTTCCCATTGATTTCTTTCCCTATTTTCTAGTCCTAATTGAAATGGTCTATAGGCTTGATACTGGAAAAGTTCTAGAGTTTTTTCTTTTTCTTTCCATAGTTTAAAGGATTAATTGAACTTCACTTGATGGACTAGAGAAGGATTGCTCTATGAAAATGAAAGGAACCTAGCCCAAGACAACTAAGGAAGGTTAATTGATCTCTTCTTGGAAAATGATGATGGAGATTCAGCAACAATCCCCACAGAAAAAATAAAAAAGTATGGCACTGGGCAACTAGGGTGGGATCCAAGTGAAGTCCCAAATTTCCTATGGTTGTCCAATGTGGAAGGGTATTGGAAAGCCTAATCCTTTCTTCATTCAGGCATCAAATACAGATTAGGAGACGGTGCCAGGGTCCAGTTTGGTACAGTCCCTGCAATAATCTTCCAATTTTTTAAAGTAAAATAGAAATTCTCATTACAAAAAGAGGATACAAGAGGAAGGTGATAAGACACCACCTAAGAGAAAGAAACAACCCTCAAACAAACAGCCACCACCTACCACCAAGGTTTTACAGAAACAAACTTGGACAAAACCACCAAAAACTCAAGAAACAAAACTGCCCGAAACCAAGAACAGCTCCCTCGGAGATATTTCCAGCCCCTAATGCTTATGCCACTAATAGAGAAAGGTTAATTAAAACTTATTATGGGTGGGTCCTAATGGAGCAATTTGGCACCCTAGATTTTGGATAAATAATTGGAGATCAATGACTTCACAGCATTCATGCTAAAATTTCAAGGAAAATCCACCCCAGAAAAAAAAATAAAAGATCTATCCAGCCCTTAATGTTAATGCCCACTGACAGAGAAGGGATAATCAAACATCATTATAAGATAGGTCCCACTGAAGCAATTTAAAACAAGGAATGCTGCCAGCTGCCCCACCCCCACCAAAAGAAAAAAAAACAAGGCTTACCAAAAAGATTCTAGGGTTGCTCTTGGAACCAATCCAGATGTTTATACTTTGCAACCACATAGGGAAGATTCCTCTCAAGCTCAAATGGAACCCAGACACCTACTATACTTGTCAAGGTGTCTAGGTGTATTCTGGGTGGCAGTAAGGCACCTAGTCACCCAAGTCACCTAGGTTGCCTAGGGCAATAAGAATTTTATAAAAATAAATAACATTTTGCTAGTTCCCTAGTCTTATATACCATTTAGCAAACATATTGATTGAAAAACAAAAATAGTTTAATAAATCAATATTTTCAAAAACAATACCAATATAATATGTATATAATTTCATAACAATTAACAAGTAAGGAAGGATATAATTTTATTTGGTAAGAATTTAAGATATAAAATAAAAGAGAAAGGGAACAAGAATGGAGCTGCTATTTTATTTAATGCAAGAGAGAGAGAGAGAGAATAGAAAAAGAAAAACCAAAAATGAAAGAAATCTCTTTATAATTCTATTCTTTCTTTATTTATTTATTTCTTTTTCTCTTCTTAAAACTCTTTTATCTTTTAAATTTCAATAGTAAAACTATAAAACAAAGTATAAATGATATATACTGTATATAATAGAATGTATTAACACATATGTTAATAAGATGTAGCAATATCTCCCACCTTGTTTATTTTTGTCACCTAGGTGGGTACCTTATTGCCTACGCAGGTGCCTAGTCACCTAGGCAACGCCTTGACAACTATGGCAACTACAAAGATGGCCTTCATGGTTCTAAGCAGGCATATTTCCAAATTTCCTCTGCGTTTTATAGCAAGAAACAGATGAAACAACAGACCACCATTTTCTTCATTGCAATTTGCAAGTTAAGGTTCATACTATGGGCCTATATTATGGAAATTTTTAATGTTAGGTATAATATTGCACAAATTTTACGATTTATGATACAATTTACAATCTGAATCATGAATTTGAATTGTTCCAATTGAATAAGATTTTTGCTTGTTTCTACAATTTGATTCATGAATCTTACAATTTACACGATCCATGTGATCCAAATCAAGTTAATTAAGAATTAATTATCCACTATCATTTACTTATTTCTATTTAGTTTTGTCAAGGGAGAGTCTGGAAACGTTTTAAAGCTCTAACTTCTAATCATTTATTTAGGTTATTTAAGATCAGATGTTGAGTTTATTTTCCGTCATATGTAGGTTAAAGAACCATTGTATGTGGGTTATTTGATTTTCAAGTCAAACTTGATTATATCATCTTAAAGAGCACAGACCTTCTGGTTACCTATGAGTGGGATCCATTTCTAGATCCCCAATAAAAATGCACCTTCAAGCGTGTAAGTACAAACTGTCGCATGAATTCAAAACACAGTTTGTATGTATATGCTCGAAGGTGCATTCCTATTGGGGATCCAATAATGGATCCTGCTAATGATTCATGATTTATATAATGACACATACATGCATACATATATATTTATATAATGATTCATGATTTGATTTGATTTGATTCGATTTTCTCTACTACAAAGTACAATTTTCAGAACATAAGTTGTGATAAATTCAGAACATAAGTTATGTGGCCCTCCCAAGAAAATTAAGGAAGCTTTCCATAGTTGCCATACTAGGAAGTAAAGGAGCAAATTTGTCAAGAAACTTTGACCAGCAAGCTACCCTCTAAAATATAATTCATCCATATCAAAATGATATAATCAAACCAAATAGGTAAAAGTTATTTTCYAATGTGAAAATCCCTATCCTAGTAAAAATTCCTCATTATGAAGGAAGAAGTAATTGAGTAAAAAATACCCGAATTAGCTAGTCCAGATTTTGATTGCATTATTCCATGTCCATACATTGATGAAGGATCCATAGGCAGAGATCTTTGAGCCACACCCAAGTTAACTTCACCTTTAATGTCCTATAATGCCAAAATGTAACCAAGACAAAACAATGTAATTAATTCAAAAGCTGCAGGAATAGATGCATAAAACCTAAAAATGGGAAAGCAGTAAAAGGAAGAAAATATAGTTCAAGTAGTTACAGTGGTCTGTTGAGTCCGTGCCTGCATTTGCTGCAATGCAGCAGACACTCCTCCAGAATTACCTTGGACCAAGGGACTGTGCCAGCAATAAGAGCAAAAGAAATGAACATGCTACTAACTCAAGGTCACAGGCACATACATAAGAAGATATACACAAGAAAAGGTCTATGACTGAAGCCATTACCCTGCATGATTAGTTGCCGATTTCAAAAGGGCCATCCTGCTAGCATCAATAAATTGTGGGGATGTCTCTGAATCCATCGAGTGGGGATGTTTCATACGTTCTTCATACATTTTTGCAGCCAAAACAGTGGCCGTAGACTGACCCAGCATTCCTTCAGAGTTCATAGAATTTATTGGACCACCAAGAGTAGGACCATCCCTTCGTTGTAATTGAGCATGCCTTTGCTGCATGAGTTGCAACTGCTGCATTTGGAGCTGTTGTTGGTGCTCTCTTGCCTTCATTTGTTGTGCCTATGCATCGTTCAGAAATTCTGGGAAGGTTCAGCTAACCACTCCCCTAAAATACTCCAATCAAAAGAAATGCCTAATTGAAAGAAGAGATAAAATTATTGCCATATTTAAAAAGCACCTCTATATATGCTGCAGCAACCTCGGAATGTTTCTCATTCGTCCTCGCAATAAAGATATCCCAAAAGACAGACCACCATTCAAATAGAAATCCTCCAGGTGCATCAATTGCTGCATATCGAACTCCAATCCATGAGCTAGATAAAGGGCCGACTTCAAATACTTTAATTATCCTCCTTAGATGCTCCAATTCAATCACAGAAAGAACTATCAAATATGCATAATGGTCCGTAAAGCATCAGAAAAAATTATTACCTACTGGATCTGCAGCAACCTTTCCTTCAGCCATGAAAGCCTTTGCAGAAGCATGCAGATTTCTTTTTAATAAATAATCGTAAATATAAACATCAAGCCTGGCAGGTAAATGAAAAAACGATAAAAAATTGGTAAGCTTTAACTGTAAAAAAAAAAAATTGACTTTCAAGAGAAAAACAGATAAATTAGAACAGTGCAATACATCTTATCCGCTTCCCAGTTGCTCTGAGCCATGGTTGGATTCCACCACTGGCAAAAGAAACATAAAATAGAAACTGAAGAACCGATGAGAAGAGCTAAAACAATGGCAAGTAGCTCCTGCAGTCAACAACAACTTCGCGTCATTGATCTCGGGAGGAAGAATTCAACCCACTTCAATCCGGAGAAGAAGATTGAGCAAAATCAAAACAGAAATTTCGCAAAAAGATGAACAAAGAGACTTGCTTTCAGCAAAAACTAACCTCAGATCCCACTATCTACACGGATCAAAGCCTACATTACTGATCCTGGCTTCCATCCAAATTTGATCTCCATATTCAAACCCTATTTCAAACTCTAGGAACTAAACGAACACCAAATTAATCAAAACAAGCAAGCAACTCAAACATAAAGTTGTGATCTTCAAAACAAATTCCAAAAATGAATGCCTTTCGAGCAACAATCATGATCCAAACTCATACCCAGACTGCTCAGACAGTTTAAACTCTCGAATTTATACTCAATAAAAATCAGAAATTTCACAGCTTAACTAAAGTGAAAATTCATTCAACGTAGACATTTTATATTAAACAGACAATGATTTAGGGTTTCTGATCAGAGGTGAGAACAGCTCAAGTAGCAGCAGGACCTTTAACCGGCAAACGAAAGCMAAAAAAAAAAAAAAACATCTTTTGACATTCACCGCCTGGCCAGAAGTCAAAAATCAAAAATCAAACCGAGTTCCTTGATTCTTTCTCCACTGAACTCGATATCAAATATCCGACGAGCTTGTGGTTCGGGTTCCGCGTCTGTTTTGTACTTGTACGCCAGGTGTCTCCGCTTTGGTTTTTAGTTTAGTTCGGGAAGTAGATTGTAGCTTCGGATAGGGAGATGATCGATGTTTAATAGGTCCGGAGCCGTAGCTATTACGTATGTTAAACATCGAATGGGTTTTCGAGAAGAGAAACGGTCGTTTGCTTTGTCTGAGCGGCAGAGAGAAAATTAACGTGTTCGATGTTTAACGGGTGGGGTCGCCTAGTAATTAATTAGTAGGAAATTGGCGGGTGAATGTTGCTCTTTTGGCCATCATTGGTTTTCTACGTTGGATTTCAGTTTTCTCTTTTGAAGTTAAATTGACTTTTATGCCCTTATAGTGTGAATTTACCGAAAGTCAACCGGAGAAACAGAGTCCGCGTTCTGTGCACCCGTCGGTGCACTGGATGCGTGAAACCGCGAATGGGAGAATGACACGTCGATCAGGCCAACATTAACGTCCGTTTGAGCGTTAACCTTGTATGGTTGATTCAATCGGATGCTTCACGCGGATACGAACCGGTCTAGCACAAAAGGGCCTCATTTCACTGGGAGCTTCTTCCACCGAACCCTACTCATACACCAAACCCTTCCTCCATCAGCGGCGATAGAGTTCCGGCGGTTCATCAACGGCGACAAAAAACCTCCAGCGGCGACATATTCTTCTTCTCCTCTTCTCTTCTTCTTCTACTCTTCATTCTTCTTCTTCGACAAGTAACTCTCGTGGTAGGACCGACGATCATTTTTCTTCTTCTTCGTCTTATCTGATCATAGGTCCGATTCGAAGGACGAACAGGTACAGGTGATAGGACCGGTACTGAAACACAGTAATAGATGAGCGTGAGTGAGGATTCCACACCAGAAACAAAAAAGTGAACTACATTTGATGCTAGTATACGGTCCTAAACTTGATTATATATCAACAAAAAAAAAGGAAAAGAAGAATGAGAGTATTCAGACCGAATATCTAAGCATCATATGGCATATAGACCTGTTCATGGGCCGGGCTGGACCGAGTTCGGGCCGGACTTTCACTTGTCATTAAGGGAAATATGCTAAGCCCGAGTCTGAGCCCGGCCCAACTAACGGGTCTATAACTTGGGCCCAAGCCTGGCCCTGATAAAAAGCTCGAACCCGAGCCCGAAGCCCAACCTAATAAAAAAAAAACAAGTTTCCCTATTCAAATTAGAATTAAAAATTCAGATAGTTTTTTTTTTCCTATTTAAATGAACAATAGGCCTACAATATGGTTTTTTCCCCTTTTCTTTTATATTTTAAAACACAGTTTTACATTCTTAAATCAAAAAATTGATTCAAATGGACATAATCACATTACTCACTTTAAGTCTAATATTAGGTCGGGTCGGGTCGGGCTATTTTAACAAAACCCGAGCTCGGCTCGAATTTATTGCGAGCCAGGCTTTTTGGCCCGAATTTAAGCCCGCGGGCCTATAACCACATTCAAGGCCATCCGGGGGCCGGGCCGGCCCATGAACAGGACTAATGGCATATGGTAGATGCAGCAATTGCTTATCCGTAGGAAATTTTAGGGTTTAACAACATCAAAAAACAGAGCATTCAGAGATTAGGGATTTGTTGAATTTGTTGAATTTTTCGAAATGATTGGTTGCATCCATCCATCCAAATGTTTTGTAGGCTTATCTCAACAGCAATACCTTAATTTCCAAATTGAGATTTCCTATAGACATGTACAGCAAACTGAGATTTCCTACAGACAGGAACAACAAACAACAAAAATGAAAAAGATCTTACTATACAGTTTTATCAATAAGCCTGCATCAGAACAACAAAACCAAAGATGAAATTAAACAAAAAAGAAGAAGAGAAGAGTTAAAAGGTTGGTCATCGCCGCCTACCATCAGAGAAGACGATAAAAAGAGGAGAAGAAGAAGAAGAAAAGARTAGGAGAAGAAGAGAGAAGAGAGAAGAACACATTGCCACCGAAGGTCTCATTGTCATCGTCGATCAACCACCGGAACTCTGTTGTCGCCAATGGAGGAAGGGTAGGGTTCGGTGGTAGGAGTTCTCCAAGGGAAACAAAATCGAAGAAATGAGACCCTTTTGTCTGTGTTCCAGACTGATTCGTGTCCGCATGAATCGGTTCATGTCCGCGTAAACCATCCGATTGAATTGACCAGACCACGTTAACGCTCAAACAGACGTTAACATTGGCTTGGTTGACGTGCCATTTTCTCATTCGCAGGTTCATGCGTCCAGTGGGGTACATAGAACGTGGACTCGAAAAAACATGCGTTAGGCATAGCAGAATTCGGGTTTTATTTGAACCATATGGCACGATTCGTTCGGCCAAAACAATCCTTCTTCCTTCCCTTCACATAGGTACGTACGGCCTGAGGCTTAGAAGTGTAATGTGGGTCAGCTCACATTTTCATGCCGCCCGCACTCGACCGGCCAGTGAAGGTTGGGGTGGGGCCAGACAAGCCCTGGCCCACTGGCCTTGGGCAGGAAGGGCCGGTAGGGACTAACCCGTATTAAACTATCCCTAAAGTTTAGGAAATTGATCTAACTCTACCCCTACTATTTGACTATTGTCTAATACTACCCCCTATTGTTTTGGAAAATTGTTATTGCCGTTAAAATATTGATGGAAGGGCTGAAATGTCTATTTTGCCTTTAAATCAAATTAAAATCTTCAGTTCTTCATCTTCTTCAGTATGGTCTTCGCTGACCAAGTGTCTAGTACTCATCGATCGACGATCTTCTTCACCCACCCCCTTCCCCTCATCAGGATCATCTAGCCCGTCACAAATCTCACTGTCAGACATTCAGCCTGTAAGAGAAAATCTAGAAGAATTGGCCACCATGAATCTCACCGCCCAGGTCCAGTGTTGTGTCCAACGTATCTTGGCAGCTACGGACAATAGGAGCCCAAAGTGGAAGGTTTCCCATTCCACACGCACACACACACACACACACACACACACATATATATATATATAAAGAGAGAGAGAGAGAGAGAGAGGTGAAAGGGCATCACTGGTGAGTTTAAACAGGGTTTGGGAAAACGATGTGCTGGAACCCAAGTGGGAAGAGGGAATCACTAGCGAGGGCAGCCATTTTCGGTTGGATATGTTTTTTCATTTTCGTCGGGATGTGCCTTGTAACAGAGCAACAAAGAGAAAACCCATGGAGGTAAAAGAAAGAAGTAAACAGGGTTCCAACCAGCYAGGATGCTGAGATGACGAAGAGAGGAAGGAGAGAAGAGGGAGTGAGAAGGATGGATGAAAAATGAAGGGGGTGTGAAGATCATCATTGTCAGACACAATTGATGACCTCAATCTAGACTGCTCCCTATTTCTAACAATAGCATCAAACACCGCTGACGAAGCAGATGACGAGAAGCAAGAGCTCGTCTTCAAGGAACATGAGCAGGAGTATGTGCAAGTCCTTTATATGCTCAGGAACGAAGATCTATCGGGTGAGATTTGACCATGTTAGTGGCATTTCAAGGTGAGATCTAGCCATAGATCTCGTTAATGACATTTTAGAGAATTTTGGCTCCGACGACTTGTGTCCAACTACGACGACTTATGGTAGAGAATCCTTCTTTCCTCCCCAACCATCATCAGCAACCACCGGTAACATTAAATAGGTGTGTGCATTTTTCTCCCTTCGATGGTCTCTCTTCCCCACTCTCGAAACTCTCCACTAGCTTACTCAGCTATTGTTGTAGCCTGTACAAACTGCTTTCATCTCCTTCGAACAAACGAAATCAGTTAGTTGTGGAAAATCCATTAGTCCACAAAAAAATCATAGTCTTCTTTGTAATCTTCTCTACAACTTTGTTTTTTCTTCAATGTTTGTGATCCCATTGTCTCTTTTCACCTTCTATATGCACCATACAATGCTCTCCTCTTCGGCTTCCCTTCTTTCAGTCTCCTCATTTTTTGGCTCATCAAAGCCATGCTCGTCGTTTCCTCTTCGCCGCAACTATTCTCATCAAATTAAGCCTCTTTGAGCTTCTAGTGGGATGATAACTGAGATTTCAAGCATAAGCGTTGATAACAATGAGTATGATGACTAGATCAAAGCTCGCAATAGGATCGATCTTCTTCATATCATTACTAGAGTATTGAAAATCGAGAAGGCCTTTGTTGAATTTGAGGGCGGATTCTTTGTTAAGAAGTTCTTCGTGACTGACTCACATGGGAGAAAGATTATCGACCATGGCAGCTTGGATAAGATCCAGAACGCTTTGATGGAGGCTATTGATGATGGTGATTGAGTTTTTTCAGTGTCCTCATCAATGCTTTCGAGAGGGATTGTTCTGCGAAGAAGATGGTAAGGACCGAGCCAGCTTGGTTTGCTGCTATTGAAAGGAAGAAGATGGTAAGGGTAAAATTGGGTTTTAAAAAAAGTATATGCATGTGTGTACACATTTTGATGGAATATTAATAGACGGTAACAGTAAGGGTAGAGCTAGTCAATTGTTAGAAGCAATAGGGGTACTTTAAGACAATACTGAAACAGTAGGGGTAAAATTAAACAATTTCCTAAACCTTAGGGGTAGTTTAAGAAATTTGCCATTATTTTTTTACTTCACTTCAAAAAATTAAATACTCAAAAAACTATAAAAAAATAATGAAAATTTTAAGGAGAAAATGACACGTTGCAACAATAATTTGAAAAAAAAGGTTATCTTAAAATTTTATTCCACATGAATAATCAATTTATACAAAAATATAAAATGATACAATGAAATTGAAAACATGCTATAATAAAATTGAAATTAAAAAATTTACAACGGAATTGAAAAAATTACAAATAAAATTGAAAATCCCAAAATTTATAATAATTTCAAAATTCACAATAATAAAAAATTCTTAAAGTCCCACTTTCTTCTTCTTTTGGTGATACATTGGATGATGTGTCATGTCCTCATTTACATTGCAATATATCTTCTACATCCAATCAATCTTTTGGCCAAATACACACCTCCAAGGTTTCATTTTTCATCCAACTAAAGGAAGGGGAAATCCATCATATGGATGGCCGAACCGTGCTTGATGGTATGGCAAAATTTCAAAAATTTATTTTTACCCTTACAGGAATCGTATTCATAGTTTTAGAAAAACTGCATTTTTCAATGATCATTATTGTATCAAACCAGACGAGATCTGAAACAAAAGAAAGGGAGAAGAATGCCTGATATGGAATCCACACGTGTAGTTCTCAAAGTGGTAGTTCACATCCAAAGAGGGTACCAAAACCAGTTTCCATTGAAGATGGCGCACTTTGAATTGAAGTCGGTTCAGCAACGTAGACCTTCAGCAAGCACTACAATCAAACAGCTTAGGTCAAACAAGGAATGTGAGCATGATGCAAATATGATTTTTCTTACAAAAATCAGAAACCAAGACTGATCAAGATCAGTCACCAGATGGAGAACGAACTAAGGTTTGGGTGGCAAGAGTAAAGGGAGAAAACTGAGAGCAGAAAGGTGATCTCTAGAGCAATTCGCCCTCCTCTATTTATAAGTCTTAAAGATCAGCTCTCCTAATCCAATTAGGAGCTTCCTAATCAAAATATTTATTTGGATATGGACTTTTTAAGTGGATAAGAGCTATGCTCTTATTATAGTGTTGATCTAAGCCCATATCCATACCCATATTCACCCATGTCACGTGATTGCTTTAATCATGGGCCTAAGGCCCATATTTGCTAAATTAAACTATCATGGGACACCCTAATTAATCCAATTAACCATGGGCCTTAGGCCCATTTAACAAGTGGTTCATGTCCCCTTTTAGTTGTTGGGCAAATTGGCTCTCTTTGTATGGCGTGGGACCCCAACAATGATCTCACATAAGTCCATATGGGTTCGGCCTATCTTCTATGACAAAACCTGGCCGAATTCACTGCTAAGCACAATGAACCCCTGAGCCCATCAGTATGGGCTCTTAATAGGCCCAACATTTACACTAAATGGTCATTGAGTCTAGCCATTTCTATAAAGGCCCAAGGACAATGGTCTTAAATTAGATTAGCCCATCAGGTATAACAACTCTAAATGGTTATACTCTTAACCTCTCACCCTTTAATAATCAAACACTATCCGACAGGGAAGGACCTCTCCCTTGGCTGCAAGGTGCAGTGTTGCACTCCCTTGGCTGCAAGTTTGAAATCGACTGCTGGTAGTTTTGGTTTCCATTAGAAAAAGTGCAGTCATGGTCATTCACTTTGTCCGACAAAGAGGTTGATCTTGTCACTATGATCACCCACTCGAGTGAACTCAGACTACCCCAACATACTTAGGTTTTGACCCCCAAAGGATCTCATTGATTGGTACATCAAAGGATCACCCACTCGAGTGAATTCCAACACCTAGTGATATATATATTGCAAAACAAATCTCAAATAAGTTTGAAATCGACTGCTGGCAATTTTGGTTTCCATCAGAAAGAGTGCAGTCCTAATCATTAACTTTATCTGACAAAGAGGCTGATATTCTCACTATGATCACCCACTCGGGTGAATTCTCAGACCACCCCAACATACTTAGGTTTTGACCCCCAAAAGATCTCACTGATTGGCACATTAAAGGATCACCTGCTCGAGTGAATTCCAACACCCAGTAAAGTACCATAATTAAGTCTAGGGGTTATGTGTAACTTTTCAGTTTTGCCCACCAGTTTCCAAAGTTCAGGGCATAAGTAGAAAATGGTATGCATTCGGTGTTTCAAACAAACACACACTACATGTGCTTCAGGTTTAACCCTGGCAGCTGAGACAAACTACCCCAACCTACTTGGCAACACATTAGTGTCAACCTTGGCAGGATAAACTTCCCCAAGTCTATCAAACGACTGAGAACATTCTAAACTAATACGAGTCTCACAAGTGTCCAGTTTAAGGGTAATTACATAAAAACACACCAAATATAACATGAATCAATTATATACTTTTATTCATTTACAGTAAATGTATATGTACATCAATCTGATTGGAGCTAAGACCATACACAGCCTAACACCAACTTCTCCTCTCATCCAGAACCTTGTTTCCTGCACTAAGGGTTTATCCACACTGGAAAGTTTTTATCTTAACCCACGTACAAGGTAAAAGAAATATTGAGCATTAATCTACATGCAACAACCTTGATAGAGGAACAAAACTTGGTATTATTGCAAAGGGCCACGGAGGGAAGGATCAATTGGAACATTGGGTTGTCCATCTAAGAAGGGTGTAATCAACCCCATTTATTCGCAGAAGTAAGACAAAGCATGGTTCCAACATGTTTATACAAATCGGTGCCATATGTCCCAATACGAGTCCTAAGGCAACTAACCTTCTTACAGTTCATTCCAACAATCGATGACATCAAAGAGGACATTATTGACTTTATTAAATATTGCAAGAACATGGAAATGAGGTTCAGAGAGCATTAGGCTTCCGGTAAAAGGGAATTATTGACCCTGTTGCCAACCTCCAAGTCGATGTGTGATCATACATACACGGATTGGGTGTGCAATTAAAGTTTCTCGTCAGCTCTGGCGCCACCGCCCAAACTCCCCACCATGGTAAGCCATCCATCCAATGGTATTATATTAAAAGAATCTATCAAATGACCTTTAGATTGTYCATATTTGAAAGCACTACTAGAACTTCATGAGCAAAACAGGATAAATGAGGAGCATGAGGTAAAGATTGAGAGGCATAATGATTTTATAAATAAGTAAATAAGAGAGCACATCAAGCAAAAGCGACAAATGAAAATATAAGAGTTGGATTTAAGGAAGGAAATTATGGAACTAAAAGAAAGATTGGAAAATCAAAGGAAAAAGTTGAGTGAAGCCCATGTAAACCATCTTGAAACAATGGGGAAATTAGCAGAGGCACTTCAAGAGAAGTAAATGTTGGAAGTCGAAACTAAGGAAACTCACCACCAACTCCATCAAGCTAGGAATGAGGATACTAGTGCCAACATCATATATGAGGAGTTAGTTAACCGCATGGAAGCATATACAATGCAAGTAGCAAATTGAATGGCGACACTCGAAGGCACCTTGATTATTATGGCATTGACATCCCTCCCAACTGATCATGGCTGTAGTATTTCATTTTAGTTTTGAAGAAAAAGTGGATGTAGTGAATAATAATGAAGAAACTTCCTTTTTTTTGTGGCCATTATTGTCTCACTCAAATACCATTCCACTAGGTTGCATCAAACTTCTAACAAACTTTATGTCAAAACAAATATCCAATTTTAAAATCCAAATTGAACATATTCAATTACCATAAATTAAAATTGCCAAAAGTATCAAATTCATCGAATCAGCAAAATCAAAAGTTACCAAACAAAACATCAAGTAGCAAAATCATAAAATCAAGATTCTCAAATTCATTAAATCAACTCATCAAATATCAAATTTAGCAAACCAACTCATTAAATAGCCAAAATCAAAATCAAAGCATTAAAATCGAAACTAAGTTTATTAAATTTATCGAAATTATCAAATCAACTCATCAAATATCAAAAATCGAAATTATGTTTATCAAATTCATCAAATCAACACATTAAATAAAATTATCAAATTCTTCAAATCAATTCACCAAATATCAAAAATCAAAATCAAAGCATAAAGATTTGAAATTAAGTTTATAATTCATCAAATCAACCCACAATAGAATCAAAATTATCAAATTCATTAGAAATCAAAATAAAAAATCAAAATCAAGTTTACCAAATTTATCAAATCATCTCATCAAGTGTTGAAAATCGAATTCTTTGTCTTCTATCATGCAATTAGTAAGTAATATTTGGACCTACTCCAAGCCAACACGAGGACTAATAGAATTGTAACCTGGTCCTTCGCTCCCACCATGGCATCTAAAGGCACGACCTTAGAGGGCTCAAGGCAGTAGGACACGACCAATGTGAAAACTGTTACACCAGCTACCATCTCAAATAGTGATTTTCTCCATATTTAAGAAAAGCTTTCAGAAATGTCTACTTGGGTGGATTCACTCTCATAAAGAAATGCTACTAACCCCCCAAACCATCTCCCAAATTAAAACCTTCACCATCCCCACCACTACTTGGATTCCTACCCCATTCAAATTCACCGCTGGTACCACATTGCTAATACCAACCCACAACACCAATAGTCAACCAAGTGAATGACTTTGAAAAAGAAAATCCTTGGTCTTCTAGTCTATCGTCCTAATCAAGTTAGCTTCACTTTCAGACAATCCTATGAGGGAGGAAATGGAGAAAATGAAGGAACAAATAAAAAAATTATAAGGGGTTCATAGACTATGAACCACAAACTTTAGAGAAATATGCTTATAATCTGATGTAGTACTCCTAAAAAAATTTAAATTACCTGATTTTGAAAAGTATGATGGAAAAGGGTGCCTTCAAACTCACCTTAGGATCTTTTGTAGAGATATGTTTCAATATGGGTCAGATGAGAATCTCCTTGTCTAGGTGTTCCAAAAATGTTTGACAGGAGATGCACGGGCCTAGTTCACCATGTAGGACCCTACAAAGAAGAAGTCTTGGAAACATGTTTCAGAAGCCTTTTTCGATCATTACTCCTTTAACATGGAACTGGTTCTCGATCAAACCGACTTAGAAGCCTTGTCACTGAAGGAATGAGAATTTTTTTTTTTGACTATGTGTATCGGTGGAGTGAAATGACATCAAAACTAAGGTATTCGATGCCTATGGAGGAAATGGTAACAATGTTCATAAAAACATTAGGTGATCCATATTATTCAATGTTGATTGTCCTGCCACTTAAGGATTTTAATGAGGTTGTCAGGGGGCCACCAAGATTGAGGAGGCCGTGAGGTAAGGAAGAATCAATCCCTAAATTGGGGCATTTGGCCCATACCAAACCTAAGCCCCCCATCAAGAAGAAGTCAGAAAGTGAAGTGCACGCTATTTCCTCATCCTCTTACCAACAAGTTTGGCCTAACTTTGTTGCAACCACTCACCCTAGCAATCCCCGACCACCATTTTGCTTACCTACACCATCACCGCTAGTGCCTATCACACCCCAACCATTTCGTCCAGTGCCAGCTCTACAAGCATATCAACCGCCCACTCTCTAACAACCACTGATGGTAACCAACCAACACCCTCACATTTAGAATGACAAGAGGATGAAGTTTACTCCCTGCCATACCCTCACTCTCAGTTATTGCCTGCATTGGTCAAAGAAGGGTACTTGAGTTTGTTAACTTGGAAACCAACACCAGAACCCACACCAAAAGGGTACCATGAGAATGCCCATTGCGCCTACCACCAAGCCCATTGGCAACTTAAGTATGCAATTCAAAGGCTGATTGACGATGAACACATCACCTTTGAAGCAAAGCAACAAAAGCAGCAACCAATGGGGATCACTAAAAATCCATGCCACCACATGAAGTAGGACCGAGCAATAGCATTCATTGCATCAAAAAAGATAACCGGCTTATGGACTCTATAGTGTTGATTGTTCTAATTGGGACCCTACCTACAATACTAGTACCACGCACTCAACCACCATTTGCACCATCAAACCTCCATTATGCATCCTAGTCCTTTCCACATAGTCTACCAATAATCATTTCACCCCTTCCACCGTATCTAKTAATAACCTCCTACAAAAACTTTTCATCATTCCTTACCTAGAACTCTGCGGAGAAAATTTATTGAAATTCCCTCGGAACTATTAAACCGAGCCGGTAGTGGCACATGTAGATCCAGTTAACCCAAAACCTAGGTTTTAATTTTTGATACAATATGCCTGATACGGGGCATATCGTATCGTATCTTTTAAAAATCGATATAGGATACGCATGAAAATCAAATGTTTCATCTTTTTTAATGCGTATCAACGAAAAAGATACAGCCAAAAACTAAAAAAAATTAAAGGGGGAAAGCAAGCTTCTTTTCCAAGAAATAAGCCTTATTTCACCCCCAAATGACTCTAAAACTCCAAACTTCATTCCTAGAGGRCTAGATTTGCAAAATTTTGCAAGAAACAAGTGTGAATCGTCAATTTTTTTTAAAGATTTTTCAAAATTTGAAAAGATATGGCAAAAATAGTTTTTTTTCAATCTTTTATAATATCTTGTGATTTTTTTTCTTGAATGTTTAAATTTATGTTGATCTACATTTCTTACATTCAAAATCACATTTTTTTTTGTGCTATCAATAGATTTATGGAAATTTCATGAAGATATTTGGGAAAAATATAAATTAACAAAAATTTTGAAAATGTAAGTTTTTTTCTCTACTTATAAAGACTAAATATGTTTTAGATCTATGGATTTATCTATATATCCTTAGAGCAATTGAAATATCTTCTTTAATATATACTTTTTATTTTTATATTTTTAGAAATAATAATAATAATTAATTATATTTTATCATTTGATCATAACAAGGGAATATATTATAATTCTATGGATGATTTATCATATCCATAGACCAATTGAAGTTTCTTCTTTAATAATTTTTTTAGAATTAAAAAATAAATAATTAATTAATTATATTTTATCATTTGATAACAATGATTGAATATATTATAATTCTATGGATGATCTATAATATCCACAATTGAAATTTCTTCTTTAATAACTATTTTTTGAATATATTATATAATGTTTTATTTATTTTTTATAATTTTTAGAAATGAATAATAAATAATAATTATTTAAACAATAAATAATTATTAATTATATTTTCACATAGAAGTTATGCCAATGCATGTTTTATGGTTGGATAGGAAAGTTGGGTTTTTCTCATCCCATAAAACATTAAAACTTAAGAATTATAATTTATAAATTATAGTTAAGCATAGGATTTTTAATGAAATTATAATTAGCTATAATATATGTCTTCATAAAACCATTAAAATCTATTAATTTAATGTATATACACCTCATTGAGGTCTTATATTTAGTGTTGTTGATGTATTTTTATGATTTATTAATGTATTTATAGTGTTCCCAAGCGTATCTATATGTATCTTAGTTTTTCTCTAATACACATGTGTATCCAAGGCGTATCCCAATACATATCTTAAAATTGCCTTTCTGATACACTTGGCTTTTCCGATACTTTGAACCTTACTCAAAACGTAGAGCCTTATTAAGATTTGGAAGATTTTTGCCCTCAAGACAGGTGACAGGGGTAGTGTATAAAGGAAAGGTTAAGAGGGGGTAGGAGCTRGATGAAGAGAACAAAAACAAGGAGAACGACTCATATATATATATATATATTATTTATATATTTTATATATATTTATATAAATTATAATTATATAATAATATATAATATATTAATAAAATAAATATTTTTTAAATTTTATTATACTAATATCTTTAATTATTGTATATACAAGCCATTGTATACACAAAATTCATATAAAATTAAAATTTTAAATTTTTTGTCAATTTTTAAATAGCTTTGGCCCGATGCACGGCCCGACCTTGCCCAAGGCTCGGCCCACGGCCCAATCGACCCCTAAATGTTTCACCAGGGAGGGCGGCACGGCCCGACACGACCCACTTTACACCTCTAGGTGTACCTATTTCAACACTATTGCATTTTGTCAAACCTAGTAACCCATAAACCAAGCCTGAACCAACACCAACCCCTCAAGGCAGCCTTGAACCCCCTTGACATCCCAGATATTTCGTTTCTTTTTCTTGAAAACCAAGAAAGTTAAAAGGACATCAGCTCATCATCAAAGGCCCAACAAGAAAAGGAAACTGATGTGATCCACATGCCTTATTGTCCCATAGATTGGGGCAGGGTGGACATCCCTATTGGACAAGAGGTAATTAAAGAGCTCGAGGATTGTGTTGCTTGCGAGTCCTTGCATGGAGATGTATCTGTGATAGGAAGCGAATTCATGAAAGACCCTACTCAGTCAATTGTCCCGTTGCAAGAGCTTGTTCTTAACTGGTTTTTCTCTAAGTACCTTCGGCCTCGAGGCCCCTTCTCTTGAGGTTTGTTAACTTGTAATTTTTAGACCAAGGGGTCAATGCTTTCTACCCTGTATCTCACTCCCGAAAGTAGTTTTTGTACTTAATTGAATCAAATGAAATGAAAATCCATTTGTTTGAACTACAATTGAGTCGATCCCCCTCAAAAGGGTAGATAGGCAGCCTTGGTTCACAACCTTGGCCCGACTACTTTTTTTTGCAAAATCTCCTTTTTGTCAAGATTCAATTCTCATATTTATTCCTCCTTTTCATCTTAAAGGAACTCGAACCCATTTCACAAGCCTATGACTTCGACTTTGAGTTAGCATTTGCTCTCATGGGGATAGAGGAGGAACCTCCGAAAGAGGAGATCCCTCAAAGCATCTTGATCAGATCAAGCGGCATGAGGAAAGAAAATCATAAGCTAAATTGGAAGAAATTAATCTCGGAACGAATGAGGGTTCAAAGTTGGTTAAAATTGGGAGTCATTTGAGCCCAAAGCAGATATTTGACATGATAGAGTTGTTGAAAGAATTTGGGGATGTGTTTGCATGGTCTTACAAAGACATGCCAAGATTGGACACAAACTTGGTGGTATATAAGATTCCCATATATCCCAATGCAAAGCCAATAAAGCAAAAGCTGAAGAAACTCCATCCAAAGTGGTCTCTGAAAATTTAATAAGAGGTTAAGAAGCAATTTGAAAGTGGGACTCCTAGAAGTGGCAACCTACATTGAGTGGTTAGCCAACATTGTACCAATGCCTAAGAATGATGGAAAGGTCAAGATGTGCATGGATTTTCGGGATTTAAATAGAGTTAGTCCCAATGATGATTTCCCCTTACCAAACATTGACATTCTTGTTGATGATATGGCAAGACATGAAATGTTTTATTTCATGGATGGATTTTCATGATATAACCAGATCAAAATGGCAGAAGAAGAGAAAGAAAAAACATCTTTCATAACATCGTGGATAACCTTTTACTACAAGGTCATGCCATTTGGGTTTAAGAATGCTAGGGCAACTTATTAGAGTGTAATGACAATACTTTTCCATGACATGATCCACATAGAATTAGAGGTATATGTGGATGACATGATTGCCAAGTCCAAAAAGTAAGATAATCATTTAAAGGACCTTAGGAAGCTATTTGAAAGACTTAGGCAATTCTACCTTATGTTAAACCCCCAGAAATGCATATTTGAGGCATCATCAGGTAAGCTATTGGGCTTTTTCTTTAGTTGAAGGGGGATTGAGATTGACTCTGCTAAGATCAAAGCAATTATTGAGATGCCTTCTCCTAAATAGAAAATGAAGTCAGAATTTTTTTTAGGAGTATTGTAATATATTTGCAGATTCATATCACAACTTGCACCAATATATGAGCCAATTTTCAAATTGCTAAGGAAAAATACCTCGATGAAATAGAACCAAGATTGTTAAGAAGCATTTGACAAAATCAATTATTACTTGACCAATCCACTAGTATTAGCACCCATAGGCCTAAGGAACCCTTACTCATGTATATGTATTTTTCAGTACAGGAAGATTCCGTTAGATGCATACTAGGGTAGCATGGTGAGATGGAAAAAAAAGGAAAGAACCATTTACCATTTGAATCAGAAATTATGTGACAATGAGACAAGGTATATTGTGCTACAAATAACATGTCTAGCTCTCGTCTAGGTTTGTCAGAAACTACGCTATTACGTGTTAACCGATCCTGTGTTGCTCATTTTTAGAATGAACTCCATCAAGTATCTAATCGAGATACTTGTAATTACTAGTAGAGTCTTGCATTGGATCATGCTCATTTCTAAATATGACATCTAGTATGTGATACAAAAGACAATCAAATGATAGGCCATTGTAGACCATTTAGCTGATAACACCATCTTAGAGTATGAGGTAATCCCAACAAATTTCCCAAACRAAACCATTTTGGAGATACAAGCGGAAAAAAGGTGGATGGCATACTTTGATAGAGTATCAAACCAAAGTGGATAGAGAACGGGAATAATCTTTGTGGACCCTCAAGGCACTCACTTTCCTTTATCTATATCCCTGAACTTTCTTAACACTAATACTATATGTGAGTGGGAAGCATGCCTAAGAGTAGTCCAAATGGCATTAGATGGGGCGTCGATGAATTAGAAAATTATGGGGATTCTTTCTTGGTCGTTAGTTAAGCCAAGGGTGTTTGGGAAGTATGGGATGAACGTCTGGCATTGTATCATAATTGTCTCAAGGAGTTGATCAAAAAGCTTAAGTGCATTGCCCTTAACTAGCTGCTTAGAGAAGATAATTACTTTGCAGATGCTTTAGCTTTCCTCGAATCAGCCATGGGCTTACCTCTTAAGATAGCAGTACAACCAATTGATTTAGGTTGAGATAGTGAACCTGCCTATGTGAGCAATATACTAGCATTCACAACAGAAGATGAAGAATTAGATGGTAAACCATGATTTTATGACATCAAAAATTTTTCTTGGAGCATCAAAAACTTGTAGGAGGGGTAAGTCCCAAGGTGAGAATAACTATAACCAAGCTAGTGGGGAATTTCATCATATCAGGAGGAATATTATATCAAAAATCCATAGGATTACCTTTGTTAAGATGTTTAGATGAAGAAGAAGCACAAAAAAAAGATAAAGGAGGTATATGGTGGCATATGTGGCCCTCACATGAAAGGGCTTATATTAACCAAAAAGTTGTTTTGAATGTGATTTTATTGGATGACAATGGAAGAGGTTTGTTTTCGACATGTTCAGAAATGTCATGCTTGTCAAGTCTTTGATTGAAAGACAAATGCACTTCACTCAGAGTTGTATTGTTTCATTACACCTTGGCGTTTCTTGGTAAAGGGAAATGGCATGCTTATTCTGCTACAACCTGCAACAAATGGGCATAAGTTCATCTTGGTCGCTATTGATTATTTCACTAAGTGGGTATAAGCAATGTCTATAGCCCACTCAACAATGTCCAAAATAATTTAATTCATTAAAAGCAACATAATTGCTAGATATGTAGCATCTTGTGAGATTATCTCAGATAATGGAAAAAATTTCACTGAAAGARAAATCACAACCATTTGCAATCAATTCAAGATTATGTAGTTGCTTTCATCTCCTTACCAACCACAGATGAATGGAGCAATAGAGGCTGCAAATATGAATATTGAAAAAATTCTAAAGAAAATGTCTCTTACCTACAAGTCTTGGTAGGACATGTTACCATATGCTCTTTTGGCTTATTGCACGTCATTTAAGACATTAACTAGGGCAACACCATATTATCCGGTGTATGGCATGGAAGCAATCATACCAATGGAAGTTGAAGTGCCATCTTTGCGTTTGATATTAGAGTTAGAGATTCCGGAGATAGAATGGGCGCAAGCACGTTATGAGTAGTTTGTATTCTTAGATGATGCAGACTAAGAGCCATGATCCATACTCAAGCCTATCAAAGGTGAGCAGAACATGCATTCAACACTAGGATACAACCTCGAGACATAAAGCCGAGTGAATTAGTGCTCAGAATAACCATTTCGAATAGGCCAGAAACAAGGGGCAAGTTCACTCCTACCTACGACGACCCTTGCATTGTCAAAAAGAGGTTATCCAAAGGAGCACTAATATTTAATAGAATGGATGATGAAGACCTCACAGAGCTAATCAACCTAGATCAAGTGAAAAAGTACAATGCTTAATTTGTAATCCATTCATGTACCAATTGTTATTAATGAAATGAAGGGAGGCCACCTTTGGTTGTTTTTTTGTTACCTTTCCTTTTGTCCAGTACAGTTGTAATAACTCGCTAGTTAGATAGTTGAACTTTGTGACATTTTCCTTAAATGTCCTGACATTTAGATAGTAGCAGTCATTGAAGGTAATGCAAAATAAATGAGACAGAGAAGGAGAAATTAAAGGACGAAACAATAGGGAGAGAGGGAGAGATAGAGAGAGGAAAAAGAAAGAAGAAAAGAGAAAAATAAGATGAAAAACAAAGAGAATAAAGGAATAAAGGAAAAAGATAAGAAGGCTATAAGGATTACAACATCCTGGTGACCCATGAACCAAGTTGTGTTAGCAATCAACCTACAATTGAACCTTAACCACATTTTGTGCTAGCACTAAGACCTCCTTAATCAAAGATAAAATCAGGAACATGGAATTAGACGACAAGGAAAGCATCTCCCCACCCTTGTGTGGCAATGATGGGAGGAATGAGTGGAGAGAAATAACAAGTAAACGCATGGCTTGAAAGGGAAGAGTGAAAACTCAAAAGGGTGCTCTGAGTAAAAGCATTAGGTCATGGCAGAATCAAAATTCACCAACCCGGATGAAAACTAGTAATGGCTCCGGTGCACAACAATTAGGCGACACCTAGACTTGGTGAAAACCCCAATTGGGGCCACTAAGGGAAAAAATGGCAAAAAAAAGAAAAATAATAAATAATAAAAAAAGAAAAAAATGGTACAACTTATCAGTAGACCAGGAGAGCCTTTCGTTAGCATGCTCTCTCATTTATTCGTGTGAGTGCAAAGTCTTCTCTTTCTTTAATTCTATAAGAAATYTTACTTCAGTGTTTGAGACACCTCCTAATTCCGGGAATTACACTGAGACTAAAGTTAGACCAAGGTTATGTAAGGCTCACAGCTGGATAGAGTTAACATTGACTTCGCCTTCATTTAAGGTTATGCACCTACAACATTCTTCCAAAAAAAATAATAAATAAAATAAAAAAAATCAAATACCATCATCAAGTATCAAAATTATCAAATTTATAAAAAAATGATCAAATAATCAAATAACAAAATTATCAAATATCATCAAATCATCAAATATCAAAATTATCAAACTCATCAAATCATCAAATATCAAAATTTATTAAATAATCAAATATTGAAATTATCAAATTCATCAAATCATAAAATATCAAAAATCAAAATGATCAAAGTCATCAAATCATCAAATATCAAAAATGAAGTTTATCAAATTATCAAATCATCAAATATCGAAATTATGAAATCATCAAATTCATCAAATACCATTAAATCATCAAATATCAAAGTTATCAAATTCATCAAATATTGAAAATCAAATATCATCAAATCATCAAAAATCAAAATTATCGAATTCATCAAATATCAAAATTATCAAATATCATAAAATATCAAAATTATCAAACTCATCTAATTATCAAATTCACCAAATCATTGAATATCATCAAACCATCCAATATCAAATATGAAATTCATCAAATCAAAATCAAATCATTAAGTATCAAATTCATAAAAAATCATTAAATCATCAAATAATCAAAGTTATCAGATTCATTAAATACCAAAAATCGAAATTATCAAGTTAAGTTCATTAGATATCAAAAACCGAAATTACTGAATTGTCAAACATCAAAGTTATCAAATTAGCACAAATCATCAAATATCAAAATTATTGAATATTGAAAATCAAATTAAGTTCATCAAATTATCAAATGAAATCAAATCAACAAGTATCCAAATCACCAAAAATTGATATTAAGATTCAGCAAATATCAAAATTCATTAGATGACAAAAGTCGAAATTAGGTTTCCCAAATTATCAAAGTCATCAAGTACTCAATCATCGAATTCAAAATTACCAAATCCAATCAACAAAAATAAAATTACTTAAAAAAAGAGAAAAAGGGAGAAGAAAAATAAAGAATTAGGATATCAAAAATCAAAGTCAATCCAATTGTCAAGTGAAATCAAATCATTAGACAATTGAACCAAATCAATGTATTAGGTATAAAAATGCAATTGAGCATTAGAAATCTCAAGACAAGGTTGATATTGAAATCAAATAAAGTGATTAAAGTTGTCAAAAAAAGAGAGAAACAAACAAGACAAAAAAAAAGAGAAATAAAAGAATCAATGACTTCTTCTAGGATGGCACCGCTTTATTGTTTGCGTGATAGTTTCATTTGCCATTAAGGCCTGAGATGGTACTACACTTCTAAGCAAAGGTATTGCACTACATCAACTTCGACCTTGACCTAAATTCTAACAACAAAATTTCCCCTCTCAACCTCTTGCCCCTTACAAAAACCTCTAAGTGCTTCTTTTTCTTTGTTGATTCAGCAGCTCGCTACCTCCAACAAAGAGGGGTAGCTGTTAGCACTCAATTTTTGCTCAGTCCCTTTTTTGACCCATCTCCTACATTACAGACGCCCGATCAGATACACCAATCTCTTTAAAACATGTCAAAACCCTAAAAAACCGAAATTTAGCCCAAATGCCCATAAATCTATCGTTAAATCTACACGATTCCCTTTCGATGGTCTTGATTGTGCCACATCACCATACTTGATCCATGACCAAAGTCTATCATGTGAAACAAAATCATTAACAATCAACCACACAAAATTTCAGCCCTAAATTCCTTGATTTAGCCTATCATCCATCAGAGGTTTCATTTCAAAGCGTCTGACACTACGATGCTTCTTTAGCCTAAAACCTGTGATCTGTATATTTGACACAATCAACCCTCCTAATAGCCTCATAATTCCAACCCATACCTACCCACCAAATTTTATCTCAAAATTCCCTCTTTTGACCCATCATCAAACCTTGATTATGTTTTGACGAATCTTATTAATAAAAAACTTACTTGTCATAGATCCTCATCATCTAAGCCTTATTCGACCAATCAAACCCTACCAACATGTTCAAAGACCCAAAAACCCCAACATGTTAAATTCACTTCTTAATTCACCCGTTTGATTGTTAAACTAGGAGGATGTCATTCCAACGTACTAGATTAAATCATCACATTATCTATCCTAACTTAGGATCTCAAGAGGGTAGGGACTAATTTCAGCTCCTTACTTGACCCCATTAAAACACCTAGTTCAATTAATTTGAGCCTAATAGGCTTAAAAAGCTCAAAATACCAAACAAACACCCACTCAAAACTAAGAAAAGGCAAAGCCACATTCAAAAGTTCATCAAATTTACGTTTTTTTTTTGCCACTATTAACCCAAATATAGGGTTGCAACGTCTGGCACACCCCAAGCCCTCATTGGATGCATGAAATCCATAAAAAGCCTTCCAAAACACGAGAATATCTGTTGTACAAAGGAGGAAGGGTCAACTGAAGGCCATTTCCTTTAAAAAACCTTGCTTATTTTGGTGAAAGAATTCTGCTAAACCACAGGCACTATAGCTGGACGAGTTTTAGACCCATTTCCTTTCCTTTTCCTCTATAAATTGAGGCCCAGCTTGAGCTTGAGGGGGGAGAAGAGAAGAGCATTATTCCAACCTTTGAAATGCATCCATTTTACTGAAAACCCAAAGTCATTTAAATTCAAGCCCTATATCTGCTTCCCTTATTTTCTAGGCTGAAGATTTAAAGCTAGAAACACTTATTTCAACTTGATAGCTCGTCCATGCTTCATTTGAAGTTTTTCTAGCTGCTGGAAAACTTTCCTCAATGTTGCACACGAGAGGTAAGTCTCTCATTCCATTRTCTTTTTTTCTAAGTTTAAATTCACAAATCTTTATTTTCAATGTTTTGGGTTGCTTAAGGTCTTGAAATTGTGGGAAACTTGCATTCTCGATTTTATCCGGATTGAAAAAAAGAGGTAGAGAGGTGAGGGTCTTACAAAACTCGATACCTAAGACATCACCTCAAATCAATTATGGGTAAAGTTGGGAGTGTTTTCACAAGATTTCTAGAGTTTTGAGCAACCATTTTCATTGGTGTTTTGCTATAATTTGAGCCTGAATTGTTTCCGTTTTGGGCTGCTACAGCAACTTGGAGAAAGGGGTGCTTAACACCTTCCCTTTCCCAATCTTTCTAGATTTAGAATCTCTTGGTTGTGTGTTTTTCGTAGGGAGAACGAAGTCACTATCAAAGTCAGTAAACCGAATTTTTGAATCTGAAATAAGGGCCCATTTCCTCTAAAAAATGGGTGGCGACTCCATTTCGTTGTATCAGCCATGAGCTTCCTAGAAACTTACAATGGGTAATAACAAATCACTATAAGTTTGGTAGAGTACTATCATAATATATCGAGAGTTCCCATCCCTATGGTGTATAAAGTGTTAATTCCAAARTAAGGAAGTTGAGTAAATTATTCTTAATGAATTCATAATCCTTATGGGTGGTGTGGATAGTTGCAATACATACTTGATGAATTCACCTATATGAGTGTGGAGGTGGGCCGCCTCTTATGAGAACAAGGGTTGTGTTTTCTAGAGTGCTCATGAAAATCTAGGTATGGGTGCATGGCCAAAACACACCAAACTGTGAGAACCAGTTGTTTTGGAGGGTAAGACGTGTGTTGTAAGTGCATGTAGCCATCTAGGTTACACTCAAGGAATTTGGTTAAAGACTTAGTTTCACTAAATTTTAGTAGCACATGCCTTATAAGCATTAGGTGTCAATTCGATCCCAAAAGACATCATCACTAATTTGGTTAAAGACTTATTTGCTTTTTGTCTGCTTTTGGAGGTGCTTAAGTCTCACATGGATTAGGAAGAGCACTCCAATTGGGTTTATCTTATACCTTGTGCTTTTGGGTTGTGTCTTTGAGGCATGTGGAGAAAGTACATTTGGACCATCACATGCACGCCTACACCCAACTGGGTTGACACACGCACATGCCCTCCCGCCACGCCGTGTTGTGTTGTGTTGTGTTGCATGCGTAGGTCCTTGGCCCTTACTTAATGAGCATTTTTTTTTGTGTTTTTAAGTACATYGAAAGTTGCCTTTTTGTGTGTGGTACTTTGCTTTCTCCTACTATCGGCTTTTCCCTCTCTCTGTTGAACGTATTGGGCATACATAATAATCTAGTTCATCGCTTTGGGTTGTGAGACCACACAACACCAAGGCTGAGAGCTATTGTATCATGGAGGCCGATCATTGGGATCTTTTTGCACCAACAAAAATATTCCAAGAGGTAGCGAAATCAGTTTTAAGGAGAGCGGACATTTGCCACGAATTAACTATACTGATAAGTTTTCCATCTATTTCTTATTAGTTGCTACATATTTTTTCCTATAGTTCAAATTTCCTTGGATTTTTGGTTTCATTACTATTATAGCCATATTACATTTTTATTTTTCTAACAGGCTACATTTGGCATTCCTTATTATAATGACTTATCTCATTTTTGTAGTTAAAATAACTCTATGAACACTAAGTTTTTAACAACTAAAGGAGGACAATTCCTTAAAATAACGAATGCCAAATACAATCTTTAGTCAGGAAGTTTACTTCTCTTAAATCTTTGTATAGAAACCCAAACTTAACTATTTGTGAACATATAATGGCTATGAGGGCAACAATCTTTAGTGATAGGTCATTTTGGTGGGGTAGTCCTCCCCTATGATTGAATGAGTTTTTCATTTCTCAAAAAAAAAAAGCATAAATTACTAAAACCTCTCTTGAAGTTTCTAGTTGTTGCTACATGTCATGAAGTTTGGTAATTGCAATCATCTCCCCTAAACTTCCAGACGTAGTTGTAAGTAACCCTCTCTATTCGAATCCTCTAAATAGAGGCATGAAAATGTTCAAAATACCCATTTAGTTCCTTTTGGCCAAAATGTTTATTTTTCAAAATTTTTCTTCATATGAATTGCTACCCAAATCCTTCTAACATCTTTCTAAAATTGATTTATTTTTCAAATTTGTCCTTCATATCAATCACTCGAAGCTAAAGTTGCAACTTTAAATTCTCTCTTTTTTTTGTTGTTCATAAAGTTTGTATTATTTTTTTTTCTATTGAAACTAGCCTCAATGATAATTTCATGGGTATTTTGAACATTTTTGTGCATCTTGTTAGATTATTATAAGGGTCAATTTGCAACTATGTTAGAAAGTTCAGGAGAGGTGATTGACCATTTGAAAGAAACTCAGTTAGTGTGTTTGGATGAATTATTCCAGCGATGGTGCAATTTCGAATCTCTGCTATTATCATCTCTATGAGAAAAGAATTGTGTAATTACTTGAGATTTTTTATATGATGTTGGATTGTTCACTTAAAAAAAAATAACAATTCCGGTGTCGGTGTCAGGTATGAGTAATAAAAAAAAAAAACTAAGAATAGGAAAGGTTTCAGGAATTTCTTACCCATTATAAAAAAAGAGAAATGGACGAATCATCCATTGTCCAAATACCCTGATTTTATAGTTCCAATTCTACCCCTCTTTGATTTTTTATTTCTAATTTATCCCCTCTTAAAATGACTGAAGCGAATGAGACAAATAGATTTTGGGCATCCTACCCCTCCTTGATTTTTTATTTCCAATTCTATCCCCTCTCCCCTCTTAAAATGACTGAAGTGAATGGGACAAATAGATTTTGGGCATCCTAGCCCTCCCTGATTTCTTATTTCCAATCATATCCCCTATTAAAATGCCTGAAGTGATGGGGACAAGTAGATTTTGGGCAAACACCCTCATTTCTTCAATATGATGCTCCTAATTTTTATTTTAATTAAATAATTAGTTTAAATGGAAATTATATTATAATGTTTTTAAATGTAAACAAATTCTCTCAAAAAGAAAATTGAACAAAAAAATAATCTCTTAAACAGAAAGAATATGTAAATGCTTACTCATTATTTATGTATACCCCATATGCATTTTATATGTAAATTTATTTCAATTTTTTGTAACTTTTAAGCATTTTTTACATGGAAATAATAATAACAAATTTAAAAACTAATTATTCCAGTAATAAACTACCAAGAGCATCTCAGTTTATTTTCACAAACAAGCTAATTGCCACTCTTTCTAGACCTAACAAAAACAAATAATCAAAGATTGCTTACACCATTTATAACTATTAGCTCAGCTCAGAGAGAGAGAGAGAAAGACATGTATTTGGAGAAATGGATGAAGTTGTGGAGAGAAAGAAGAGCAGAGCCAATACCCAATACCCAATACTCAAAATCCACTCCCTATGACCCAATTCATAAAAAGACTGAATTCAAAAATCACTCTTCCCCCGACTTTTGCAAATATATCAACTTTTCCTAACATAAGGCTGATATACATTATATATACCCAATTTGCACCCAGAATAGATCTTGTTTATTTATCCCTTTGCTTAGCCAATGCATTTATCATTGCATTGGCTATTCTTGCTACCCAATTAAAACTACAATGCAAATCCCTTTAGAGGCTTTATCTCCCTCATGATGCTCCAGTATTGTGATTTCACTAAGCTATCACTTCCCAGCTAGCCCAACAGCAAGACAATATCAGCTCAACTAATAAATGATAGATTTATGAACAAATTGAAAYAAAAAATGACACAAAATAACTTATAACAACTGGAGTGTTTAATGATTATATCACTTTTTACCAGTTAATGATTTTATCACCTCTAATATTCTTTCCTTGTTATGTTTCTGGTCTGTTTTTTCCAATAAAGATTTATAATTTATCATCACAGAATGTGGAACTTGAACATCTAGCCCTCCCTCCCATCACTCAACAACTAAAATTACACTCATCATATGCCAATTTAAAACTGTTGGATTAAAATATCATGAAAATTAGTATGAACTAAAATATCATGAAAACTGAATTTTGGATTAAAGCATGTTTAAACTTTAGATCTCTGCACTCTAGATTGTTTAGTTAATGTATTGTTTTAAGTTTTTTTGAATGAAATTTATTTATACACTACTTTTTTTATGCTATTAGTCCAAATTGGCCAATTTTTTGGAGCAAAAGTAAAGCATAGAAAGTAGAGAACCATGGAGCTGAAATAAAATATCATGATATTTTGAATTAAAGTTAGTATGAACTAAAATTATCATGAAAACTACATTTTGAATTAAACTTAAGCTCAAAATTGTGCTATATCTTGAGATTTTCTTAACTTAATTGAGTCCTCGTAATGTTATCTAATGTTGGTCATTCCTCGATTTCATTTCTTTTCCCCTTTAGATATATTATCTATTAGATTAAGCCCATACAAACATGGGTTAGAAATAAATCCTATAAACAGAGCAGATATGTCAGTCTATAGAGGGCACTTATAACTCTAATGATGAATCTCGTTAGCAACCATTCCCTTTTTGCAATGTTAATACTAACCTTTAATTATTGAAAAGTTTGGACTCATCTCTTTCATGCTTTTGGCCCCATGTGACAGTGGATCATCTGGTTTCTGCATATTGAACACAATGTATATAATCTAGGCTCTTTAACCCTTTGCTCTAGAATGGTGGCAACACAAAATTTTCAATAAAAATACATTGAAGTTTCTTTTTAATTCCATAAAAATACATTGAAGTTTTTGCATATCACACAATTGTCTTGTTTTCATTTTCTTTCCCAGATACAAGTTAAACATTCACATGGTTCATACTAGTTATTGTAATTACCTACACGTGGTAGTTTCTTAACCTTTTGTTAATTTATTTGCCTCATTGTGCATATACAACTACAGTCACAAACTAAATATAGATGCATCAATTGCGGTACCTGTTTATACTTTTTGCATACTTTTATATATTCACATTTACATTATATATTAAGTGGAATCATTAATCATGTTTTAAGTTAATTCTGTTTTCGTAACCTTATCAGCCATGTTTAATTAAGATTAAAGAAATTGAAGTTTAGTTTCATTTTAGGTCAAAGCTTCTTGATACTAACACAGCCAATCAAAAATCAACCTAAGTGACTACACCCAATTTAGTAAATTTTATATCTGGTTATGATTAATCATTCATTTAAAATTTTCCGTTCATCAAACGGACCATTCTACTAGTACCAAAAAAAAGTGCGTTGGCGCTCGACTGGGATGAAAATGATCACCGGTAAATAACAGCCAAACACTACCGTTTGCCGTTGAAAAAGATTGATGAAAAAAGCAAAACCGAACGTGCGGGCCCAAGCAGATCTTATTTCCAAACAGACGATGGATGACGGTCACCAACAACACGTTACACAAACCGCGGAAAATGTGGGGCCAAAAGGAGGGCTGTGGAGATCTTTGACTCCCCGTCGTACCACGTGTCAAATTGGTTGTGGTTAGTAGCTTCTAGAAACTAGAAGGGATCCTCTTTCGCCCTCGACCGTGCTGCTTCCTCCGTTCCTGAGAATCTCCTCCCTCGCCTGTATAAAAGGGAGGGTTTCTCTTCCGCCGCTCGTTTTTTTCTGCTTTCTCTCTCTCTCTCTCTCTCTGCATTCTTCGAACTTTCCCTCGTTTTTCCACAGTTTCGAGGAGAGAGATCTCGCGTTTTCGCGATCTTTMTTTTCTTCAGGTACTTTTCATTATTCCTGCAATTTTGCTCTCCAGATCTGATTTATCTTTTGCAAAATGTAGATCAGGCTGAACAGCCTATCATTTTTCTTTTGAATTGTTTTTTTTTTCTTATTGCAATTTTGTGGTTTAAGATGAGGGTACAATCCGTGGTTCTTTGGAATTTCTCTCCTAAAAATTTGATCTTGTCGTTGATAACGAGGTTGGAGAAGAAGCTTCTGTTTTATTTGATCTTCGTTACCAATTTGATATGCTTTGAATGGTTAGTTGCTTAGAAAATTATCGTGTTTGGATTTTTTTCTTTTTCGTTTCTTTCTAGTTACCTTTTTGATGATATGTGTTGCTAATTTTGGATTTTCTTTTCTATCATACTATTTAGATCAATATTATTAGGAGTTTTTCCCGGGCTCAGTTTGGAAGGAGTATAAATGCAAATACGTAGAGTGCAAATACATACAAGATAATACAAAGTGCAAGGTTTTCCACTTTACATATTTGAATTTGTACTCCTTTCAAACTGAGTTCTAGGAATTCCTTATAAATTTTTGTCATTCCAATCATCTGGATTTTGTTTGGTATATGAACCATATGGATAATGCAAACAGTAAAAAAAGAAAGACAATGCACCAACAATAAGATACAGAACCTTAAACTGATCGACCTACCGTGGATTATCCAGTTGAATGTGTATTGAGATTTTGTTTTTGACCTTGTTTGTGTTCAGCTTATGTCTGTTATTGAAACCATCATTTGTCTGAATATGGTTTAAACAGATTTTCTTGATATAGCTCCAGCAGTCTCAGCATTTCTAACTACTAAACTTGTATCTTGGGCATCTAAGAGATGGCTGAGGTATGATCTCATTTTATTGTTCCTCACTTTTTTTCTTATTCCTTCTTTGTTCTGTTAATTTCTCTCTGTTTTATGAGTATTTACACTTTCATACTTAAAATATGTATTTTTTTTAAATAAAAAACTGTGTGCTTTGGAATCATATTCCCGTTAACTCACAACCACCAAAATGCAACAGGATGGTCACAAAGTGTCTTTGAATGTTTATGATTTAAGCCAAGGGCTTGCTCGTCAGCTCTCCAGTACATTCTTAGGGAAAGCGATTGATGGCATTTGGTGAGGTTACTTGTGATTTGGATGCTATGCTAGATGATAACTGCTTGTCGTAAAGTTTTACATACTTGATATAATGGAGTATGGATGCCTAACTCATATATGCTTTTCTTTCACCCAAGGTGTAGTGGGTCAATGAAACACAAATCTTAGGACATACATGTAGAAACACAAAAGGATATGGGCTGAAAGTGCATCTTGTATGGACTTTGAAAAATGTAGTGGAATGGGGATGACGATGTCATAGTAACCTATAAGGAAACTGCGATTTTTATGTCAGGAGAAAAGTGCCAAATACATTTTCTCGTCATGGTTGCTAAGTTGCTTGAACTTTGGGATCTAAATTGAGACCTCTACATGTAATAGGATTTTGTTTCAAGTATTGAGATATTAAGATCATGAATTCAGTCATTTCTTTTGGCTGGAAAAAGCTTAGTTACAAAATTTTTTATTGTTTCTCATGCTAAGTGCTTTTTTTCACTGAAATCAAAGTTATGACTTTGGGAAGAAGGCTTGACAACAGTGATCATGTTTCTTAACAGGAACATTGATTTTAGGTTCTAGACATTGCCTGACATGACTTATAAGTGAAAATGGCAACAACCATATGGAGATTTATAGGGATTAGGGACACAAAAAATCCTTACTCGCTAATCAATCTACCTAATAAAATAACCAARAAGAAAGCACAAATTATCTTTTAAGTTGTTTCTAGAATATTCAACACTGGTGTCTTCTATTTGCTTTCAAGAGTGGGATATAGATGTAAGGTGGGCTGAGAGGTCCATTGGATTAAATGAGGGGATTGACCCTAAGGGTAAAGGCCTGGGGCCTAAAATAGATGGCTGGGCTTGGGGAATTGGGCAGAACTGCAGAACACAATTGACTCTATTTTTCAAATTAAGTATGGATATTTGCATGGGGCTGTTTTAAGATATTAAGCCAACTTAAGCAAATGAAGAATAAATGAGGAAAGATTGTCTATACTATTTGAGCAAAGTGACTTTCCTACTTTTATGAAGCTGGTTTATCTTTATCTACGAGGATGAACCAGGTTTCTCTTTTGCTTTTTATTGTCCTTAAGCAATAAGCAATCGAAAACAAGAAAAGAAGGTCAAATTTATAATTGTGTACACATATTTGGAGACAATGAATTGGGGTAATCCATAATCCACATCTTTTCTCTGAAGCAACTCCCTCTCTCCATTCTAACTCTCTCATGTGTGTGCATGGGTACAAAGTCTTGGACTCATTCTATGTACCAAAATATGGTTGCGTACATCTACTTTGTTTATGATGCCTTGTTTTGTATTTTGGTTGCATACATCTACTTTGTTACAAGTAGTTATTGTTCAACATGCCAAGCCTCTTGGCAATAATTAAATAAAATGATGGGACGCTATATGAGCCAGTAATGGAATCATTGAATCTCTCTCTCTCTCTCTCTCTCTCTCTCTCTCTCCCCCCCCCTCTATGTCCCCTCTGTTCATTTAAAAGACGGGAAATAATAACCTCTAATTACTTCTGAGAATGGAAAACTGGAACCCAAACCATTTACAGAAGTTAAACAAAAATATTAGATAGCATCACAGATATATTATGTAAGACATGTTCACTACCATTAAACAGAACTCTGATAAGGGAAACCGTTGAAGCTCTGAGTGGGTATGCAGTAGTTGAAGCATATCTGGATTTGCTAGGAGCCTAGGACATGGAGTCAACTTATGGGATGTGCTTATAGAAGAGAGTTTTATATTTAGCAGTGTAGTTTGCAGTCCAAAATGACCAGCATGGCCTGATCACTCTGATGGGAAGCTAGTTTAAGCCCAATAAGTCTGTCTGGTGGTTAAAACAGGGAAAAGTCTGCCTTGTTGTGAAACTGAACCTTTTTGGGCATTTAATTAATTAATTAGTTGAAACATTTAGGCGATGTCAAATTAGCTGTTGTAGTGTTGTAGACTAGGGAAGTGACTGCAACAATGTACACCTTTTCTGAATATAGTTGATATTTTTTCTTCGTTTTTTTCCTTTTTGAAAAATGGCACTTTCATTTAGAATCAAAGGTTTTACCAAAAGAAAAAATTAGAATCTAAGGTTGGCTGGGCGGGTGGGTTGGGATATACATGAGATGATGTACAAAAATTCCACATAGCTACAAAACAGCAATTACAGTGGCAACACACTAGTACTTTACCAAAAACAATCTCTGTCCACCCCTGGTTTTGCTAAAGAATCAGCCAACACATTACTGATAAAAAAAATAATAAGCCAACACATTTAACTCTTTTGGAACTCATCTGACAGAGCAAGAAAGATTAGAGAGATCACAGGCTTCATTGAGCAAATGGGCCATCTATTTTCTTCAAATTTGATCTTTTGTTCTACAAAGGAAATTGAAAATTTTGTGGCATTGTAAGAAAGAAGAAAAAGCTGTTGTATTGTTGTAGACTAGGAAAGTGACTGCAACAACGTACACTGATTTTGCTAAAGAATCAGATCATCCAAAGCATTTAACTCTATTGGAACCCATTTGACAGAGCAAGAAAGAAGATTAGAGATATCACAGACTTCATTAAGCAAATGGGTCATCTTTTTTACTTCGAAGTTGATCTTTTGTTCTACAAAAAATTTGAAAATTTTGTGGCATTGTAAGGAAAGCTATCTTCTGGAGTCTGTGAAAGGAATGCAAGAGCATTTGAGAACAAAGAAACATTTTCACTGATAGAAATCATCACAGTGAGAGTAGCACATTGGGCCTTTATGTGTGAACAATTCACAGGTTCTTCATGTGTGAACAATTCACAGGTTCTTCATGTGTGAACAATTCAAAGATTTCAAAATGGGCGATTTATTGATTAGCTGGCAGATGGTAGCTGGCTTTTCTTCTAGAAGACATCAGTAGTCTGAGATGGGGGGCACAAAATTAAATTTTGGTGACTGCATCCTAGGTAATCATGGTGCTTTTGGTATGTGAGTGGTGAGAGATAATATTAGCATCAATTCAGCTTCTTGAGGCTGCTGGGACATAGGAACTCTCCTAGAGCTGAATTGTTAGGCTTTCATTCAAGGCATAAATTTTGTATCCATGGAAGGCTGTACTAACCTGATTGTTGGGGGAAACTGTCAAGTTGTTATTTCTTTGAGATCAGAACATWAGATGCTGAGGATATACAGGTTTCTAGTCAGAGAAGTGAAGGAAATTGGTAGCCAGCCTGAATTAGTTATTCAGGTGGGTCTGTAGATTTGCCAATTACCTAGAAGATTTTTTAGCAAAATCAGGGTCATGCAAGAAAATCTGATTTGGGGATGTCCCGACTCCTGAGCCAGGGATTGATTTGTAAAACTATTATAATAAACATTGTTATGGTCAACTTAGTGATGTTTCAAATTTGTTTTCTGCTATTTGAATTTGGATGGCAAGGAGATGTGGTTGTAAACAGCTAAGCAACTAGTATAAAAATGAAAACTTTAGTGGGGCCTATTATTATAATAAGTATGGTTTGGGGATGTCCTGAACCTGGGATTGATTTGTAGAGCTATTATTAATAAACACGTGTTAAGTATGGCCAACCTAGTGCTGTTTTATATTTATTTCCTGCTATTTGGTTATTTGGATATCAAGGAAATGTTGTTTGGGGCTTGGAGCATCAGCTAAGCAGCTAGTATAGATATGAAAGTTTTAGTAGGTCAATTATCCAGCCTTGTAGATTGACATGCATGTGTATAATCTTTTTGGGTCAATGCACGTGCATGCCACCCTTAAGTTATGGGAGAATTCAGACCAAAAGGCTAAAGGCATAGTTGAGGTGTAATGGCCCAAAAAGGTGAGTCGTAAGCCTAAAAAATTAAGAAAAAACTTAATTAAAGTTTATGAATAATAAAAACAACATGTAAAATACCAAATTAGAAAGATTAAGGTACAAATATCCATAAAATAAAAGTTTATAAGCAATAAGTTCTTGTTATACATTAAATAAAATAATAACTAATCAACTAACAATTATAAACACTTACATTTCATGTTTCAAAATGAAGGCTGGACTAATCAACTAATAATTATTCACATGACCAATTTAGTAGGAAGGAAACAATTTAGTTGATCTGATCAATGAAGAAAAAAAAAGAAACAAAAAATCAGTAATAAGAAAATAAGTCCATTAGGAAAAGAAATGATAAAAATAACAAGCTTGGGATGTTAGATTTAGACTAATAAGAAAAACAAATCCCATTTGATTTATCCAAGAGAAACTAAGAACTTGATTAACCCTTTTTTGCATTGAACTCCTGTAAAACATTAAGAGAAACTAATAGAACTTGAATGTGTGTGCTTCACCTCAAGCTTTAAGCTTTTTAAAACAATGATTCTGACAAGTTGAGTTGGAGTCTTCTAATTGTGGTTAAAGAGAAATGGTTTTACATACCTTAATTCATAGTTTTCTAGATTTTCTCTCGTAAACAAGTTACAGTCCATATTGATAAAAAAAAACAAGTTACAGTCCTTACAATAATGTAATTACTAATTGAGTTGGAGTCTTCTTCTAATTGTTGTTGAAGGGAAATGACTCTACATACCTTAATTCATAGTTTTCTAGAWTTTCTCTCGTAAACAAGTTACGGTCCTTACAATAATGTAACTACTAATTGAGTTGGAGTCTTTTAATTGTGGTTAAAGGGAAATGACTATACATACCTTAATTCGTAGTTTTCTAGATTTTCTCTTGTTAACAAGTTACAGTCCTTACAATAATTAAGCTACCATATGACCTGGAAGCATGTTTGTTTTTTTTTGGGGGGGTAGAATGTGAAAGCATGTTATTAACTCTACATGTGTTTTATCTGATCTGTAAGCTTTCAAGGAAATTGGTTTCTCATGTTGTTGGCTGCTTAAACAGGCACACAGGCATAGTAGTATATGGTAATGAATATTACTTTGGAGGAGGGATCCAAAACTCTCCAGTTGGAACAACACCATATGGGACTCCAATTCGGGTGGTGGAGTTGGGCGTGACTCATGTGCCCAAGGATCTCTTTGAGCAGTATTTACAGGATATCAGTCCTCGATACACAGCTGAAACCTACAGTTTGCTGACACATAACTGCAATAACTTCAGCAATGAGGTTGCCCAATTTTTAGTGGGTGCTTCTATTCCTGACTACATCCTGCAGCTTCCTAATGAGGTTATGAGCAGCCCAATGGGTGTTCTTATATGTGAGTTTTTCATCCATATTTCTTGTTTAATTAGATTGCATATTAATCCTTTTAATATGATTCTTGGAAATTCTGTCTGGTTATAGGTTATGTACAAAATTCCTGGCATTTTCTTTTATGCTTCTGTTACTACCGTTGTCTGTGTTTGCTATTAGAAGAATATAGCTTTAGAGGCTATATATTTAATAGCTGACCATTTAGGCCAGTGATCAGACTGTCTTAAACTGGGATGGGGCTGTACTGGTTTAGTACGGTGAAAGATTATTGCATACAACTGTCATTATTCAGGCTTGTCACTGCATGAATTCTTGGTTGTTTTGACCAAGCTTACCTGTTGTATGAATTTGGAACACTACGATCCAATTCCTAACATGGGTAAGACAAGATATTTTATCTGGTTGAGTTAGGTGTGGTTGGATGATTTGTCATCAATTAGGCTCCTGTGATCTTGAACTCTTTGGAAAGAAGAGAACCAATTTTTTGCTCTGCTTTGACATTTACTCTTTTTTTTTTTGATCATCAACACTTTCATTAATTCATCAGTAGAAAATTTACAAGTGGAAGACAAACACAGTTATCTTCCAAGAGTCACAAAGAACTTCAAGAAAGGAAAGAAGAAAATACAAAGATACAAGGACACTAACATTACAACTTAGCCCAAAACAAGGAATCCCTTTCTGCCCCTTGTTTTGCTAAACCGTCAGCTAGGGAATTAGCTGATCTCTTAATCCAACATGTCTTAACTTCCATCTCCCGCACCAGCCATTTGAATTTCCTCTTCTCATTGTTATACTTCCAAAGATCATTTTGTTCTTTAGTCAGCCACCCTATCACCACCTCTGAATCCCCTTCAATTATAAGTTTCTTGATGTTCAATTCCTTTGCTTTTCGGGCTCCTTCCATAATTGCACATATCTCAGCTCTAAGGGAGTCACCCACTCCAATTGGGYCTGAGAACATAGCAGAGATGGCCCCATTTTCATCTCTAAAAACACGCCCGATCCCTGATTGTCCCGGGTTCCCCTACTGCATCCATCAAAGTTTAATTTCAAGAATCCACTAGGTGGGGGGGTCCAAGCCACACTCAGTACTGACTTGGTCTTCGTGCAACTTGCAATTTCACCCCACTTCCTCAACATGTCATCCACAGTGTAATCWGTGAATATTTYCAGAGATTTYAGCCACTGTACCGCCCTAAACTGTATGATAGTCCTCAAATCTGTTGTCCCTCTCTGAGTTTCTGAGAATATCCTGGAGTTCCTTTATTCCCACAGTGTCTAACATACTGCAACCCTTAGTCCTCTCCACATTGTCCTTACCCTTTTTAACCGCCACTTGAAGGAGGGGGCGAAAAGGCCTTGCATGTCTGATGGGGGATTCCAGCTGCATCCAAAYAAGGAGAAAGCCCAATCCCACAACGACCTTGCGAAGTGGCAGGCACCATTAGGTGAAAACCAGTCTTCCCATCTGCTTTGCACAGAACACACCACTGAGGTGACAAGCAAGTATTGGGTCTCTTCTTTTGGAGTAGATCACCAGTGTTGATTCTTTCCA